>JAJTWR010000005.1:1397500-1425000 GCA_021613335.1 Whitmania pigra
AGAACTTCTGGTCTTGCGTTTTCAGTCCTCATCCAGTTCGTGCAAAAGGTCACGTTCCCGGTTCTTGGGGTTTAAATTTGAACCTCTGATCTTTGGAATGTAATATAGGTGATAATGATTTTGTTGGTGATGGTGGTCAGCAAAGGTTGACTTGAAAAACAAATTATTACAAATTACATAAAAAAATTTTATGAAGAAAAATTAGAGTTTTATTATATTTGTATTATTAATGAGATTTTATTTTGATATTGTTTCAATATATATATATTGTATATAATAATAATAATAAAGATGACGATGACGATAACGATGACGATGACGATTGACGATGACGATGACGATGACGATGACGATGACGATGACGATGACGATGATGATGATGATGATGATGATGATGATGATAATGATAATGATAACGATAACGATAACGATAACGATAACGATAACGATAACGATAATGATAATGATAATGGTAATGGTCATGGTAATGATAATGATAATGGTAATGATAATGGTAATGGTAATGGTAATGATAATGGTAATGATAATGATAATGATAATGATAATGGTAATTATAATGATAATGATAATGATAATGATAAGGGTAATGGTAATGGTAATGATAATGATAATAATAATAATAATAATAATAATAATAATAATAATAATAATATAATAATAATAATAATAATAATAATAATAATAATAATAATAATAATAATAATAATAATAATAATATAATAATAATAATAATAATAATAATAATAATATAATAATAATAATATGATACCAACCTAGACCGATTACAATTACAATTATAAATTTTATCGTGATAAATTAATACCTACGTTAATTAATTTATAATTTGTTTCCAAAATAGAGATCCTTAATGGAGTTATTATCATTCGACAGATGTCTCCTTAGAAACACCATCGTTTTGAAAACAAGAAATGCTTAAATTACTTAAAGAGATAATCTAAAGGACCATGGACATCCGCTTGCTTAGTTATTCGGAAGGCCTGGTTTAATGACCTGCAATCGAGAACTTCTGGTCTTGCGTTTTCAGCCCTCATCCAGTTCGTGCAAAAGGTCACGTTCCCGGTTCTTGGGGTTTAAATTTGAACCTCTGATCTTTGGAATGTAATATTAATTGTTGATTAATAATAATAATTATCTATAATTTTCATAATCAACATTACTACCTTACTAAGTTATGGCTTTTTAAAAAGTAGTTAAATAAATCCAAACACATTATGTAATTAAAATAATAAATGGAAAAACACTTTTTTAAGAGTTCCAAGTAATAAGTACCCAAGCGATGATTGCTCGTTTATTTTTAGGAAATTCTCTGTGAATATTTTTATGGGGCCCTTGATTTGTGGCCCATAGAAAAAGGTTAATAGAAAGTAAATAATAAAGAATAAAATTATATAAAATTTTTGCGATTTGCTAAAAAAAAAGAAATTTCTGAAATTATGGCTGTGTAATATTAAAATGTATTTTTTTATGACTGTTATTAATAATAATATTATTATTTTTATTTAATAAATAATATTGTATTGAATAATTAATATTAATATAATAATAATATTATTATTATTAAATAATTATTATTAAAAATTAATTAATATTATTAAATAATATTAAATATAATTAAAATGTAATATTATTATTATTAAATAATTTGCAATTGAGAATGAAATGTTAGTGCAATAATTTTGATCAATTAAACTTTATTCGTGTTACTGTAAAATAATAGAAATAGTAAAATTCAACCAAAATGAAAATTTAAACGTAAGCAATATCACAAACAAAATTCGTTGAAAAATCATTCCAATCAATAAATATGAACATCATGTATCGAATTTCAAGTTTGTAACCATATCGGAGAAATTTGAAGTAAATGTCATAAAAGAAGGCGATATCATCATCTATTTCGGTATCGTCATCATCATCGATATTTGTTTCGACATTCCATAGATCTCTGAGTAAAAGTACTAATAAAGTCTCGGATTAATACCAAAAAGGCTAATAAAGTCGTACATTAGGAAAATAAGGAAATTGGTATTGTTGATGTTGTCATACTGTCCACGAAATTGTAATTAAAATTTACAAATTACAAGTAGTCAACTATTGTAAACATTTGTTTGAAGCATAACCAATAGAAATGAATTTAACTTTATTAAAATAGATTTATTAAACAATTAATAGATTTACAAAAAAAATATAATTATAATAAATAATTTTTAAATTTAATTTCAAATCCTAGTTTTATAAATTTATTATTACTCAATGCAACGCTCGTTCCGTGTTTAATCGAAGGTCAACGAACCGCGACCTTCAAACAAAATTGATAGGAATAAACCGGATTTCACCGTCGCGTATAAAGGAAAGTTGTTAAAAAATTTGTTTCTTATGGTACCAGGGTGTTTCATGGAAATCAATAATAATAATAATAATCGAGTCTCCTAACGAGAGATTTGAAATAAATAATAGAAATTTATAATAAATAATAAAAATTAGAAATAAATAATAGAAATTAGAAATAAATAATAGAAATTTGAAATAAATGTCACAAAGGTAGGTGTCACTATTGTCATCGAAATCGACATCGAAATAGTTCTCTGAGTAAAAATACTGAAGAAACACCTTTGAAATGCTCGCATTAACTGAACTTAAATCCAGGAAATTAATATGCTCCGACGTAGCTCACTTTCTTGTCCTTTTTTTTGGCGGTCAGCAGTTGCTGATCTGTTGTTTATTAAGATGAAGTTCAAGTATAAATACGACGATGGATGTGATGGGGAATCTATTGGTGGCTAAGTATTTATTTCGCAATCCAAACTGTTGTCTTTGTCACGTTTATCAAAACATTGACGAATTGCTGAATGAAATATGCATGTTAATGATAAATGTTTTGGCATTTTGAAAAAAAGTGGTAATATTTAATCGCCGAATCATAAAAAGGATAAAATGGTGACAATTATTTTAGCTGATAAAATCTATGATTGACCAATTCTGTTTGCAAAAGATCAACTTTCACATCATTCAATAAATCGACGGGGCAATGAAACATTCAGACGAACTTTTAATTAACCGCAAATGTTGGCTCTTGGTACACCCACACATTTTCAAATTTAAGGACATCCGCAATTTTACGAACAAAAAAATTTTGAATAAATTTATTTTAATGACTAAGGAATTCCTTATATTCCTTAAATCATCATAAAATCTGGCAATACCATCGTGGATTTTGGATTACTTGTTAAATTAGATGAATAAATTTAAAAATTCTAAAATTTTCGTTTGATCTGTGTCCGCAACAATGACCCATACTGAACTCTGGCCAAAAAAATGCCAATGACTCGCGATAGTTGAGAAGTTCTAATCTAGAGCACCTAGAAAGAAAATATTTACATTAAATTTTATTGATCTACATCTGTGAGCAAACTTTTTCTTGTCCGAAAATAAAACAAACTACAGTTAAATTGCTTCATATTAATTATAATTGTACTCTGTGGTCAAATTAAGTTCCATCTATTTTCAAATGTAATGTGCTCAGGCACATTCGTCTGAAACAGTAGAGAAACGGGAGGAAGGACTGAAAAAGGTTGCGACATTGGTACCAGGTGGAAGAACTACTCATTCCTCTTTGAAATTGCCATTGAAACTCCCACTTTGAAAATTTCCAAAGTATCCGGAATGTGAATGAAAATTATTGCAAACTTATTAATATTAATACAAATATGGAAACAATAAGTTTTGGATGAATGCAGAAAGCCCAATATTAATCAATTACATTTGAGGTTTAGTTTTAATTTTATTTTTGCAGAAATCTATGTTACAGCACTAAATCGGAAACGGTAATTGAAAGTAATTGAAAAAAAAATTCAGGTAATACTTTAACCCAAATAGAATGTGCGTTAGGTATCGCAGACGAAATTTCATTGCCACGTTGTATAAAAACATTGCGAAGAAAACCTTAATGAATTAAAATATCTCTATACATACCTCTGCTTTATATTGATTTTTTTAAAATCAAATCGAAATCCTCCAAATTTTAAGTTAACTTTACTTAAAATGTAAACCCTCTTGCCATCTCAGCATTGGTTCAACCTCACTATAAATATCTGTACCACTTAGCTCCAGGAGATCAACAAACGAAATATGAATTGGTTAACATTATTTCTCCTGGTTCTTACCACTTGTTATGTAATGGTAGACGGGTTTATTGGTAAACTTAGTAAATCAGCCATTAAAAATTCTGCTAAAAAAGGAACTTCAAGTATCGCCAAAGATGTTGCTTTAAATAGTGCATTGAATATGGCTACTGATGCTGTTACTTATGGCAAAGACAAACGTTCTGTAGGAGAACTTAATAACTTGATTCGTTTTACTGAAGATACTGCTGCAGGTCCTGCAAAATTACTATTTAATTTTCTAAATTAATTAAATTAACGAATTTCCAATTAATTATTCCTAATTTTTGTTTTAAATTAAGATATTCCAAAGTTTTCTACTAACTCCTTTGTTATGTTTTTCTAAATTTTTAAAATTACATTTTGATCTCAAATAGTAAAAATATCGAACAAGTATTTAATTTTTTGATCAATTTTCTACCTATTTAAATAAAATCTGTGCTATTAAAAATGACAAAATTCGATTTGAATTATTTTAATTCACAAAATTAGAACCCTTACAATGACCACGACTAATTGTGACTAATATCCAATCCTGACACGCACGATTTCTCTGTTCAAGATCTCATCTCTTGAAATTAAAAAAAACTATTTATTTGAATTTTGTTTGATCAGGTTTAATTGAAATAGAACTACCAACTCACACAAGATTGATGTTTGAATACTTTAGAGCAATTTTAAACTGTTTTGTTTAATTCGTTTTAATGGAGTGATGATGATGGTGACGGTGGCTTTGGAGATCATCATCACCATCATCGTCATCCATAAATACCCACATTTTAGATGCCCATACAAATACATTTAATTTTAATAAGCGCAATGGAGAAATTGTCAGACTTAATTCTCAAAATACTGCATTACCACCTTTGAAACGTTTCTAACAATCTAACAATTTAAATTTTAGTGAAGGAGATAAAATGTGATTTCGCACTTCAAATAATTTGTTGTGGTCAGCTGATGCTGATCCATTGCTTATTTCGGTGAAATTAATGGTGATGGTGGAGGCGGCGGCGCTGATTGCGACCAAGAATTTGTTGCAAAATTGAATGTAAAAAATGAATTAAAGCAAATTACAGATTTATTTTTGGATGGTCTGATGTTTAATGGAATGATAATGTTAAGGTTGTGCGTGTTGTGGTCATCGTCTTCGTTAATAATAATCATAATGGTACATGACAATTTGATGCAAATAATCATCATTATTTAAATTTCAGGACCATACTTTACTAAAGAAAGAGATAGGCACTACTTGTGGTAGCTTCAGCTACTTTGGTGGCTTATCATCAATTTCTAGTCTTGCTAGGTCTGATGTTGATTTAAAGCTGTTTTGGTGAATTATTATTATCATCATCATCATCGTGAACGCTGCTCAGTGATCACGTGGACAATCCACTAATTGGACCTCATAAACTCCAACAATGTTGCAAAAAATACTTAAAAGTTGAGTGATGCGATTAAAACTGTTGGTTGTTGTTCCGCAATGGTGTTTCTCGAGTGACATCTGTCGATAAATGACGATCATTATTCGAATTCATTAAGATTCTTGTGTTGATGCTGCTGATGACAATTAAGAAGTTATTATCATCGTCATCATTATCTTCGTCGTCTACATCAGCTTATTTCGCAGTAGGATTTTTCAAAAGCTTTCCACTTTGAAATGTTCTCAATAACTGCATTTACATTTCAGCGAATGAGATAGGCTAAGTAATTTCATCATCATAATAAAAATTAAGTATTTCAACAAATGAATTATTCAGCACTTTAACATATGTGATGAGCCATTATGTGGTCACTTTAGAATTTATCACTCACATTTGTGTAATCTATTCATTTATTTATTAAATATGTAAAGATATAGAAGTTACAGTTGATTGCAATTATAATTCTTTATTATACCTGTTGTAATTACAATATTGAAATAACCCGGGGGGTCCGCAAATAAGTAAGTTAACTAATAAGTTTATTAGAGCAGGTATTCAGTTAACGGAACTGAATAATAGAAGTTAAGCGTTTAAGGAATTGAGGTACTTAAGGATGCAAATGGTTATTTGGGCTTCTAAGTTGTCTTGATTCTCGTTGTTTGTCAGGTGATTATCGAGAATGCTTTTCTGTAGCAAAAATATATCCCACGTGCCCGGAAAAGATGCCAAATATAATTAAGTACAAATTTAATTATATTAGCAATATAAACTTAATTAATTTCCAAAAATCTAAGTTTACAACATTACACCCTCCTTAAATCTGTTCGTCCCGAACAGACTGCTGCTCCCCGTGGTACTTCGCCAGTCGGCGAATGTGTGCCAGCTTCATTTTTACTCTCGGGACACAATCTCTAACATGGTGCCCATGTATCACCATTGTTTCAATGCGAGCCCTTCCTCTTCTCGTATCTCTACTAAAACGCTTGCTGAAAAAGATCAGTAAAACAACCAACAGCACTAAATGCTCGCCTCGAATCTCCGACGACTTCCGAAGGCCAGAAAGCCCGCCCTGACTGAGAACTCCACAAATGAACTCCTCAGACATTGATCCCATCTTATCAACCACGTACTCACGACCGCCGAGTACCTCACCGCCACCCTTAGTTACAATGACATCCGCAGCTCCAACCTTCACAACATCCACAGCTGAATCGAATTCGGAAACTCCCAACCCCAGTTCCTCCACTGATTCCTCAACTCGAGGAGGCTCCACTCTGGTCTCTCCCAAAGTCCCCCCTTCAATTATTTCTTCGGTTCTCTCCACAACCGATACCAACGAGGCAATCGTGCACGGAATTGGCTCATCGGGCACTGGCGCGACTTCTCTGGAGTTTGCGAAACTTTCCCTCAGCTCACCTTTGTCCTTATTCTCAACATTTATTGGGAGCTCCACTATTGGACTGTCCCCGTCAACTACCAAACTGGCCTCACTCACCTCAGCAAAGGTCTCCTCAGCACCGTTCTCCTCACCCAGCTCTTCCCTCAGCCTCCTTCCCGATTCCTCACTCCATGGAAGAAACACTTCGCTTTCCAAAGTTCTTCCATCTACAATTTCCTCGGTCTCCTTCTCAACCGAAACCAGTGTGGCAATCGGGTACACTGCTGAGGCCCCAGCTGGCATGATGTTTATGGTGCTTGATGGAGTCTCCTCCGGTTGGTAGCTAGTAGAGGCCTTGTTGGAGAAAACCTCAGTTACTTTTTCCATCTTTTCTTCAAAGCTTTGCATTATTTTATTTATATTTCCATCATCACCCATTTCAGACCCGGATCAACAAACATATAAGCTTCTGGATCCTCACCCTGGTCTACTATCCACGACAGCAGGCGATCCTGCAATTCTTCCCTGGAGCCTTTCGAATCCATTTGCCTCAACTTAAGCTCACGTCTTCATTCCAGCAAAAGTTAAATCTTCTAAGACCTTGCTCATGACTTACTATTTGGGATCCCACTCCTGACACCAATGAAATAACCCGGGGGTCCGCAAATAAGTAAGTTAACTAATAAGTTTATTAGAGCAGGTATTCAGTTAACGGAACTGAATAATAGAAGTTAAGCGTTTAAGGAATTGAGGTACTTAAGGATGCAAATGGTTATTTGGGCTTCTAAGTTGTCTTGATTCTCGTTGTTTGTCAGTGATTATCGAGAATGCTTTTCTGTAGCAAAAATATATCCCACGTGCCCGGAAAAGATGCCAAATATAATTAAGTACAAATTTAATTATATTAGCAATATAAACTTAATTAATTTCCAAAAATCTAAGTTTACAACAATATAATTGTTAAATACAACAAAATCTATATTACTAACGTATGTTGCGGATGTTGCCTACAAAGGTCATTGAGTATTGAATAATTATTGATTAATTAAATGTTTGTCGATATGTTTCATATTTGAAGTGATAAGAACTTAATTTTACTTGTGAAATATTAATATTATTGCCATTAATGTTATTATTATTATTATTAAAATTATTTTAAAAACTTTTTATTGTAATAAGCTAAAGTCGTCGTCGTCGTCATCATCAATTTCTTCGTCATCGGCCTGTTTCGTAAAAAGATTCTGTCAGAGACACTTAATTATCAAAATACTGAATGACAACCTTTGAAATGTGTAATTACAGTAACTGCACCTAAATTTCAGTGTAAAGGAACGAATCTCCCTTTGTGTAACAAGTTGATTGTGGTGGACGAGTTGTTCCTCTGTTCTTTTTGTTGATCGTGGCAAGATTTAAAAAAAAAATTAAAATTTATTACCAAGCAATTATAATTTCATATATTCTAACACGTCACGAAAACACTTATTATAATAACTTCCATAATATCAATTAAATATTTTCTATTTATTCCTTATTAACTTATTATAATAACTTCCATAGTATTAATTAAATATTTTCTATTTATTCCTTATTAACTTTGTTCTCTGTCCGTCCAATCCCGGACTCCAAAAAGGCGCGGGTTTCAAACAGCTGCCCTACTGTGGCAGCCATCGCTTAGATACTTGCTACTTGGAACAGTATCTTGGAAGAGGTGTTTTTGTTTGAACATTAACTTTTTACATATTTACATGCTTCATTACAATCACAATGTATTAAAGATAATATTTATAATTAGAATGAAAGAGAAAATATCAAAAATAATAATTATTTTCATAAGTAAATTTAATCTTTAATCGATTGCTAATGTTGTTGCTAATTTTGTTTAAAATTTTAAATCTCCTAAAGTTTTTTACCGATTGGTTTGAAATTATGACATAACGGTTTTGCATACCTACTATTACATATTATATAAGTCACACCTATGTCAGGTCAAAATATACTTTCTTAATAAAATAGCGCCATCTGCTCGACGCAAAGCTCTAAATCTGCATTGACAATGGAAAACAAAATGTTGTGTACCCTCAAGCACTGTGAAATTATCAATGAATAAATTATTATTATTACATAAACATATTAGAAAACTTGCATTTTCAGTTTTCAATCTTTTCCATTTAACCAGATTGAGCCACAGCCAAGTGGAGCTAGTATTAAATATGATAAATACGTACAAATGAAGAATTAATCAATAATCAATGAATAATAAAACTATTCGACGATGACGATTACATTAATATCATCGACATTGTCGTCATCATCGGTTTCTTTGTCAGCAGCAGCATCATCATAGTAGCTCTTAAGTGTCAAAACACTGAGAATCACCTCCGAATGAAATAGCAACCATCTTTAAATTCCAGGGTGCCAGCAATGTTGTTGCCATCCTTGAAACCGTTGAAGGTTTCTTTTTTGGGTGATTAGCAGGAGCTGGTCTGTCGTCTATTGTGATAATAACAACAATAATAATGCTGAGGGACACAGAGTTAACTATAATATGTTATTTATAATTTATAATTTATAACACATGTTAAATATAACACTACATATATTCTTATAAATGATGTTACGATTGTGACAAATTACAATTTTACTAAAATAAAACGTACAAAAATAATTGCTTTTTAGTTGCAATTCTATTCAACCAATGAATACAATCCGTAATGTAACTAAGATGATTTCGACTTAAGTTGATTGATGTTACCACTAGAACAGTTCACTGTTGCTTGTTCGCAATGGTGCTTATGAAGAGACATCTGTCGATAAATCTCGTTCATCTTTGAATTCATTCAAGATTTTTACGATAGCATTAATGACGATTGAGATTCATTTCACTCGTTATGATCATCGGCCTGTTGCCCAGAAATATTCTACCAAAGACACAATGAACTAATTTTACCTCTATTTTGACGGGGCTATTTTGTCCTCAGCTATTCTGAAGGGGCTGTTTTGTCGGGGCTATTTTCTAACATGCTATTATAATACTTCCATAATATTAATTACATATTTTCTATTTATTCCTTATTAACTCTGTTCTATGACCGTCCATTCGCGGACTCTAAAAATAAAAACCAAACTGCTCCTTACCGCCACGGGGCAGCCATCGCTTAGATACTTGCTACTTGGAACAGCATCTTGGAAGAGGTGTTTTTGTTTGAACATTAACTTTTTATTTATTTACATGCTTCATTACAACCACAATGTATTAAAGGTATTATTTATAATTAGAATGAAAGAAAAAATATCAAAAATAATAATTATTTTCATAAGTAAATTTAATCTTTAATCGATTGCTAATGTTGTTGCTAATTTTGTTTAAAATTTTAAATCTCCTAAAGTTTTTTACCGATTGGTTTGAAATTATCACATAACGGTTTTGCATACCTACTATTACATATTATATAAGTCACACCTATGTCAGGTCAAAATATACTTTCTTAATAAAATAGCGCCATCTACTTGACGCAAAGCTCTAAATCTGCATTGACAATGGAAAACAAAATGTTGTGTACCCTCAAGCACTGTGAAATTATCAATGAATAAATTATTATTATTACATAAACATATTAGAAAACTTGCATTTTCAGTTTTCAATCTTTTCCATTTAACCAGATTGAGCCACAGCCAAGTGGAGCTAGTATTAAATATGATAAATACGTACAAATGAAGAATTAATCAATAATCAATGAATAATAAAACTATTCGACGATGACGATGACGATTACATTAATATCATCGACATTGTCGTCATCATCGGTTTCTTTGTCAGCAGCAGCATCATCATAGTAGCTCTTAAGTGTCAAAACACTGAGAAACACCTCCAAATGAAATAGCAACAATCTTTAAATTTCAGCAATGTTGCTATATGTGTTGGAAAACAATAAGGTTTTTTTTGGGTGATTAGCAGGTCTGTCGTCTATTGGGATAAAAACTACAATTTTACTCAAATAAAACATACAGAAATAAATGCTTTTTAGTTGCAATTCTGTTCAACCAATGAGATCATAGCAGTCCGCATAAAGTCCGTAATGTAACTAAGATGATTTCGACTTAAGTTGATTGATGTTACCAATAGAACAGTTCACTGTTGCTTGTTCGCAATGATGCTTGTGAAGAGACATCTGTCGATAAATCTCGTTCATCTTTGAATTCATTCAAGATTTTCACGATAATATTAATGATGACGATTGAGATTGATTTCATATTCTGCCAGAGACAGTCAATTGTCAAAGTACTGAATAACCACTTTTGGAATATGCTCAACAACCGGATTTAAATTTCAGACCGTCCTTATCATCAAGTTATGAAATGAACGTTGATAAACCAACCAACCAACCAACAGCCTTAAATTTCACGATCTTTCAATTTTTTAGTCATTTGTTGTTGGTCAGCTGGTGCTGATCTATTGCTTATTGTGGTGAAATTAATGCCGACTAGGTCATCATGTTTCTCAATAATAATTAATAATAATAATAATAATAATAATAATAAAATAATTATCAACTTTATTATCAAATAATTATTATAATAATAATAATAATAATAATTATTATTATTATTATTATTATTATTATATTATAATTATTATTATTATTATTATTATTATTATTATTATTATTATTATTATTATTATTATATAATAATTATTATACCTATGAGCATCATAATATTATTATTATTATTATTATTATTATTATTATTATTTATTATTATTATTATTATTATTATTATTATTATTATTATTATTATTATTATTATTATTATTAGCAATTAGTTACAGATTTACTTTGTGGTTGTAATGAAGCATGTAAATAAATAAAAAGTTAATGTTCAAACAAAAACACCTCTTCCAAGATGCTGTTCCAAGTAGCAAGTATCTAAATATAAGAGCTTCACTGCTCTGTACCGTAATGCCTTTGCACTTTTTAGAGTCCTCGAATAGGACGGATAGAGAACAAAGTTAATAAGAAATAAATAGAAAATATTTAATTAATATTATGGAAGTATTATAATAAGTGTTTTCGCGACGTGTTAGAATATATGAAATTATAATTGCTTAGTAATAATTTTTTATCGTTATCACTCTAATAAAAGAACAAAGGAGCATCAACTCGTCAATCAATTTGTTACATAAAGGGAGATTTTTTCCTTTTCACTGAAATTTAAATGCAGTTACTGTTTTTGGTGAAATGTGGGTGCCTTTTTTTATTTATTTACATGCTTCATTACAACCACAACGAATTAAAGGTAATATTTAAAATTAGAATGAAAGAAAAAACGACAACAATAATAATTATTTTTCATAAGTAAATTTAATCTGAACTAATTGCTAATGTTCGTTTGTTTAAAATTTTAAATCTCCTAAAGTTTTCTACCGATTGGTTTAAAATTATGACATAACGGTTTTGCATACCTACTATTACATATTATATAAGTCACACCTATGACAGGTCAAAATATACTTTATTAGTAAAACAGCGCTATCTGTTAGACGCAAAATCATTAAATCTGCATTGAAAATAGAACAAAAAAAATATTGTGCACCCACAAGCACTGAAATTATCAATGCATAAATTATTAATATTTCATAAACATATTAGAAAACTTATAAATACATTCGTATATTTAAATAATCCAGTACATATTCCCAATCATTCACGGTTATAGCTATAATATCAGTGATGGCGATTAACAGATTACTATCGTTATCATTATCATTATAAGTAGCATCAGCATCATTACCATCAAATTGAAAAATGGATTAGTAGCTGCTTTTAAATATCAATTAATTGTTAGCGACGAAAATATATTTTAATGCTGTTTTTGGATGGTCAGCAAGAGCTGGTCTGTCTCTTTAATAACCAGAGCATCATTATCATCAACATCATCATTGTTTATTTATTTTGCCTCTAAGTCTTGTTGTCGGATTTCTGGTTATTTTTAGATCATTTAATAATGATAATAATAATAATAATAATAATAACAATAATAAATTTATTGTTAACGATGGCGATTGAGAAATTATTATCATGTGCGCAACTTCGGGTGATTTTAATGAAGGAAGCAATATAATATTAAGCTATTATTCTCCAAGTAATTTTTAATTGGTCAATTGTTTATTGTAGCGAAATTAGTGGTGACGTTGGAGACGACTAGTTGGGAATCTATTTTTAAAATGAACGTGACGAGCTGATGATTATTATTTCATAATTAATTAAACTCGTTTAATTTAAAAACTAGAAATAAAATATCTCTTTTTATTTTTGCGCTCTTGGGTGCCTGCCACATAACCGACAACCCACCAATCAGACCGTATAAATCCTTAAAATGCTTCCAAAAAATACAATATATTTGAAGAAAAAGCAGAAAGGACGACATTACTAATGTTTTTATTAACTTCCGTTACATAGCAAGATTATTGGGACAGTGCTCCTTAATTGTTAATCCTTAATTGTTAATCATTAATTGTTAACCTTTAATTTTTAATCTTTAATTCTTAAACTCCAGAAGAAACACCCTTGAAATGCGTCCACAAATTTAAAATAAGGAAAGGTGAATGAATGCGGTTTAAATCGGCAACTGTTTTTAGGGCCCTGTCTGATGCTCGTCTGTTTTACGTTGGAGCGGTAGTGGTATTAGTGATCGGTTGGCGATCGTCATCATCATCAACGCCTTCATCATCATTGTCATCGTTATCATCACCGTCAATTACATCAGTTGTTTTAAGTCGAAGCTAATAAATTGACAAGAACAATGGAAATGGCGCGAAACCTATTGCAAGAAACACCTTTGTTAATGTGCTTTCAAATGCACATAACTACAATTGCATAAAGTATTTGTAAACATTATTTACCTACGATGTGTTTGTGGAGTCTGTTAACGGACATCTACAGAAATAAAGTTCTGAATTGAATTGACAGCAAATAAAGTGTTAAGTTGTCGATAAGCATGTCAAATTACCATTAATGATGTATAATATGCAATGTGACCGGACAAAAAAGACAACTGAAGTTAAGTTGGAAATAGTAACATTAATAATAATAATAATAATAATAATAATAATAATAATAATAATAAATAATAATAATAATAATAATAATAATAATAATAATAATAATAATAATAATAATAATAATAATAATATAATAATAATAATAATACTAATAATATTACTCCTACTATTACTACTAATAATAATATAATAATAATAATAATATAATAATAATCATAGCATCATCTTCACCTTCGTAGCCATTGTCATCGTCGGCACCATCCTTGTCCCTGGAAATCTTCAATTGTCAAAATTATTTCCCTAATCACTTCTCTACTTAGGCGCACACCCACTGCAATATAACACTGTAAATAACATTATTCATTAATTTGTCATTAATTCTTATTTAATTTTTTTCTGCGAGCGTCCAACCGTGGACTCCACAAAAACAGTCAAACGTGCCAAAGATTTAAGGAAAGCAGCAATTGGATACTTGATACTTGGAAGAGGTGTTTTTGTTTGAACATTAACTTTTTATTTATTTACATACTTTATTACAGTCACAACGTATTCAAAGTAATATTTATAATTTGAATGAAAGAAAAAACGTCAACAACAATAATTATTTTTCATAAGTAAATTTGATCTGCGATCAATTGCTAATGTTCGTTTGTGAAATTAATGGTGATGGTGGAGACGCTGACCTAGTTAATACTACCATGTTTTCCAGAAAATAAGACCTAGTTAATACTACCATGTTTTCCAGAAAATAAGACCTAGTTAAGATCGTCAGTCATCATTTTATGGTCGGACCATGAGTCTGTTGAAACTCAACAACATGATGCGTTATAATATAATGTCAGTAAAATAAATGTTAGTGAAATAATAACAAAATAATAAAAATTATAATTATTGCAAGTTTTTTATGTAAAATATAAGCAGATACTTTAAAAAGACTTTACACCAAATAGAACATAATTGCATCGGGTTATAGTTAAGAATCTTCTTAATTCATTATTAACTTAATTCAGTGCGTCAGATTCACCATTAATAGCTACTTCGACATTGCCTTATTTTGATGAAATGAAGACAGGAAAGAAATACTCACTGGACAAGAATCTTATATTTTTCTGCAAAGAAAATAATGTGGATATCAGAATGATCCTCAAACAGCGAGCAAGGTATGACCTCATTTAATGATGACCCTAAAATGAACTGAAGCGCGTTTTTTGGAGCAAAAAGTAATACTAGACAATGTCTTATTTTCAGGGAAACAAGGTAGTAATTTATTTTAAAATTGATCTTAAATTGATGACGACGATTATTTATAATTATTATAATTTAAAATTAATATTTTAAAACCAGCAACATTCGAAAAAAAAACAGAAATTGCAGCAGACGTTTTCAGTTTAATAATAGATTTTATATTTTAGTTTCTTTCGATAAAGATTACGATGTTGTCATCTACATTATTATTTACAATCTAATGTACAGCCAACTACTTCATCCTTTTCGTCATAATCAGCACACTGATCGTCTCGTCAATGACCTAAGCAAATTCTTAATTGTCAAATTCCTGAAGAAACACCCTGTAAATGCATTCAAATGAAATGAATCCTTTTCAAATTATAAACAGTTTTAAATCCAACTATTACTATTAGACCAAATATACTTTTAAGAGGAATGCGTTTCGATTGAATGTTTTGTTGTATGAGAATGTAATTTTTTATTGATTAATTCGTTAATTGCCAATAATTTTCTAATACGTAATGTAAATATGGCTTAAATTAATTTATCATTCATCAACTAAAAAATCATGTCAAGCCATAATAGTTACCAAGTAAAAATTACATTTACCTGGACAAAGTTTTTATTATTTTTATTTTTTATTTATTATTATTTTTATTTCTTCCATTTTACTTGATAAATTAACGAGTATTACCCCTACGTACTATCGTTGTTTAAGCAAATTGGTAATCAATCAAAACTTACAATATTAAAACAATTAATAAGAAAACACCTCCTCTAAGATGCTGCCCCACGTAAAATATACTCGATTTGCTCTTTGGTGATGTTTCTTTATGCCTTTTCTCGTGTATTTTGTGGAGTCCACGGACGATCCATAGAAAATAAGTTATGCTGAATAACATATAGATAATATTTTGTAAAATGCTTTCGTGATGTCTTTAAGCATAAGAAAATACTGAAATTATAATTGTACATTAATATAAAATAAATTATTTTATCGTCGCTATGTCTTTAGAGGTTAACTGTTTCAAAATATTAACAATAATAATAATAAATAACAATAAATAATGATAATAATAATAAAGTAATAATAATAATATAAATATTAATTTGATACAAAGACCGATTACGACAATGATGAATGTTATTGTATTAAATTGTTATCTACATTAATTAATTTATATTTTTTTCGAAATAGAGCTTCTTGATGGAGTTAATATCAGTCGACAGATGTCTCCTTAGAAACACCATCGCATTGAAAGCAAGAAATACTTAAAGTACTTAAAGAGATGCTTAGCGAAGATTCATGTATCTTTAACGTGGTTATTTGGAAGGCCTGGTTTAATGGCCTGCAATCGAGAACTTTTGGTCTTGCGTTTTCAGCCCTCATCTAAGTACATAAGCGATGATTGCTCGTTTATTCCTTTGAAAATATTTTTATGGGGCCCATGATTGGTGGCCCATAAAAACAGCTTAATAGAAAGTAAATAATAACGAATAAAATTACTTTTGCGATTTGCTAGAAAAAAAGAAATTGCTGAAATTGTGACTGTGTAATAATAAAATGTATTTTTTTTTATAAATGTAATTTTTGTCTTTGGAGGTTTATAAAAATTTTAATAAATGTTTTTACTGTATTTTTTTTTATTTTGTGTATTAAATAATTTTTCCATTTGACTTTTGGACGTTTTGATCATTTTTCCTTCACTATCATCATCAACGATCATCAGCATTACTACCTAAACCATCATCATCATCATCACTACTTAAAACCAATACACCAGAAACATTCGTAAACTGTCACTAAAACAAATCTCCGATAATTTGCGCCAGTGAAATTCACCACCAAATGCATTCATCAAGTTATTATGAAGTTGTTTCAATGCCTTCGCGTTATGCGCTCCATAAATCTATAAATCTGATGATGAAGACGATTTTGGCAATGATTATTACAAGTAGTAAACTATTATTCATGTTAATCGCGTTTGTAAATTAATATCACTTTGGACATCTTTCTAACAAACTTAATATCCGTCGAGTAACATCCTCGTAATGATAGGAAGCAATCCTTCATGTGCTTTAAGAACAGCGCAATCGCCAGAAATGTTGAATAATTGTAATTTTTTTTTTGAGAGCATGTCTGAGATTGTGCTAAGTTGAGTTGCTATCCAAATTATTGTTTGTGTGATATCTCACTTCAGAGTGCCATTTGAAAATCGTTTATAAAGCCTAGAAACTACAAATAAGGCTTATTATAATATTGAAAATAATAGTTGAGATGATGATAATATTAATAAAAATTGGTTATGGGGAAGCTTATCATCATCATCATTGTTATAACTTTCATCCGAGTAATAATTAATTTAATAATAATTAATTTAACATTATGAAACTTGAATTTTTATGTCAATTCAGCAAGCATTTCCAATCACATAAAACACTGGAGGGACAGTGATGGATGGAAAGACATTGAATAAATGGCCCTTTGGGTTTTTTTGAATTTATTTAGTGCTTTCGCTTTTTGCTTTTTCTGTTTACATAAACGGCTGGTTTGTTTGATTCAATAAACTCATAAACCAATTAAAAATAAATAAATAAAAAATAAAAAATATTTTGCAACAAATGTTGTCAATAGGTTTTTAAAAATAGATTCAGTTATTTAGAAAATAATCTAGCTAGTTAACTATTTATAGCGGTTAACGGATATATTTTAAATCAACAGAAACACCTGGGCTAATAATGGAAATTAAAATTGTAATTTCTTAGAATTAATGATGGGAATATATTTAATACGAAAACGCCTCTTCTATGGTACTGTCCCAAGAAGCAAGTACGCGAACGATGATTGCTCTTTGGCTATTTCTACAGTTTGTCATTTGTGGAGTCCACCCGTGGACGTCCATAGCAAGTCAAAAAATAATGAAAATATTATCTAGATAACATTATGTAAAATGTATTCGTTGCGAATAGATTATCTCTATTGTATTTATGTATTATTTAATACATTATGTTAATAATTACAACAATGTACAAGTTATTGAGTTAAACGTTGCACTATGGATTCAAATGATTTAATGTTACAATTTAAAAGGCATCGAACATAACACACATGGAATAGAAAAATGATTTCAATTTGACTTTAATTTTTATTTTCTTAATTATAATGTGCAAGAAGTATGGATAAGATAGGTTATAAAACGTATAATGATGAAGAGGATGATGATGATAATAATGATTACCAATAATTTCAAACTAGGCAGAAACTCTACTAAGTATGTCAACCGATCAATATTTCCAAAGAGCCATTACAATACTAACAACCATTACCATAATTATAATATTATAATAATAATATTTAAATATAATTAGTAATAATAATTATTATATATTAATTATATATAATATTATATAATTATATAAATATATATTAATTATATTATTAATATATGTCTTAATTAATATATATATATATTTATTATTATTATTATTATTATTACTATTATTATTATTATTATTATTATTATTATTATTATTATTATTATTATATTATTATTATTATTCATCATCATTATTATTATTATATTTAGAACTAAAACATCCTAAAAAATAAAATTTATTAAAAAAAATCTTATAAACAAGCGATAAGAAATACTAAAATATTTTAAATCTGAAAAGAATATTTATACAAAAAAAGATGTAAAAAATCTTATATTAAATTCTCGGAATAAATTTAGTAGCACTTTTTGTTCAATTAAAAATTATCGGGAATTTGGTCTATGTTCAATCAACAATCAATCTTTGAAGATCAATCAATAATCAATCTTTTAATTGATTCTAGCTGTGCGCCGGAACTCCTAAATTTTTGATAGCATTATTTTTGCTTTATGCCTGTACTTTGTGTTTACAATAGCAAATTGCCCGTTAATAAATAGAGGAGTTGGTTGAAAAGGAATACTATAGATTCTCAAATTCTCTAGTTATAAATCTTATTTATGCCAATATCGTCGAATATTCTTTTTCTGAGAAAAGTTTATTTGTTGGACATGGCTTGTTAAATCCAATCAGCCTTTGACGTCCGGGTGTCTTTGTATTGTTTATTGAATGATTCTCCCTGATTTTGTAAAGTGATTTGTGATTGTGGCTAGTATTTATTAAGGCAAATCAATGAAAGCTTCCACTGACGGCATCGTAATCATCACAAAAACAATTTCAGACTAGCTTCAAAAAAACAGATCCTTAATTAGGAATTGTAAAGCTATAAAGGTTTTCAATGTAATAATAGGTTGAAAGTCATCAAAACCTTTCATTTGATTGATCACCACTACCACCATCATTCTTGTCAGCTCGTCAATAGCATAAAAACCCTCAAGTATGAAAGTTCTGAAAAAACACCTTTGAAATGTTCCCACATTGCATTTAAATTTCAGTGAAGATGTGTGTGTAGGCACCTTTATCCTGATAAATCATTTGTTTTTGGAGGATGAGCAGTTGCTGGTCTGTTTTATTTGTTGGAGTGGTAATGGTGACGTAATGGATCATCATCAACATCGTAATGAATACCATTTTTTTATGGATACCCACGATGAGAGCGCTCAGTCAATAGGTTAAATTATATTAACCCTCATCCGGTTCATGTTAAAAAGTTAAATTCCCGGTTCTTGGGTTTCAAATTGCACCCATATTTGTTTTTATTTAATATTAATTCGGAAACTTTTTTGTGTAATGTTACTTTGATCAATATTACTTATTTTTAAATTAACGCATGTGAAGGTTTTACGCCAAAATACTTTTAATTTATTGATTAAAACGTTTTTAAATAAATTGCTCATTTAAAATTTAATGTATTTATAAAATTGTTCAACGTTACTGCGCTTAATAACTCCAAGATTTTACAAGATATTAGTTGAATTTATTTGTAAACGAAAACATTTACAAATAAGTTGTTTATTATTATTATTATTATTAATATTATTATTATTATTATTATTATTGTTATTATTATTATTATTATTATTGTTATTATTATTGTTATTATTATTATTGTTATTATTATTATTATTATTATTATTATTATTATTATTATTATTAGTATTATTATTATTATTAGTATTATTATTATTATTATTATTATTAGTATTATTATTATTATGATTATTATTATTATTATTATTATTATTATTATTATTAATTATTATTATTATTGTCATTGTCATCGTCATTGTCATTGTCATTACCATTATCATTATAATTATCATTATAATTATCATTATAATTATTATTATTATTATTATTATTATTATTATTATTATTATTATTATTATTATTATTATTATTATTATTATTATTATTATTATTATTATTATATTATTATTATTATTATTATATTATTATTATTATTATTATTATATTGTCATTGTCATTGTCATTGTCATTGTCATTATCATTATCATTATCATTATAATTATCATTATAGTTATCATAGGAACTGTGTACGGGCTCTGTTATAATTATGCAATTATTGATGAAGATGACAATGACGGTGACAATGACGATGACGATGACGATGATGAAAGTGCAACAAGAGCAATGTTGTTGTTGAAGTTACTATTGCTTGTTTTTGTCGCATTCTTGCAAAATCAGGTTTAATTTGAAAGTTGTCATAAAGTTGTTAGAAATTTGAACTGCTACAGTAAAGATTAATTTAAATGTCCTAACACAAACATGCATTTGTTTTGTTATTTATTTTATTTCAAGCAATTGGACATGGTTGTTAATATCGCAGAATTGGTATCGCGGCGATACTATCGTTCAAACTTTTGGCCGTCAGTATCGAAATGAGTATTTTTGGCCAGCAATAATCCACACCAATACTTTTTTCGAGCGTTTTAGAATTACAAAAAAATTATAAAGTTATAATTAAAAATAATGAAACTTTTAAATAATGTTATTTTATGTGTATTTTCATTTGATTAGTGATTTAGTTGAAAGAGAATCAAAACCAGGGAATATTGAATACATGAATATTGATGATTGCCAACACCAATAGTTTTATAAATGAGTATTCGTATTTCTATTGGCAGTAATTTTGGAACAAAACATTGGTATCGATATTGCCAATAATTTTATAAGATATTGTTAACAACCCTGCAATTGGAAGCATAACTCGCGATCATTTTACAGAAACAGCATTGTTTATTTCATGAGTTCATCTCCAGAACCACAAGTGATTTATGCTAAGTTGATAATGGAAATAGAGATATTATCTAGACAGCTGATCTCAATTTAAATAGTCGTAAAAAACTTATGATGATCATGGACAAAATGTGGACAAAATAAAAAACATCGTTAAAAATAAATATAAAAATGATATCTTGTTTACAAGTTCACTTGATTCCCCAAAAGTCGGATGCTAGATATTCAGTAATGGAGAATAAGTTAAACTTTTGGCAACGCTAACAATCTGATTTGTTTAAATAATTGATTATAAAGTATAACTCGTTTAATATAAAATATTAATATATTATTAACTAAATTGTTGAATCTAATACTTACAAATAATTTATTAATATTTATATTTTTATATATATTATAATATCATTATAATAAATTCTAATCGCTCCAATAAGCACTAAGCCAGCGCCCGCCGATCACCCGAAACAACTTTGAGTTGATTTAAACTTATATTTACTTTTGTAGGTTTTCCTTCACTAAAGTTTAAATGCAATTATTAAACCATTTCAAAGATGTTTTTCAATATTTTTGCCACTTAATTAAGAGTTCCAGCAATAATGATGTTAAAGATGACGACTTGGATGTGGATGCGCTTGAAAAGTGTTAAGTTATCACGTATGTAAATAAGATTATCTCATGTAAGTAATGAAGTATGATGTTATAATATTTACACCTCATTACGTGTTGGAAATTGTAATGTTACTCAAATAAAGCAAATTCAGAGAAATTTATATCATATTTGTGTTTTAATATTATTCAAGCTCCTCAGTGTCGTTAAGTTTCAAAGATTCCCCAATTAAATATATTTTAATAAAAAAACAGCTTAATTAAACAAATCGTGTAATTATAAAAACTAGTCATCATCATCATCGACTTATTTGCAGAAAAATTCTGCCAAAGACACTTAATTGTCAAAATATTGAATAACCACCTTTGAATTGTTCCAACAACTGCATTTAAAATTCAGTGAAGGAGGTTGAATGTAATTTTATTTTATATTTATACCTTAATTTTTTTTTAGTGGTCAGTTGTGGCTGACCCATTGCTTTCACGGTGAAAATAGTGGTGAATATGGCAGCGGCGAAGGTAGAGCCTGAGAATAATTTTAGTAATTGAACATGAAATAATAAATATTATTATTATGCTATAGAACTGTTGTTCTGCAGATAAATTCCATCCATCTTCGAACTTATTCTGTATTTTAGCTATGATGTCAATGATGACGATTATGACGTTGGTATAGGCATCATCATCATCATCAGCAGCAGCAGCAATATCGTTGTTATCACAATTATCTTAGCTAAATAGTGAAATACCTCTGAAAGGCGCCAATTTACTGCATTTAAGTTTTGCTCTTGAAAAACACATACAAGCTAATTCTGGCTATTTGTGGTATTTGGACCACCAGTTGATGATGGTCAGATTTTGTTAGGGTTGATGAAGATGGTGATGGTGATAGTGATGTTAGTAATAATTATTGTTATACGCTCCATAAATCTAGTCTCATAATGATGATGATTATTACGTTGGTTATGATTAGTAAATTATTAATCATATTAATAAGTTTATAAATAAATGACACTTTGGACATCTTTTTAACAGACTTAATATCCATCAACATATGTTTTCTCAGAAACACTCTGTTAATGAAATAAAGAAATATTTATAATGTTTATATACCTTAATAAACCGTGCAATGTACAGCTTGAAATAATGTAGATATTCTACAAGTTTCTATGCAACAAGATCGGCTAGTAGTTGGAATATATGTGTGTTATTTAATCGAATTTCATTTCTTAATCGATTAAAATAAATTTCGATCAATCGTTCAAGAAAATCATTTAAAACTTTGCAGCCCTAATTATTAGATATAATTTATAATAATAAAAAAATAATTAAAACAGTGCAAATAAAAAGCGGCCACGACTAAATACACCTCGAAATAAAACTTATATTTAGTTTATAACAACTGTTCACTTGCTCATTCAAGTCTGGCTTGTGGAATATTCTGCAGTAGTATTTGTGGCTTTCTCACTTCGAGAATCTTTTAAATAAATAAAAGTTATAAATAAATAATAAATTTTCTCAGAGGGTAATGAACGACGATAAAAGCAACAGTCGTTACATAACTTATTCGCAACACCTCCACAAAGGGCGCTGGGATATGGCTCTATAAAAATGGCGCTTTGTAAACAAATATATATGTATGTAAACATATACACATATTATTATTATTGTTATTATTATTATTATTATTATTATTATTATTATTATTATTATATTATTATTATTATTATTTATTATTATTATTATTATTATTATTATTATATTATTATTATTATTATTATATTATTATTATTATTATTATTATTATTATTATTATTATTATTATTATTATTATTATTATTGTTATTATTATTATTATTATTTAGCTCAGAAAATGTGAAATTTTAGTAAAAATTACAATTTTTGAAATTAAATCTTTTGAAAACTAAGCATATTTAATCAAAAATATTTTAGCAGTTTGTTTAAACTATCATGGTACAAGAACATGAGTTTCATCTGGATACGTTTGGTAGTTTTTGTGATTGTAATTACTTAATATTAAATTTAAGTAGAATTTAAAGTAGTATTTATTGACTTTTGGAGGTTTATTAATTGACCGATGTTAATTATTTGTTTTTCAATTTTTATTAAGTTATATAATACAAAAATTACTTATTAAGGTAATTTTTTAAGAAAACAACTATAAGTCGATCTGAAGACGATAATGATGAAAACGGCTTTTTACGTATCCAATTGTCTCTATTAATATTAACTAAACAGGTTAAATCGGCTCATATCGACCTCAAAAAACTTTATTTTGAAAGCGGGCATGCCAAGATGAGTTATTGGGCAAATAAAGAACTGGTGCTATGCTACTCAGAGGTGTTTCTAGTGAGACATCTGTCGACTATCGAATATCTATCTAATACATATATATAAAAATTAATAATTATATTTAGAATACAGAATATATAATTATTAGCAAGTTATCATTGTAATGACATTTTTAAATAAATTAATGCAAACGAACAATATTAAAACAATTAATAAAAAAACATCATTAATTATGAAAAATAATAAATAATAGTAAATAATGGTGAGTAATAATTATTAATATAAAATCATTATATATAAAATGTTTTCGTGATGTGTTTTGACATAATAAATTACTGAAATTAGAATTGCGCAGTAACAAAATTTGGACTTCGAAAATTTATAAATTATCTGATTTCTTGTTATTATTATTATCATCATCATCGTTACACGCGATAAAGGCTAATCACCATTATCCCTGTGCTACAATTACAGACGAGTGCAACCGGGTTGAAAAAAGAAGTTTTTTCATTTGGAAATTACCAGAATCAATACAATTCAGCAGAATTTATTTAGAAAAATTCAGTGCAATACAACCCAATATAATTGATGTTCTATTATTTCGCATAAATAGTGAGGCACTATTTGTTCTAATTGCTAAGCTAAGCCGACAGTTATGATGATGATTCTTATTAGTAAGCTATTATTCATGTTAATCAGTTTAAAAATTTATGCCACCATCGATATCTTTTAACGACGTCATCATCCGTCGACAGATGTCTCCTTAGAAAACACCTTCGCAATGAAAGCAAGAAATTCTTTTAGTCAAGCTGCATATGAAATTTGTTGATATCCCGAATTACATAAATAAGTCTTTGTAAGGTTTAAATGCCTGAATGTTCAGTGGACAATCGATTGGAATCGCAGTTGTTTTAGGTCAGCGATATGTTTTAGATGAATATTAAAATATTAAAATATTAATAAAATTTAATTAGCTCAGACTGAAATTTAAAATGAAGATTGTGATAAAAAGACAGACAGGATTAACATGAGTATCGTTCTTTTTTTGTTTTGCTTTCAAAATAAGCTTGCACGCTTTATGACAGGTCACCATCATCATCACCGCCACTATCAGCATCATTATCGACATTGCCACCACTACTATCAGCACCACCATAATAAACAAAAAAGCAATAGATAATAATAATTAATCTTTTGAATAATCTTGAGGGGACAGTATATTCAGAATCGGTGCAAATAATTAAAAAATCTGGATATTGATACAAAAAAAAGTGGTTTATCATACAATTGCATTTACATTAATTTAATTAGTCTCCTTAAGCTGCTATAACGCCTTATGCATTAACTTGTCCCATTCAGTACAAAAACTTCTCATATAAGTAGGAGTTAAGATTAGAAGATTACCTGATACAGTTTTTAGCAGATTGATAACAACAAAAACAGCAATAATAGTAATAATAATAGCAACACCCGGGATACCTCAACAACTTACACAAATTCATCATGCCGATTGAAAAATAGAAGTTGATTGAAAATATATATGAACCACATGGATATCTTCCTGGTTGTTAGCTAATGTTAATTAATATAAACTACGCACACGATTATTGTTGCCATTGACAACCACTCGGGTCAGCCGTTATCAATTTTCAAAAAATTGTTTCTGAAAGTCCACTGTAGTAGTAGTGTTTCATTAAAGTCCACTGTATATATATATATATATATGCAATAGTTGCCGAACATTATGTTGGTGTTTCACTTGGTTACATAAATTGTCGACTCTATTTAACTGGGCAATTATATAATAATATAATAATGTATAATAATATATAATTATGTAATAATATGTAACATCATCATTGTTATCATCACGGATATGACAATTCATCATTACCTTAACAAGTTATAATGTTAAGGAAACTATGGGTAATCGTAATTAGAATTCATAATTATGTCCATGATCAATTAATAGTCATTGTTTTTCGTCTTCAATTCCTATGTAGGATTTGAAAATCGTTTCAAATTAAAATTGTTGATAAGGTCAGTTGTTATAATGAAAATAACATATATAATAATAATAATAATAATAATAATAATAAGAATAAGAATAATAACAATAATAATAATCATAATAATCATAATAATAATAATAATAATAATAATAATAATAACAATAATAATAACAATGATAATAATGATAATAATGATGATGATGATGATAATAATAATAATAATAATAATAATAATAATCATTAAACTATTACAAAAATTAAAATAAGTAAATCGGCTTTTTTATATAAACTATCGAATATATTTGGTTTGTCGATTATGTTGATGATTACTGTTATCGTTGTTGGCAGTCACTCATATTTACCTGAAGAAGTTATGTTATAATGTTAAACCAGCAGTTATTTAATTCCTAGCTTGCAATATTATTACATCAAATTATTATATTTAAATAATTTAATAAAATTTTAAAAACACCATTCTCAAGATGCTATTCCAAGAAACAAATATTTGAGCGATGATTATTCGTTGTAAACGTGTTGTTAAGTGCTCTGGTATTTGTGGCGTCCAGTTGAACTGGATATCAATAGATATACAATAAATCGGAAACACAGTCAATTCTCGGTACTATGCCACCTCGCGACTATGCCCCTTTTGGTCGGTCCAGACAAAATTCAATACAAAATAAATTTATTTTGCCACCCTTATTCTCACTACCATACCACTATTGTGTGACTGTTAAAAGGCACGAGTCGTGAGAAAGTCCATTAATAATGAATATTAATAAATATTTAAAATCAATAAATAACATTAAATAATGATAAATAATAATTAATAATATAATATAAAATAATTAAATATAAAAAATATATAATATCAAATAATTAAATATAAAATGTTTTCGTGATGTGTTTGTTCAAAATAATTTACTGAAATTATAATTGCGCAGTAACAAAATGTAAATGGTTTTTTCTTTGAAAACTTATAAATTATCTGATTTTTAATTAATATTTTCATTATAACAATAACCTTTGGAGTTAATAATGAGTGGCTGACAACAATGATATTCATAATCATAATCATCGTCAAAGTCGTCA
>JAJTWR010000005.1:1430000-1440000 GCA_021613335.1 Whitmania pigra
AAATTATGACTGCTCAAAATGTGAGAAAATGTAAATGATTTTGACTTTGAAAATTTATAAATTATTTAACTTCTTGTTATTATTATTATCATCATCGGTGCCGTCATCATCATCGTTACACGCGATAAAGACCATTATCCCTATCATAATCACTCACTCACTCACTCTTGTGCCACAATTGCAGACGAGTGCAACCGGGTTGCAAAAAAAAGTTTTTTTATTTGGAAATTACCACAATCAATGCAATTCAATTCAGAATGCAGTGCAATACAACCCAATAAAATTGATGCTTTGATACTTTCGCAGTATTTGTTCTAATTGCTAATCTAAGCCGACTATGATGACAATTATGATGATGATTCTTATTAGTCGGCTATTATTCATGTTAATCAGTTTAAAAATTTATGCCACCATCGATATCTTTAACGACGTCATCATCCGTCGACAGATGTCTCCATAGAAAACACCATCGCAATGAAAGCAAGAAATTCCTTTAGTCAAGCTGCGTATGAAATTTGTTGATATACTGAATTACATAAATAAGTCTTTGTAAGGTTTAAATGCCTGAATATTTAGTGGACAATCGATTGGAATAGCAGTTGTTTTAGCTCAGCAAACTGTTTTAGATAAATATTAAAATATTAATAAAAATTAATTAGCTCAGACTGAAATTTAGAAAGAGGAATGTGATAAAAAGACAGACAGGAGTATCGTTTTTTTTTTGTTTTGCTTTCAAAATAATCAACAGCTTGCACGCTTTATGACAGGTCACCGTCATCATCACCGCCACTATCAGCATCATTATCGACATTGCCACCACTACTATCAGCACCACCATAATAAACAAAAAAGCACCATATTAATTAATTGAGTAATTAATCGTTTGGAATAAGCTGGTTTTCAGAATTTTCGGCTAATTTTAAGATATTATTATTATTATTATTATTATTATTTGTTGAACATTATATTACATTAATAATAATAATAATAATAATAATATTAATATTAAATTTTTTTATGTTTTCACCATTATAATCATAGCTGATTTCTTTGCGATTTTTATTATAAAAACTTTTTCAAAGAAATAGATTCATGTCGGAATCATCCTTGAGATATTAAGCGTTAATTACATTACATCTATATTTTTCATAATTAACATTACTACCTTACTAAGTCATGGCTTTTAAAGAAATAGTTAAATAAATCCAAACACATTATGTAATTAAAATAATAAATGCAAAAACACCTTTTTAAGAGTTCCAAGTAAGCTTAAGTACCTAAGCGATGATTGCTCGTTTATTTTTGGGGAATTCTCTGTGAATATTTTTATGGGGCCCTTGATTGGTGGCCCATAGAAAAAGGTTAATAGAAAGTAAATAATAACGAATAAAATTATATAGAATTTTTGCGATTTTCTAAAAAAAAAAGAAATTACTGAAATTTCGGCTGTGTAATATTAAAATGTATTTTTTTATGACTGTTATTAATAATAATATTATTATTTTTATTTAATAAATAATATTGTATTTAATAATTAATATTAATATAATAATTTTTATTTAATAAATAATATTGTATTTAATAATTAATATTAATATATTAATAATATTATTATTATTAAAAAAATATTATTAAATATTAATTAATATTATTAAATATTATTAAAATATAATATTATTATTATTAAATAATTTCCAATTGAGAATGAAGTGTTAGTGCAATAATTTTGATCAATTAAACTTTATTCGTGTTAATTTAAAATAATAGAAATAGCAAAAATCAACTAAAATGAAAACTTAAACCTAAGCAATATCACAAACAAAATTCGTTGAAAAATTATTCCAATCAATAAATATGAACATCATGTATGGAATTTCCAGTTTGTAACCTTATCTGAGACATTTGAAGTAAATGTCATAGAAGGAAGGCGATATCAATAATAACAACAATCGACCTCTCTTTACGAGAAATTTGAAATTAATAATAGAAATTTGAAATAAATAATAGAAATTTGAAATAAATAATAGAAATTTGAAATAAATAATAGAAATTTGAAATAAATAATAGAAATTTGAAATAAATAATAGAAATTTGAAATAAATAATAGAAATTTGAAATAAATAATAGAAATTTGAAATAAATAATAGAAATTTGAAATAAATAATAGAAATTTGAAATAAATAATAGAAATTTGAAATAAATAATAGAAATTTGAAATAAATAATAGAAATTTGAAATAAATAATAGAGATTTGAAATAAATGTCACAATGGTAGGCGTCACCAATGTCATCGGCATCGAAATAGTTCTCTGAGTAAAAATACTGAAGAAACACCTTCGAAATGTTCGCATTAACTGAACTTAACTTAAACCCAGTAAATTAGTCTCCGATGATAACAGATGTCTGTGTGTTTTTTTGGTGGTCAGCAGTTGCTGATTTGTTGTTTATTAAGATGAAGTTCAAGTATAAATACGACGATGGATGTGATGGGGAATCTATTGGTGGTTAAGAATTTATTTTGCAATTGAATGTGAAATGATATCAACTGTACAATAGGTCGTGTGGATGGACTTCATAGATAATTACGACGACAAGGATGATGTTGATGATGATGATGATGATGTTATATGAATGCATAACATTAACACCGCCAGAGTGTAGTCTTGGGGAACCAGCAGCATGTGGTTCGTTATTTATTAGAATGATAATGAAGATTTAAAAAAAATTAAAATTTATTACTGAGCAATTATAATTTCATATATTCTAACAAGTCACGAAAGCACTTATTATAATAACTTCCACAATATTAATTAAATATTTTCTATTTATTCCTTATTAACATCGTTCTATGACCGTCCAATCGCGGACTCTAAAAAAGTGCGTCCTTTACACAAGTACGAAGCAGCCATCGCTTAGATACTTGCTACTTGGAACAGCATCTTGAAAGAGGTGTTTTTGTTTGAACATTAACTTTTTATTTGTTTACATGCTTCATTACAACCACAACGTATTAAAGATAATATTTATAATTAGAATAAAAAAAACAATAATTATTTTTCATAATTAAATTTAATCTGTAATCAATTCCTAATGTTCGTTTTGTTTAAAATTTTATTATTCTAGGTCAGGTCAAAATATACTTTCTTAATAAAATAGCGCCATCTGCTCGACGCAAAGCTCTAAATCTGCATTGACAATGGAAAACAAAATGTTGTGTAACAACAAGCTTAAATCGGCTCATATCGACCTCAAAACACTCTATCATTTATCTCTTAAAGCGTGCCACAATGAATTCATTGGGCAAATAAAGAACTGGTGATATGCTACTCAGAGGTGTTTCTAGTGAGACATCTGTCGACTATCGAATATCTATCTAATACATATATATATTATTAGCTTAGCAAGTTATCATTTTAAAGACGTTTTTAAATAAATAAATGCAAATGTACAATATTAAAACAATTAATAAAAACATCATTAATTATGAAAAATAATAAATAATAGTAAATAATGGTGATTAATAATTATTAATATAAAATCATTATTGATTTGCTTGATGAGGGGACAGTATATTCAGAATCGGTGCAGATTTTTAAACAATCTGGATATTGATACAACAAAAAAGGTTGTTCATCATACACTTGCATTTACCTTATTTACATTAGTCTCCTTAAGCGGCTATAACGCCTTACGCATTAACTTGACCATTCAGCCAATCTGCTAACCAAGTTCACAGCTATGCAAACTAAACAACTTTAACTCGGCTTATATCGACCTCAAAACATTCACAGATTTTATGTTATACGATCTGAAACTACGAAGTCATTTTATAAATTAGGAACTGGTGCTGTGCCACTCGGAGGTGTTTCTGGTGAGATCTTCGGTTCTTCTCGAATTAAATATAATAATATAATTGCAATAATATAAAATTATCTAATAATAATACATGTTTATCATGGAACAGCTATATAATGTATAATGTACATGTAAATATATGAAATAAATGTATTCTATTCTAAATATAACTATTAACTCAGCAAGTTATCATTGTAATAGCTTAATTAAATAAATAAATCCAAGCATACAATATTAATGTATTTTTACAAATTTTACGAAAACGCCATTAATAATGAATAATAATAAATATTTAAAATCAATGAATAACATTAAATAATTATGAATAATAATTAATAATATAATATAAAAAATATATAATATCAAATAACTAAATATAAAATGTTTTCGTGATGTGTTTGTTCAAAATAATTTACTGAAATTATAATTGCGCAGTAACAAAATGTAAATGGTTTTTTTCTTTGAAAACTTATAAATTATCTGATTTATAATTAACATTGTCATCATCACTAATTGTATGCTTAACATTATAACAATAACTTTTTGAGTTAATAATAAGTGGCTGACAACAAAGATATTAATCATCATTATCATCATCATCATCATCACCATCAGCATCATCATAACCATCACCATCATCGTCATCATCGTCGTCGTTGTCGTCGTCGACGTTATCAACTTAAATAGAGTCGATAGTTTAAATAAAAAATTAACTTTTCGATGAAACACAACCTTAATATTCGGTTAGTTAAGCATACAAAAACTTCTCATATAAGTAGGAGTTAAGAGTAGAAGATTACCTGATACAGTTTTTAGCAGATTGATAACAACAACATCAACAACAAAAACAGTAATAATAGTAATAATAATAGCAACACCCAGGATATCTCAACAACTTACACAAATTCATCATGCCGATTAAAAAATAGGAGTTGATTGAAAATATATTTGAACCACACGGATATCTTGTGATTCCTGGTTGTTAGCTAATGTTAATTAATATAAACTATGCACACGATTATTGTTGCCATTGACAACCACTCGGGTCAGCCGTTATCAATTTTCAAAAAATTGTGAATTCACTTGGTTATGTAAATTGTCGACTCTATTTAACTGGGCAATTATATAATAATGTAATAATGTATTATAATATATAATTATGTAATAATATGTAACATCATCATTGTTATCATTACGGATATGACAATTCATCATTACCTTAACTAGTTATAATTTTAAAGAAACTATGGGTAATCATAATTAGAATTCATAATTATGTCCATGATCAATTAATAGTCATTGTTTTTCGTCTTCAATTCCTTTGTAGGATTTGAAAATCGTTTCAAATTAAAATTGTTGATAAGGTCAGTTGTTATAATGAAAATAACATATATAATAATAATAATAATAATATAATAATAATAATAATAATAATAATAATAACAATAATAATAATAATAATAATAATAATAATAATAATAATAATAATAACAATAATAATAAGTAAAAATCTTTTTGCTTTTAAACATTTTATTGAAATATTTACTGAAATAAAATTTAAATTGTAAGAATTTAAAAAAATGTTTGACAGACAAACAAGGAATTCAATTAAAGATTTTAAAATGTTTTAAAATTATTTAAAAAAAAAACTTCAAGTCGTTTTGAAGGTTGATGATGATAATGATAAAAATGGCTTTCATGTTTCCAATTGCTTCTAAATAATGTTTTATTATCATTAAACTATTACAAAAATTAAAATAAGTAAATCGGCTTTTTTATATAAACTATCGAATATATTTGCTTTGTATATATAATTTGACTGTATATATAATTTTACCCATCACTACACTAAATTAATTGAATTTTATTTTAAAATCTAGACGATTGTTATTCTTTGGTTGGTTCTAGAACCTTTCCCTTTCAATCAGAAGTTCTTTTGTTATTTTTCTTCAAATTCAGCCCATAATGTCACCTCAGAAATACAAGCGAATTTAGAATTCCCAAATCTTGCCTCTGTTACTAACAGCATTAATTTAGTATTATTAATTTACAAGCACATTTATTAACACATCCATTACATTGTATCATTCCGCATTCATTACTAATGAATTCATGATTACATGGCGAATACATGCATCCCTGCTAAAATCAAACTATTCAGAATTAAACTGGCTTCGATAAAACCTCAAAACACTGTTCCGGACGACTAAGTCAATTATACTAGCTCTGACTAATTGAATGTGCAGTTTAAGGATAACTACGAATTTTCCTCGAAGGTGTTTCTAAGGAGCGCCATCTGTCGACCAGTTCTGCTTGAATTCAATTCATACTGGTAACATGTAATTATTGACTAATACTACTACTAATGCTATTGATTAAATTATATAATAATATATATGGCCCTTATTTATGATATTATTATCTAATAAAATGCATTTCAAGTATTATTTATATAATGATATATAAAGTCACTTGTTTTATTAATATTATTAATATCTATTCCATTTTAAAAATACATTATTAAACTAGAAAATATACTGAAATAAAATTTAAAGTAAATTATAAATTTAAATTGTAAGAACGAAAAAAAATATATGACAAGCAAACATTTAAAAAAATTAAAATATTTTATTTTTTAATTATAAATATATATATTAATTATGTTTTAAATATTTTATTTTTTAATTTTTTAATTATTATTAATCATTAATCACATTAATCATTAATCCATTTTAAATATAATTATTGACTTAACAAGTTATCGCTTTAATGACCTATTTAATTAAATAAATCCATATGCATTATTACAATAATTACAATACATACAATTAATACAAAAATATAACTTAACGTCATAATCATTTATTCACGAAATGACCGTTAATAAAATACACAATCATATGCACCTCTATATTGCTTGCAATCCTCTATTTGTGGACTCCATTGCTGGATGAATATGAAAGAAAGTTAATAAAAACAAATATTAATTAATAAATAATAAATTATGATGAGTAATAATAAACAATAATGAATGACATAACAAAAATAATTAAATATAAAATGGTTTCGTGATGTGTTTGGACAAAATTGTGTAAAGACAAAAAAAATTATTTTAAATAAAAAGTAAATTATTCTGTCTTTGGAATTTTATAGATTAACTGATTAACTGTTTAACTATTCTTTTTTTTTTTTTAATTATTATTATTTTTATTATTGCTACAATAATATATAGCTACCGAGTTACAAACTATTTAAGCAGTGATATGGCAAAATAAATGAATCACAAGTTTCAATATTTTTTAACGACCTTCTAGCAACACAAGCAACAAGCAACATCTAACAATCAACAGTGACACTTTTGCAACAAAACGTCATCCACAACTGTTATCAGTTGCCCGAAGAATAATCAACCTCGGCACCTAAATCACCGCCCTGAGTGACAGGTGTCATGGGCGGCTTATGCCGAGCATTAAGATTTTTCATAGGTGTTTCGTAGAAAAGTTAATAAGGTTTTTTTTTTATCTTTTACATTATTTACTCAATCTGACTTAGCGATGATGTTAATAATTAATATTATATTACGTTAATATTATAATTTTACATTATTCACTCAATCTGGCTTAGCGATGATTGTAATAATTAATATTATATTACGTTAATATTATAATTTTACATTATTCACTCAATCTGACTTAGCGATGATGGTAATAATTAATATTATATTACGTTAATATTATATTATCGTTGCTACCGTTATGGTCGTGCTCAGCCGTCGCTATAGAAATGTTTTTTAATGAAACATTTTCACAAAGATTCGTAATCGATGATGAACATGAAAAGCGCATTTATGTAGCGCCGCTAATCAAAGAAAAACCGAAAATCACAGCAATAAAGTGTAAAAACCAATGCACCTGTATTGCGATTGCAGAGGAAGCCTGCATCATCTGATTGCAAAGGAAAAAGCTTTTTCATTTAGTAATTACTGTCGTCAATGCAATTCACGTTAATATTATTTTAATTATTAATTATTAATTTAATATTCTCAATTTAATTTAGTACAACACAATATACACAATGCAACACAATAGAAGTGATGTTCGATACTTTTGCACATTCCTTTAATCTAGGCCTGTGATGATGACGACATTTAAGATGATTATTATTATTATATTATTGTTAGTAGTAAACTATTATTCATATCCATAACCACTCTATAAATTTATAGTCACTGTCGACATCTTCAACGAAGTTAATATCCACCGGCAGATGTCTCCTTTGAAACACACCCTCGTAATGAAAGCAAGAAATTCAAATTCCTTTATTTATTTATTTATTTATTTGATTATAGTCCGTTGCATAACTGAGATGATTTGGACTTAAATTCAAATTCCTCATCCTGGTATAAAAAGAATACAATGTTTTTGAAGGTATGGAACACCTGATTAACTTAAGACAGCTGACTAACATTGGAAATCGCAGCCACTTTATGATCTGTTTTAGATGAATAATTTATAATAAAAATTAATTGACATTGACTTTACCTAAAATGAATGAACGTCATACGTCATCACCGTCACCATCATTATCAGCACCGCCACCTTTAGCATCATTATCATCGCCGCCACTATCAGAATCATTATCATCACTGCCACTATCAACCATCGCCATTAATATCAACACCTCAGCTATCAGAATCATCGTCGTCATTGCCATCACTACTATCAGCACCAGCCTGACAAGCAACAACACTCAATATTTAAGCGAACATCAGGCAGACGTTTAAAACCAGTTACTGTTACTGCACTCATTTCAAAGGCGCTTTCTGTCTTCAGTATTTTCACACTTGAGACTTTGAATTGTCTAGGTCGTCGATGATGATGATGATGATGAGGATGATGATGATGATGATGATGATGATGATGATGATGATGATGATGATGATGATGATGATGATGATGATGATGATGATGATGATGATGATGATGATGATGATGATGATGATGATGATGATGATGATGATGATGATGATGATGATGATGATGATGATGATGACGATGACGATGACGATGACGATGACGATGACGATGACGATGACGATGACGATGACGATGACGATGACGATGACGATGACGATGACGATGACGATGACGATGACGATGACGATGACGATGACGATGACGATGACGATGACGATGATGATGATGATGATGGATGATGATGATGATGATGATGATGATGATGATGATGATGATGATGATGATGATGATGATGATGATGATGATGATGATGATGATGATGACGATGACGATGACGATGACGATGACGATGACGATGACTATGACGATGACGATGATGATGACGATGATTATGACGATTTTGATGACGATGACGATGATTATGACGATGATGATGACGATGATGATGATGAAGACGACAACTACGTTGATCACCATTATTTATCAATAGCTTGTTAAATTACTAGCTCATCCATTCCTTCGCCAGAAACACCATCGCTTGAAGACAAACAAATGAACGACTCAAACAAGGAGAGAACATCGGGAGCGTTATTGCTTGTAAAATCTAAGCATTTTTTGGAAGGTTTGGGAATGCCGACATGCTAAAATGTGTTGAAATGATTGTGTTTCTGATGATATATAAGTCTCTCTAAATGTTGTTTTTGTCTGTGAGTTTCTTTGTTAAAAACTTGAGTAAAAGTAATGTTGTAATATAAACCATTTATATAGCGCTCCTTCCCGAGGGCGCTGGCGGCAGTGCAGGCTGGGTTTCGAACACGACACATTACGACTGTTGCCATTACCGCCGTATGCAGGCACGTAACCCATTCTGCCAACCTGCGCGCCATCAACAAAATCACCATCATCGACCTAGACAATTCAACCCATAAATAAAATATATGATGCATAATTAGTAATGTATAATTGAAATTTGCATTAAGTTCATCATCGTCTCCGCCATAATCACCATCATCATAATAATGGCAATCATCCTCATCACCATCATCATCATCATAATGACAATTATCGTCATCATCATCATCATCATCATCATCATCATCATCATCATCATCATCATCATCATCATCATAATGACAATTATCGTCATCATCATCATCATCACAAGCTCA
>JAJTWR010000005.1:1447500-1462500 GCA_021613335.1 Whitmania pigra
TATTTACATAAGCCTGATCCTGTGGTGAGTATCGATGACGTCACTCTTATGTGGGACCAAGGTCTACTAACGGACAGAACAGTACTTGCTAACAGACCGGACATCATATTTTTGGATAGAAAGGAAAATTGTTGCCTGTTGATTGAAATTTCTATACCTGACGACCAAAATGTTATAAAAAAATTAAATGAAAAAATTCTTAAATATAAAGATTTACAAATTGAAGTCAGTAGAATGTGGAAAGTTGAAGTCAAAACAATACCAGTCATCGTGGGAGCATTAGGAACAGTTCCAGAAAACTACAGGAAAGAGCTGGAGCAGATCCCAGGAAGGCCGAACCAATATGAAATACAAAAGATTGCATTGAATGGAACTGCCCATATACTCAGAAAGATTCTGGGATGACATTTCAGTTAAACAAGAACGACAGAATTTTTGTTTTGTTTTGTTTCGACTTTATTTTTAGGATTTAAGATGACATGCATGCTAGTTTTGTTGCCTGTGGACTCTTGTTGAGACCTGGCGTCATTGACTTTCCGACCGTTGCGGTTGTGTTGAATTAATAAAAATAATAATAATAATAATAATAATAATAATATTGATATTAATAATAATAGTAATAATAATAATAATAATAATAATAATAATAATAATAATAATAATAATAATAATAATAATAATAATAATAATAATAATAATAAAACAAATACGTATTATGTCACTGTATAACCATTACATAACAATATTTTACTGTTAGATAATTTTAATTACATTAAATATATAATTTCAAAGAATAGAAAATAAATGCAATCAGGTTATATATATGTATCCTTAGAAACACCTCAGAGTAACGATGTACAAATTCTCAAATTGAGCTATCACGTCACCGATCTTTATATCTGAGATAATTAGGGGATTTTTTTTGACGCTCTAGCTTTGGGCGGTTGCGGGTTGAATGTTGCAGTTGTTTGTGTTGCTTGAAAGCAGTTAGAAATACTGGTAAGTTGTGATCCCATTATTTTCCAACGCCATTGCTTAAATATTTCTGGGGTTGACCGTTACAATAATAACAATAATAATGACAATAAAACAAATTACTTTATTTATCATTATGTAGCTACTGCAGAACAATTAGTTATAGACATTATCAGTGATGGGTAGTTACTAACTATAAGTAGTTAACTACTAGTTAATAACTACTTTAAAGTAGTTAGGAAATAGTTAATAACTACTCTTAAAAAAGTAGTTAAAAAATAGTAGTTAACTACTTTTAAAGTAGTTATTAACTATAAATAGTTAACTACTTTTTAACTACTTTTAAAAAATTTTTTAAATAAACTGAAGAAAAATAATTTTTTTCCAAAAGCCCTACATCGTTAACAATCACCACCTCTGCGGACAATGCGGCTCAGAACAGTGAATATGATGATTTATATGACTATGTGGAAAGTGTACCAAACACTTGTGATAATGTGTTAGCTGAACAGCTTAATGATTATTTATTAAACTCCGCAAGAAATGTACAAACTCTACTTAATTATCCAACTGTTTGTGCTGCATTCATCAAGCTTAATTCAACATTACCAAGTTCGGCAGCAGTTGAAAGACTTTTTAGTCTATCAGGACAGGTTTTATGTAACAGACGATGTAAATTGTCGGATAATCATGTTGACATGATGATTTTTTTTAAGAGATCGCCTGAAACATCCACTGAATACTTCTGTATTTGATTAATTTGACAATAACATTTTGTTGAAAATGTCACACTAATGTAAATAAATATGCTAATAATTATGTCTTGTTCAATAGTCCAGAAAATTAATTTTATCAAATGTCAACGGAAATAGTTAAAAAAGTAGTTAAAAAGTAGTTAACTACTATGCAAGTAGTTAAGGAGTAGTTAACTACTATGCAAGTAGTTAAGGAGTAGTTAACTACTATGCAAGTAGTTAAGGAGTAGTTAACTACTATGCAAGTAGTTAAGGAGTAGTTACTAACTACTTATTTAAAAAGTAGTTAAAAATAGTTACTAACTACTTTTTTATAAATGTAGTTAACTACAGTAGTTAACTACTTTTTAAGTAGTTAAAGCCCATCCCTGGACATTATTATTATTAGTTAACACTTGCGAATTGAAATCTTAACGAGGCCAAAAGCGTAATCTTTAACCACTCGATCACATACGAAATAAATTATGTTAAATCTAAAAAAAAAATAAATAAATAAAAAAAAACATGCATTAATAATGATATATTTACGTTTATCAGTTATAGATCTTATAGTATTAATATTAAGAATTAAGAATTAACAATTAATAACTAAATACTAAATAATGAACAATAATAAATTATAATAATACAAAAATTACTTGCATTATTACCGTCATGAAATTGAATTCAAACAAATCTGGTCGAAAGATGAATCCTTAGAAACACCTCGGAGTAACGTCATGCAACTTTTTAAATAGCGCATTCACTATTAATAATTTAGGCATCTGGTATGATTTCCTAAAATTTTTAGAGAGTCGGTTTGGCTCTAAATAATAATGTAATAATAGTAAGGTAACAGCGATTTAGTTAGTAATGAATATGATATTTATTAGATTACGAATTAATTATAATTTGTGATTGACTTTGTTAATTTTTTTGTTAATAGAGGCAATAGGGAACGTAAAAATTCATTTTCATCGTCATCAGACTTCATATCGAATTGAGGTTATTTGCTTTAAAAAATTAAAACTTTTTAAATGGAGTGCCTTGTTTGCCTTTCGAAAAACTTTTTTAATTCTTACAATTTAAATTTTTATTTTGTTTTAAATTTAATTTCAGTACACTTTTTAGAGGAAAAACTTTCTATCGACATTGAAGAAATTAGTTCGTTTTACTAATTATTATAAATGACTTGCTGTTTGCCCGGCTTTGCCTGGTAATACATTTGCAAATGAATAAACTTCATGTATAGTATACAATTTTTGTATTAATGTGAATTAACACAATACACAGTGCTTAATAGATTGCCCCGACGAATGTAACGCTTTAAATTACGAATGACAAACGGAATAAGTCGGCTACCAAACTAACACTAATATTAAATCACGTATAAATTTATAAATGTAAATTTTTCAATTATAACATGGAAAATTTACAATATAAACTAAAAGCTTACGTACATGAATATTAATCAGCAAGTAGTATTATTTCCAATTAGTATTAATTTTATTAAAAAATTAATAATGCGCCCAATGCTCACCAAAAATTACTTGCATTATTACCGTCATGAAATTGAATTCAAACAAATCTGGTCGAAAGATGAATCCTTAGAAACACCTCGGAGTAACGTCATGCAACTTTTTAAATAGCGCATTCACTATTAATAATTTAGGCATCCGTTATGAATTCCTAAAATTTTTAGAGAGTCGGTTTGGCTCTAAATAATAATGTAATAATAGTAAGGTAACAGTGATTTAGTTAGTAATGAATATGATAATTATTAGCTTATGAATTAATTATAATTTATGATTGACTTTGTTAATTTCTTTAATAGTGGCAATAGGGAACGCAAAAATTCATTTTCATCGTCTTCAGACTTCATATCGAATTGAGGTTATTTGCTTTAAAAAATTAAAACATTTTTAAATGGGGTGTCTTTTTAATTTCTACAATTTAAATCTTTACTTTGTTTTAAATTTAATTTCAGTACACTTTCTAGAGGAAAAACTTTCTATCGACATTGAAGAACATAGTTTGTTTTACTAATTATTACAAAGGACTTGCTGTTTGCCCTGTAGCACATTAACAGCGATGAACACCACAAAGACACTGACGATCAAAAGTATCGGCGATACCAATACCGATAATCAAATAATAAATCAAATAATAATTTATCGCTGTAGTATCGCCGCTATACCAATACTGCGATATTAACAACCTTGTTTTAGAATGGAATCTTGTTGAGACCTGGCGTCATTGCCTTGTCAGCCATTGCAGGTGAATTGATTGAATAAAATATTATTAGTAATACATTAACTATTATAATAATATTGTGATAACTGCCATGTTTCCCCAAAAATAAGACAGTGTCTTAAACTAATTTTTGTTCCAAAAGGCTTATTTTCGAGGGATGTCTTGTATTTTCATAACCAACAATCCATCAGAACATTTTTTCATGTTACAAAAATTATTAAGCTACAAGAGGCAAGGAATATAGTTTTAAACATTTAGTTAAAATAATTAATATTTTACTAGAACGTTAAAACACCTTTTTTTTTAATTAGTCAAATACATTCACATAAACTTATAGCAGGGCTGGTCCACAAACTTGGTATCCTTAAAAACAACTCGGAGTAAAATCGTAGATATTCTTAAATTGCGCAATCAAAACAGAACTACTTGTCCTGGCCCTAAAACTTAAAAATGTTTTGAGGTTTATTTGAGCCGGTTTCATTATTAATAGCTTGATTTTAGCAATTAATATAAAGGTTTTATTCTTAATAGCTTGATTTTAACAATTAATATATAGGTTTTATTCTTAATAGCTTGATTTTAGCAATTAATATATAGGTTTTATTCTTAATAGCTTGATTTTAGCAATTAATATATAGGTTTTATTCTTAATAGCTTGCTTTTAGCAATTAATATATAGGTTTTATAGCTTGCTTTTAGCAATTAATATAGAGGTTTTATTCTTAATAGCTTGCTTTTAGCAATTAATATATAGGTTTTATTCTTAATAGCTTGATTTTAGCAATTAATATATAGGTTTTATAGCTTGATTTTAGCAATTAATATAAAGGTTTTATTCTTAATAGCTTGCTTTTAGCAATTAATATATAGGTTTTATTCTTAATAGCTTGATTTTAGCAATTAATATATAGGTTTTATAGCTTGCTTTTAGCAATTAATATAGAGGTTTTATTCTTAATAGCTTGCTTTTAGCAATTAATATATAGGTTTTATTCTTAATAGCTTGTTTTTAGCAATTAATATAAAGGTTTTATTCTTAATAGCTTGCTTTTAGCAATTAATATATAGGTTTTATTCTTAATAGCTTGCTTTTAGCAATTAATATATAGGTTTTATTCTTAATAGCTTGCTTTTAGCAATTAATATATAGGTTTTATTCTTAATAGCTTGCTTTTAGCAATTAATATATAGGTTTTATTCTTAATAGCTTGCTTTTAGCAATTAATATATAGGTTTTATTCTTAATAGCTTGCTTTTAGCAATTAATATATAGGTTTTATAGCTTGCTTTTAGCAATTAATATATAGGTTTTATTCTTAATAGCTTGCTTTTAGCAATTAATATATATGTTTTATAGCTTGCTTTTAGCAATTAATATTTAGGTTTTATTCTTAATAGCTTGCTTTTAGCAATTAATATATATGTTTTATAGCTTGCTTTTAGCAATTAATATTTAGGTTTTATTCTTAATAGCTTGCTTTTAGCAATTAATATGTAGGTTTTATTCTTAATAGCTTGCTTTTAGCAATTAATATATAGGTTTTATTCTTAATAGCTTGATTCTAGCAATTAATATAAAGGTTTTATTCTTAATAGCTTGCTTTTAGCTATTAATATATAGGTTTTATTCTTAATAGCTTGATTTTAGCAATTAATATATAGGTTTTATTCTTAATAGCTTGATTTTAGCAATTAATATATAGGTTTTATTTTTAATATCTTGATTTTAGCAATTAATATAAAGGTTTTATTCTTAATAGCTTGCTTTTAGCAATTAATATATAGGTTTTATTCTTAATAGCTTGCTTTTAGCAATTAATATAAAAGTTTTATTCTTAATAGCTTGCTTTTAGCAATTAATATAAAGGTTTTATTCTTAATAGCTTGCTTTTAGCAATTAATATATAGGTTTTATTCTTAATAGCTTGCTTTTAGCAATTAATATAAAAGTTTTATTCTTAATAGCTTGCTTTTAGCAATTAATATTGAAATAACCCGGGGGTCCGCAAATAAGTAAGTTAACTAATAAGTTTATTAGAGCAGGTATTCAGTTAACGGAACTGAATAATAGAAGTTAAGCGTTTAAGGAATTGAGGTACTTAAGGATGCAAATGGTTATTTGGGCTTCTAAGTTGTCTGATTCTCGTTGTTTGTCAGGTGATTATCGAGAATGCTTTTCTGTAGCAAAAATAGATTCCACGTGCCCGGAAAAGATGCCAAATATAATTAAGTATAAATTTAATTATAGTAGCAATATAAACTTAATTAATTTCCAAAAATCTAAGTTTACAACATTACACCCTCCTTAAATCTGTTCGTCCCGAACAGACTGCTGCTCCCCGTGGTACTTCGCCAGTTGGGGAATGTGTGCCACCTTCATTTTTACTCTCGGGACACAATCTCTAACATGGTGCCCATGCATCACCATTGTTTCAATGCAAGCCCTTCCTCTTCTTGTATCTCTACTAAAACGCTTGCTGAAAAAGATCAGCAAAACAACCAACAGCACTAAATGCTCGCCTCGAATCTCCGACGACTTCCGAAGGCCAGAAAGCCCGCCCTGACTGAGAACTCCACAAATGAACTCCTCAGACATTGATCCCATCTTATCAACCACGTACTCACGACCGCCGAGTACCTCACCGCCACCCTTAGTTACAATGACATCCGCAGCTCCAACCTTCACAACATCCACAGCTGAATCGAATTCGGAAACTCCCAACCCCAGTTCCTCCACTGATTCCTCAACTCGAGGAGGCTCCACTCTGGTCTCTCCCAAAGTCCCCCCTTCAATTATTTCTTCGGTTCTCTCCACAACCGATACCAACGAGGCAATCGTGCACGGAATTGGCTCATCGGGCACTGGCGCGACTTCTCTGGAGTTTGCGAAACTTTCCCTCAGCTCACCTTTGTCCTCATTCTCAACATTTATTGGGAGCTCCACTATTGGACTGTCCCCGTCAACTACCAAACTGGCCTCACTCACCTCAGCAAAGGTCTCCTCAGCACCGTTCTCCTCACCCAGCTCTTCCCTCAGCTCCATTCCCGATTCCTCACTCCATGGAAGAAACACTTCGCTTCCCAAAGTTCTTCCATCTACAGTTTCCTCGGTCTCTTTCTCAACCGAAACCAGTGTGGCAATCGGGTGTACTGCTGAAGCTTCAGCTGGCATGATGTTTATGACGCTTGTTGGAGTTTCCTCTGGTTGGTAGCTAGTAGAGGCCTTGTTGGAGAAAACCTCAGTTACTTTTTCCATCTTTTCTTCAAAGCTTTGCATCATTTTATCCATATTTCCCATCACCCATTTCAGACCCGGATCAACAAATATATAAGCTTCTGGATCCTCACCCTGGTCTACTATCCATGACAGCAGGCGATCCTGCAATTCTTCCCTGGAGCCTTTCGAATCCATTTGCCTCAACTTAAGCTCACGTCTCATTCCAGCAAAAGTTAAATCTTCTAAGACCTTGCTCATGACTTACTTTTTGGGATCCCACTCCTGACACCAATGAAATAACCGGGGGTCCGCAAATAAGTAAGTTAACTAATAAGTTTATTAGAGCAGGTATTCAGTTAACGGAACTGAATAATAGAAGTTAAGCGTTTAAGGAATTGAGGTACTTAAGGATGCAAATGGTTATTTGGGCTTCTAAGTTGTCTGATTCTCGTTGTTTGTCAGGTGATTATCGAGAATGCTTTTCTGTAGCAAAAATAGATCCCACGTGCCCGGAAAAGATGCCAAATATAATTAAGTATAAATTTAATTATATTAGCAATATAAACTTAATTAATTTCCAAAAATCTAAGTTTACAACAATATATAGGTTTTATTCTTAATAGCTTGATTTTAGCAATTAATATAAAGGTTTTATTCTTAATAGCTTGCTTTTAGCAATTAATATAAAGGTTTTATTCTTAATAGCTTGATTTTAGCAATTAATATATAGGTTTTATTCTTAATAGCTTGCTCTTAGCAATTAATATTTAGGGACGCCATTTCAGATTTTCCAAAGGGGGCACACCCTCGGTCATTCGTTTTGCATCTAGAGAAGGCCACAAATTATGTCCTTGCGGATGTATTCGTCATGTAATTATTCATTCGTTAGTAATGATACCAAGCAATGAATATGATAATTGTAAGCCTATAAATTAATGACAATAAATTAACATCTTAATGATCGGTTTATGTCGCCAATAACAAATAATAACATTAATAATGATGATAATAATAACATTAATCATTATAATATCAATAATAGTAATATTAATAATAACAATCGCTTAATAATAGTCACATGATTTCGACGATTAAATAATCATGTTTATTGTAGCAATTATTTTATTTTATTATTATAATTAAAGAAATTATAACCGCTCAAATTTTTATTTTTAACGAATTTTTGATTAATTAATCGATTAAAAACCTATTATTATTATTTATTTCTATTAAGTCCAAAATCAATAAGCTCCACAAAGAATGAACAGCACCATCATCGATACTTGATGATTAGAATATCTTCCTGTAAATGTTGACTTAGTATTAATATAGCTCTGATTAGTTTGGCATTAGTTTTGGTATGTTATATTATATTATAAATTTAAAAATAAATAAATAAATGAAAAATAATAATTATAAAATTATTAATTAAAAATTAATATTTAATATTTATTAGTATCTACGTTTTTTACAGTTTTAATATTATAGATTATTTATTAATCAAAAATTAATAAATCAATAATTTATAAATTACAATAAACTAATAGTCATATAACGTTAGAAATGAATTAATCAGGTCTATTGATATCTGATAGTAAGGTCATGCCACTTCTTAATTTGTCCAATCACTTCATCGCATTATGTTCCTCATTCTTAAAAATGTTTTGAGGCTCTATTTGAGCCGATTTAACTCTGAATAATGTGCTTTTAGCGAGGATAAATTTTTAATGTAACAATGGATTTGTTAGCGATAGCTATAATTCTTATAATTTAAATTTATATTTTATTTTAAACATTTCATTTCACTACATTTTCTGGAAGAACAAATTTTAACCGACATTGAAGCACGTAATTCACTTTATTAATTAGTAAAATTAAAGAAATGTTAATTGCTTAAAATGTTTGACGATTTTATCAATTAATAAATATTAATAGATCGATTAAATCCACAGCCCAATTATTATTATTATTATTATTATTATTAATTATTATTATTATTATTATTATTATGATTATTATTATTATTATTATTATTATGATTATTATTATTATTAGTTATTATTATTATTATTATTATTATTAGTATTATTATTATTATTATTATTATTATTATTATTATTATTATTATTATTATTATTATTATTATTATTATTATTATTATTATTATTATTATTATTATTATATATTATTATTATTATTATTATTATGATTATTATTATTATTATTATTATTATTATTATTATTATTATATATTATTATTATTATTAATTATTATTATTATTATTATTATTATTATATTATTATTTATTATTATTATTATTATTATTATATTATTATTATTATTATTATTATTATTATTATTATTCTTATTATTATTATTATTATTATTATTATTATTATTATTATTATTATTTATTTTTAATGCGTCTTGCAATGAACACTAAAGATATAACAAGCACCACAACCCTTCTGGTACCTGATACTTGGAAAAGCTTTCTGTGAATGGGGATATTGTTATAATCGCATTATTAATGCATATTTGGATTTATTTATTTAAATACATCATTGCAAAAATAACTTGCTTAGACAAAATAGAATGGATAATAATAGTAAGAACGAACAAAGAACATTATAAATTAATAATTATAAGCTATTATATTGCAAGAGTGATTATACATTTACATTAATTACATAATTATATACCATTAAATCATTAAATTTAATTCAGACAGATGTCTCCTTAGAAACACCTCCGAAGGAAATCGTAGAAATTCTTTAATTGTTCAATCACTTCACTCCCTCCATTCCACTCCATTCTGATTGTTAAAATAGAAGTCTTTTGAGGCTTTTTATAAGCCGATTAAACTTTGACTAGTTTGCTTTTAGTAAATTTAGCTATTTAATTTTAGCTTTTAGCTATATATATAAAACAACACTCTAACAACAACATTCTCACAACAACACATTAAGATTGATTGCTTTGAAATTCCGAAAAATATTAAAATGTCTTGTTCCTGTTGTCGAAACCAATTAAGCTCATGGGGAAGGAGCGCTGTATAAATGGTATTAAATAATACTACAACATTACTTTTATTAAAGTTTTTAACAAAGGAACTCAGAGACAAAGACAACATTTAGAGAGACTTATATATCATCAGAAACACAATCATTTCAACACATTTTAGCAGGCCGGCATTCCCAACTCTCCTTGTTTGAGTCGTTCATTTGTTTGTCTTCAAGCGATGGTGTTTCTGGCGAAGGAATGGATGAGCTAGTAATTTAACAAGCTATTGATAAATAATGGTGATCAACGTATTTGTCGTCTTCATCATCATCATCGTCATAATCATCGTCATCGTCGTCATCATCGTCATCGTCATCAAAATCGTCATAATCATCGTCATCGTCATCGTCATCGTCATCAAAATTGATATCACGCTGCAATTCTTGAAGGTAATCAAAGATAATGCTTCTAATTAATTGCTAAAGCAGGAATTTCAAAATAATTTTCCTTTGGAAAATTTTAATACAATAATTACTGAAATATTACTCATAATAACGAATTCAGAATCCCATCAATCCATCCATCCGTCCATCCATCCATCCATCCATCCATCCATCCATCCATCCATCCATCCATCCATCCATCCATCCATCCATCCATCCATCCATCCATCCATCCATCCGTCCACACTTCCATCCATAACTAAGTCATATCTGTAATGTTCTCCATGGCGTTGCTATGAAGATACATCTATTCCATTTCATCGATATGTGTTGCGTTGTAGTCGACGTTGTTGTTGCCGTCGTTTTTACTTTCTAGTCTCCATCAACGATCACAAATAATCACATGATTACGACGAGTAAATAACCATGTTTATTATAATTGTTGTTGTTGTTGTTGTTGTTGTTGTTGTTGTTGTTGTTGTTGTTGTTGTTGTTATCATTACTACTAGTGTTATTGTTATTAAATAATAGATTAAGCATATTAACATTAAGTACAAAATAATATAAAATATTTAACTTTAAAAAAACATTAAAACGTTTCTTTAGAAATTCCTTCGACGCAGAGACGTTCGTGGAAAGGAAAAAATGGTCGAAAAAAATTCACACCTTTTGGGATGTCACGCTGATGTGAGATGCTCTGGGCATAATACGTGAATTTGTTTTTTAATTAGGAAATAATAATTTAGAAAATTTTTTGTAATTAGGAAATAATATTATTTATAAATTTCTTGTTATTCAAGAAAGAAAATCAATTATAAATTTAACTATGGATTAAAGTGGGGGGAGGGTTACGTGAATATCGCTTGAAAATGAGAATCACAATTTGAAGATCTTAAAAGCAATGCTATTTATTATTTATACTAACATTTTAAATTTAATTTTTTAAATTATTTTAAATAGAAAAATGATAAATATGTAAATGTATAAATTTATATACGTGATAAATACGTTTAATTATGTTCGGCTAACTGTTAGATTTAAATTAAATGAAGCCTAATCCATAACATTTGAATTAAATAATATGAATATGGAGAAATTTTAAAAATTATTTTAAAAAAAACTAGCTAAAGGTTTTTTGAAGTTAAAATGCAATTGTGCTGAAATTATTGACAAGCAAAAACCCTCACCTCTTCATCGGAGTTGCAAATCCAAAAATTCACTTAAAAATTGTCATTTTATGCAAATGACGTTTCATTTCAGACATCTATGCCTAAATGTACAACATTAGTTCCAACAAACTGAATCTACAGCACCAGTAGAAACATGCATGGGTTAAATCCTACGGAACAATGTACAATTAAGTTAAACTAATGTTCAATTAACTTGTTAATGAAAATATTAACTTTAATATTTTTTACTTCATCTTATGTTATTTAGTTTTCCGAGGCTAAGTTTGAATTTTAAATTTTAGTTTTCAATAATATTCATATTTTTATGTCTAACTTAATTTAATGTAACATTCTTATAAAACTCATAGCGTTGCTTTATTTGTCGATGATGTAACAAAATTCGATGAAGTTACAATTTGTCAACAACCCAACGCTAAATTTTCTCGAACATCATTTCTTGTCTTTATCAATATTATTAGTATTATTATATTATATTATTATTATTATTGTTGTTTTATTATTAATATTATTATTATTATTTCTCGAGTTAATTTAGCAGCGACATTTTCAATTCGGTTCGATGCCACCGTTAAAAGAAAAGAATTTTCAAAAGTCCATCAAAATCGAACTCCTTAAGTCGGCGGAAGCTTCTTATATTATCGCACGTGCGTTCAATCCACATCCACCAAACGTTGGAAGGAAGCATGCATTCGAGCCATCCCTAGACTGGCCATGCTGGAGTGAGCGAGTGAATGAATGAGTGAGTGAATGAGTGAATGAGTGAGTGAATGAGTGAGTTAAGAATTTTTAAAAATAACCTCAAAAGCTATTCATAAAATTCGACTGGACATTTAAATTTACGACAACATTAAACCCCGAGGGCCATGCAGCCCCGTGTGTATCCATTACATGACCGCTCGTGTACCTATTACTGACGGAGATGATGGCGTGATATCTCATGTCAACATGAGTGAATCTGCAAGTCACGCGGTCGACAAATTCAATTACGAGTCCCAATGTTTGCTGCCCCTCGGCACAAGAAATAAGCAGACAAACACGCTGATATCTTTATTCAGCCGTTTCACTCTAAAAACAAAAATACATTTAAGTATGGTCATAAAGAATTTCGTTTCGATAATTTAATAAAATTGAAAGCGAATAAAAATAAGTTAAATATGCAAGTTATTTCATTTTGATTTCAATCCTTGTTTAGCAATATCGTCCATTTTGAACGAAAAGTCGTCTGCTTTTTTTGTTTACATTTCGAAAAGCTTTTCGACGAAGAAGGTACTTCGGTCGTTCCGGTTTTTTTTTTGTTCGCCTTTTCGAGCAATTTTAACGGAAACAAAAGTCAATTTTAGCGTGCAAACTCGTTTCCATTCTGTGCCTTTTAAACATTTTTTTTCAAAAAGCGGGAGTTTTTAGTTCTCTTCGCCAAGTTTTCGTCTAACTTTTTATGAATGTCACTCTAAGTTCAGATCATTTTCTTTGATAAGTGGCTCCATGACAGATAGTGGTGATATTTACCGAGGTATTAAATATAAATCACTGATTGATCGCTGAAGGCAATATGCAATCTCATCTAATTGCAAAGATTCATAACAAAGCTGTAGCATAATATAACATTGCTTTGGTGAGGCAATTATTTGTCAAAAGTCGCATTAAAAAAACAAACTTTGTCAGTACGAAAAGTGAAACTTTGTTAAAAAAAATATGATTGAAAATTTTATTGTAATTTTAGCATTTCTCTATTTCTATTTCTCTATTCTCTCTAATTTCATCATTATCCCTTCATTTACAAAAACGTCGGCCCAACTTTCAGAGGGCAGACATAGCACAATTTTCCCTGCTGACGACATTTTCTTTTGCTTGACAATTTTCGTAGTTACCTTTTACCCTGTACCGAATTTAGCCATGGTCGGCCTAAGCATTGCACACCAACAGGAAAGCCCTTTTTGTTTTTCTTATCAGGGGGCAGAGGTTTGTGGGCCTTCGCCCGGGTAAATCCTACCATGTCTTTTCTCCACAATTTCCTCCAAAAGTTAATTTGTGTAAAAGCACCGTGCTGCAATATTTAAAATACGGATTGGGGCAAAAAGCAGATGTTTCCTTCTAACGACATCTCCATCAATTTATCCATCCACTGTTCCGGGTAACAGCTAATTAAAATGTCTCTACGTCGAGTAGGAGAGAGAAAAAAACTTAAACCTCTCGAACTTCTAACGATATTGTTCGAGAAAGTACGTGCAATTACTCAATTTAATGCGCCCTGTGAAAAATTAACACCGGCAGTCGTAACATGAAATTTTAATCCTTCCTTTCGCTCCATACCGACTCTCGTCTGCTTTGCAGTGCTCCAAGCATTCACATTCTCATGGATTTTTCACTTATCTTACATCATTTGCACAAGTCCGCGATGCGTAATGTGAGCGTAGCGTCTGACTAGATGTCTTTTTCACTGGCACTAAAAGATGAAGTGCCTGTTACGACTGGACCTACTGTTGTTGTAATTTTTATCTTTATTGTTACCATGTGGACTCCGCTGTAATTAAACAACCTAAACAAGCTAAACCTCTGCATCTATTTACTTTGATTTTTGTCAGCTAATAATCATAAAACATGAGAGCTCGCACGAATGTACGGACCCATTCCGAATTCCAATCTAGAAGCCAACAAATTTCGGAGACAAAGGATTTCTCCTGAATGGATTCTCCGCGTTCCAAGGCCATTGTGGACATTGTTTTACAGCTGACTGCTTCCCATTTGCATCCTTGATGGAATGACTCACTCCAGTCAATAAGGGTCGTTGTTTAAACGTGTGTGAGACTGTAATTAATGCTACAGTAACAAATGTTACAATTTGCTTAACATTTCCTGGTAAAGTATGTTTACACTGCTTGACATTAAATTTACATGTTTCAATTCTGCTAATTTGATTTAGCATTTATTTTAATTTATGTTGTTATTGTTTTTGAGGAAAAAAAAGTTAACCTTTTATTGAAGTGATCTAGCCTGTTTATACTGGGTGACCTTCACCTTGAAAAAGGTACTTCCGATGTTTAGAGGCGACTTCTTCGTACAAAGACGTGTTCCTGACACTTTTATTGTCCTCGCGACATTCCATTTCAATATTATTTCACGTGTTTTATTTATTTATTTATTTAATTTTTGATATTGAATCTAACACGTTAATCAACTGTATAAA
>JAJTWR010000005.1:1467500-1529073 GCA_021613335.1 Whitmania pigra
ACGAGCTCATACGTGATCGAGGCATTATAAATGGACGACTTTTCCATTTTCTCCATCCAAATGGCGGGAATTAAAATTTCCATCGCTGCATTTCGTGGTTGAGATGGGAGTGGCTGCCAGCTAGGTAATCTCGCATCGTCTGAAGTTTTGTCGTGTTTCAAATCACATCGCTTTCTCAAAGCTTCAGTACTACTAAAAAAAACAAATGTTTTCCATGGCGACCAATTGCCAAAGCCGACCAATGCTTCATTAAACATTGTTTTTTGTACAAAGTTTTTTGTATTTCGGGTTTTCGATCAATGGCTGGTGGTTTGAGCTTTCATTATTTTTATTTATGTTTGAATTAATTTAATTCAGCACAAAAGAGTCTAAGTATAGTGATTGAGCTTTTCTGTGTAAAGTTTAAACATGCAACTGTAAAGCTGTAGATCAGCCCTTTTAAGCCATTTTAAATTTTTTGTTAATGTCCTTTTTGAAAATGCACGTAATAATAAGAATTTACCATGAAGATAAAAAACGTTTTCATTAAAAACATGAAATTGTCAAGCGTTTCGTTCAGAAATTGCAATTTCTTGGCATTCATGCAACAAAGGTTTAGTGTCGTAAAATTCCGTTTAAAAGCAATTTCTGGGTCCCTTGGTTTAAAGAGTTTTTTCTATGCTTTATGTTATTGTCCAAAATTTTTAGAACGCGGCTAGTTATATTCTCTACAACAGGATTATTTTGCAAGGATTTCATAAAAGTTCTTTCACCTATATCACCTCCATCAGCAAGGATTTTACTCTTTTCACGTCAGAAGATTACGGAAATGGCCGGAACAAAGAAGCGTTTGCACCGATTAGTTCTTATTAGATAACCAATGCAATTACCAACATGGAAAATGTCAGGGACGGGTGGGCATTTAGAGAGTTTACCTAAAAGCAAGAATGACAACTCAAGGGGTTTTCGACCTGGAAAAAGCTTAAATGACGTACGAATGAAAATGGTACAAGATTGAAGTACACTGCAGGCCTATAATTTCGCTCTTTCTGAAATTTATTAATATTAATTTTGATTTAATTAAATCGCTATTGTTTCAAAATATTCTTGCCTTATTTTGAAGCTTCGCTTTTCAATGAAGGAAATTAAGCTCCATAAAAAACGACTAAAGACGTCTTGTGATTAATCGTCGTCTGGCGCATCGTATATTATTTCGCGGTCTGCTGTGCTTTCCGCCTTTTTCGGCAGATTCAAGTGCAATCCATCGGTGTCAAGAGAAGAAAAGCGGAGAGAGTAATGGCCGTTATTGACGGAGGAATTTATAAAGAGGCTTTTGCCTTCTGGTTTGGCTATCAAGTGATATCGACATATCACAGCTTTAAAGAATTATTTGCTTTTTAATGGACAAGAATGCGTCTTTTTCAATAGGGCAACTCAAAAAAAAAGAGCTTAATTTTGCTTATGGGTCACTCCACGTCAAATCAATACAACATCTGACAGTACCATCTCGGATTCTGCTGAAATTTGGCACATTTGTTAACCTATATGAGTAAATTAAATAACTGAAATTTTAGAATTTTTGATCGATTTGGTTCCAAAATATGGGCCAAATGCCAACATCTCCAATGGTTGAGAAGCTCTAAGCTTAGTTGTAGAATACCTAGAAAATTAATATTTACATATAATTAAAGGTATTTGAATGCCCTATGTGGGCAAGCTAATTGCGTGATTTTATTTTTAATATTTAAGAATCTAATTCTACAAGAATTGAATTTGTTTTTATACAACAACTAGTTCAACTGTAATCAGGACAGAAACTAATCATTACCTCATTTATAAATTAAATAGGCGTTTAATTTGTTTATCAGTTACAAGAAAATAGTCAAACACTATAATTAAAATCCACAGCCTGTCAATCAAGATTTCTTAATTCTCTAGCCCAAGGGATAGAAGAAATCTTTCGGGAGGCTGATCTTTAATCTCGGCTTCGAGCGTTTTCTGTACGTTGGCGGTGAGGATTCATCGGTGAATGTCACTTTTGTCAAAATTTCTGCCCTTTGCAATACGTTCCTGTTGATGCCCTCGCATTTGTTGGCAGGACACTAATTTGGAAGCAATTGCTTGTTTGAGTTTGAATTTCGAAAAAGAAAAACAAGAATATATACACCTATTATGATTAATATAATATTATTATTATTTATATATTATGATATTATATATATTCATTATTTATAGTACTATTACAATTAACTAATTATTAATAATTAATTTAATAATTACTTCACGAACCGCAAATTTACAATTTCCCTCCGAAAAAATATTTCACTCACGGGAAATCTGAAAGATGGCCGAGTGGTGTACCTGTAGGTCACCCTTGAGATTTCTGTGACGAGGTTCCCTATGAAACCAGTCCTTTGGAAAGCTACCTCGATGTGGAGGCCACTTATCATGTTGATACAACCGTCAACGTTGTTCGAGTACGTTTGAGGCTGAAAACGATCAAATAATAATAATAATAATGGTAGTAATAATGATAATGATGATGATGATGATGATGATAACAATAATAATAATAATAATAAGTCATTTTGAACTTTTTTCAGAGTCGGATTTAGACGAACGAAGTGTCGGAGTATTGCTGTCAGCGTCGAGACACATTCCGAAGAAAATACTAATTTGAAATATTTAATCGTTTTAACTAGTTAAATTAATATTATTATTTTTAATATTGTAAGAGATCATTAATTATTATAATATAAAAATTATTCAATAATTATCATTATTATTATTTTAAAAATAATATAATAATATATAATAATATTATTAGCCAATAGTATTAGTCGATTTTGTTATTAGCCTTCTGCTCACCAGAGCCGCCATGTTGTTCTGGATCGGTATCCAGCCTTGGGTCGAGGGTAGGTTGTCCGTCTCGGAGTTGGCGTATCGAGCCACGTGGAAGGGAAGGGAGAATCCGGGCAGAACGTGGTCGACCATTTGGCTGCTCACGTTGGTACAAGTGCTTGATATGTTTTCCAGGGTGAAGCTTTGATGGAGTTGTTTTTAAAGGTTAAAGGTTATTCGTTAAATAGTATTGCAATTAATATTAAGAACTTAGTATTAGTATTAATTAATTAATTGACTTATTGTTATTAATAATTAATTGATTTATTATTAATAATTAATTGATTTATTATTAATAATTAATTGATTTATTATTAATAAATAACTGATTTATTATTATTATTAATTATTTATTATTATTATTATTATTAATTAATTGATTTATTATTATTAATATCCAGAATAATAGCATTTTCATTATCATCACCATCATCATTATCTTAAGTACCGATCGTCTTCCTCTACGTCATTCAGTCTCGTCAGTTTAAAATAATTATAAAGATTACGAGACAGGTGATTCTGAATTCTTTGAAAATCGCTCTTTAAAAATCATTCTCACCCCACAAAGCATCCGGAAGACATGTCTGTTCCGAACAGGATGGGTTTCCTCAGACCTTCCGAACATTTTCCATCGGGTCCCGACGTTGCCATGGTCAACCACTTGGTGCCGTCGCTGCTTACGTTCACGAAGTAGCTGTGAACGTTTGGAGAGACAAATTTTATGAAATGAATTAACATTTATTAAATTTGTATATTTTTTTTTAAATTTATTTATTTATTTATTTATTTATAACTATTTATTGAATTGTAATTAACTGATAATTAAATAATTAGATGTAATTCAGTATTAAATTAATAACAATTTCAATAGCAATAATAATAATAATGTTAATAATAATAACAATCATATTGATATAATAAGTATCCTTTGCAAAATTGTTTTTCATTTATAAATTGCTTGCTCGTCGATTGCATCCGACGGTGTTTCACTCACCCCGTGCTTCCGTCACTGGAGTTTGTTGATCTCATTTGTCCTGCCATGATTGGCTGTCCGATAACATAACTGGGTGAACTCCTCCTTTGCAATTGGTCTGGTGCCCCCTTTAAGTAGAATTTTAACTTTTATTTCTAAAATATAGAGAGTATTACAATAATTAGAGTAAAGAAACTTATATTTCTTAATAAATAAAAATTTAAAAGTTACCTTTAATGAAAATAATTTGTAAGTCTTCTGGTTACAATAATTAACCGTTGCAGTTGTGGTAATTAACTATTACAGATAAATACTGTGACAATTAACTGCTATGATTAAGGTAATAATAATACACAAAATATCTAATTAATTAGAAGAACATAAAACAGCATCAATCATTTGTTGTCACATCATTCGATAGGGCTGACCTGGTAATACTTGACCTTGAAAGTCTGCGTGAAGGGCAGGTTTGATGTTGTGACATCTTGGAAAACGAAAGAAACGAAAGCCTTTTTAATTCCCGTGGTCTCGTCAAATTCAAATTCATATTCCGCCTAGAGAAAACAATTAGAATTTAAAATTAACTTCCGCTTCAAGAAAACAATCCGAAATTAAAGTCATTTTCCATCTCGAGAAAATGACCAGAATTTAAATTTTTCCGCTTCACCCGTACCGTGGCAGGACATTCGACGTCAAAGAGATGATGGAGATTCATCGATCATTGCCATCCAAGCTGACAGAGTCACATACCATCATCAAATATAATCATTGTAGTCGTCATCATCATCATCATCACCAACCAATGTCGGCATCATTATAATGGTGTGCCGTAATATTGTAATCATTATCATCTTTCATCTCTGTCACCATCATCTTCAACATCATCATCATTATTACCCAAACTCTGAATAACTTTATTATTGTAATAATGAAATCATTGCAACATTAAAGAAAAATTCAACTAAAAAATTCAACAAATTAACATATCGTCATCGCCGTCATCATCGCGTCGAATCCATCGTCGTACCTCTTTTACAGATCCACTGCAAACTCCTTCGCTGGCGTTGAAAGTTGGAGAAGGAATTCCAGAGGCATTGAAGGGACAAAGAACGTCCGCACCATTGTTCTTGTCGAGACACGTCAGTCTTCTAATGTTTATCTTCAGCAGGTCTGTTGTCAGAGCTTGATTTAAGAAGTAAGGAATTGTTGTCAATGACTGTGTTTCTTGTTTGCGTCGTTGAGGTCATCATTGATATGTCAATATGAATATTAACACTGATGAATTATTATTATTATTATTATTATTATTATTATTATTATTATTATTATTATTATCATCATCGTTATTATTATTATTACTATTATTATTTTTTTTATTATTAACTGATTGAGTAATTTAATAAAAAAAAAGATAGAGTAATAGCAATATAATAACAATAATATTACTAATATCAATAACCTTAATAATAAAATAATAAAATAGTAAGATTTAAACCCAACCTGAGGCATTGCCAATGGGTACCTGAATTTAAAATTAAACGATTATTAAAAATGAGCAAAAATTAATCAACAAAATTATCAGAAAAATAATAATTAACAAATTGAACCAATTAATAGATAAAGTACTGGTACTAATTTTTCCAGCTGCTTCAATTTCAATCATAAATATGTGAATGTAGATTCATGGGTGTGATGAGAAAAAAAAAATATAAGTTGGAAAGGAAAACCAAGTAACTGCAAGATAATAACAAATAATTATAAATCATAATATAATATTCATATTCATTGAACATGGAAATGTATTGAATGTGCATACAATATGTCATAATAAAGTTATGATACGGGACCAAATATATAATTTTGAATATGGATGAAATGAAGAAATTAATTCGAACGCACAAACAAAAAATATAAATAAGACATTAAAAAAACTATAAAAAAATAGACGAGATAATTATTGTTCCAATTCCCACGGTGCCCCATGCCTATGTATGTATGCATGTCACTGAATCACAGCAGTGTCACTAAGTGACGAAAAACAGTCTAGGCAAAGGAAGGACGTAATAATTCTTCTATTGGAGTTGTAGTCACTTCAGGGAACGAAATGCGACCAGGAAAACCATGTTTCTCCCCTTTGGAAGGCACGAGAGAAAGAAAGGTGTAAAAATGGAATGAATCCATCACGTCCGACGTGAACGAACGTTGTGCGACGCGATTCAAAGATGTGACTCGTTGTCTTGGAGAACGTGTCGATGTCGAGAAATTGCAATAAATAAAACTTTTATAAACTAAAAATATTTTAGGATATTATACGAAACAAAGTAACCGGGGATAATTGGAAGTTCTCGTAAAATCTACGAGGATCCAGCAGCGAACCGGGCCTGCACGAAGCTTCGAGGCGTGATTTGAACACCGAAACGCAGGATGATTCATGTTTTGACTTGTAGCCTGAATTTAAATCATAGACGAATGATTTTTCATCAATCCAAATTTAAAAAAATTAAATATTATTGAAAAAAATTATTGAAATGAATTGAACTGTGATTATCATAAATATAAGATTATATAAAAGTATATAAGTATATATATTTATACAAAACATAATATTTTTTATAGACATACAAACTAGTATAAATATCATACATTTATTTATTAAGTATAAACATCTTATATACATACATTCAGATAACTGATACAGCAACTAGAACTAATAGTTTTATGTTATTTGTTACAAAGGAAGTTGAAGTGATTGAGGACCACGTTTAATATCAAAATGAACTTTGAAACAAACAAATACTACAATTAATTAACTTAAACACATTTATTTTTTCATTATTTTATTTATTTAATTTTATTCATTTATAACGCTATGACAAGAATGCGGATGTTTTTCTAACAATACTAGTACTAAAAAATATGTACTAAATGTCAACAAAACAACAACAACAACAACAATGATGATGCTTATGATGATGAGAGTGACGGCGATGATGATGATGATGATGATAAAAATTAATAATAATAATAATAATAATAGTAATAGTAACGATAAATATTAAAAGTTCACTAACGCAGAGTTCGTGGCACACAGAACCCATCAGAATAAGGAAATGTGAGGATTCCAGGCTGTGGCTTTCCTCTAGGATCTTTGTATATCGTTTGTATGATATCACCTGGCTGGAGATTAGAGAAATAAACAATTCTTGATTCAAATTTAAATTTAAACAAAATTTCTCTGTTATTATTCAATGATATTGTCCAGCTGCAAATTTGTGTTCATTAAATTAATTACTAAAATACCTCAAATTAATATCAAAATAATATTAAAATACTATATTATCCTTTATATTTACCTTAGGAAAAATATTGTATTTGTGGTTTTAATAGAAGGAATCTAAATTCATTACTTCTCTTATTAATTTTTTAATTATTTATGTTGTTATCACTCAATAAAAAAGTTGATCAACATATTTTAAGTTGCTTTCATTATCCTGTCACAAAAGACAATCATTGTGTTGCCATCATCATCATCACCACCACCACCATCATCATCACCATCATCATCTTCATATCATCATCATCATCTTCATCATCGTCATCATCATCATCATCATAAGATCATCGTCATCATCATCATAGCATCACCCATCATCCTTCCAAAGACCACACAACATAAACTCTGAACTCAACACTGGCAACAAACTTGGTAAAATTTCTTCTGCCCAGTTTCAGCATCCTGCGACAACTTGGGAAAAGGCAGAGTGAAGTGGTAAGGGTTTTTCACTGGAGGAAGCTTGTCAATTGCTTCCTTTGAACACAATGTTTGAGGTACAGTGTAAAAATCTGGATTCAGGTCTGCAGTTTTGAGAAAATAATAGTTTGGTTTTCCAATTAAAATAAATGTTCTTAAAATGATTAAACAAAAAAGATGATTTAGTCATGGATGTTTATTCCAAAATAAGACTGCTAACAGTTGGTCTTATGAATGCAGAACAAGCTAAAATTGTATATCTCCTTGAGTTTTGTTGAACTCTGATCAATCTGAACAAATTTGGAACAGGACTGGGTCAAGTTTCTGTCAAAAATTAAAAGGAATAAAGATTATTATCATTATCTTGGATTTGTTCTCAACATGCAAGATATTTATTTTCGTTCCAGAATTTATTATTAGGAATGATCAATAATTAAACTCCAACCTTGGATACAAGGGCAAACATTTGCTGAAAAGACTGGAGTTGCATCTTGTGTCGCAGCAACAATCCACATCGCAAACATCAACCAAAAGATCGCAAGTGCAGAAGCTTTCTGTAAAACAGCCAAGCTAACTTTAGTCACATGAAATCAATGTGAAGTCAAAATAAATCCATCTTACCATCCGCTGGTAAAATAAATGGAACATCAACACATGACTGAGAATATACAGATTCAAGACAGATAAAACACAACAAAATTAACAAAATTACAGACGATCCGATCTTCATATTTGTTGTGACAACCATCTGGCGACAACACTAAAGAGGGTCTTAGAATTTCTCCGTCATACAATTTTAGTCAAATAAATTTTAAACGTTTTTATAATTAATGTTTTAAATTGACAAAATAAATTTAAAAAAATTTGCAGTTTGAAAACATAAAATCAATTCCATGGCAACCTTCATAAACATGTATTTTCGATAACATTGCATTTTTTTGTACAATTCGGCAAATATTCGGTAATATGAGGAGGGAATGTTTGTTCTGATGATTTATATTTATGTAGCTTGCAATATTCGTGTCCTGGTAAGCACTGGAGAAGTTTCATTTGAAAGCAAGTTTAGTTGTGATGTATCATTTCAGATTTCACAATTTACTAACGTAATCTGTTATTTCTAGCAAGTAGTAGGCATTTTACAGGCCATCCAAACGTATGGAATGATACTAGCGTATCCACGGATCTATTTAGAAGCACTACCACTTACTTCAACAAAAACAATATCTCAACCTCCTCCATATTTCCTAATGATGGAGAATGTTTCCAAAATATACCCATAAATCGTTTTTTGGTCATAACCACGGTACAATTGTTACCGAACGACAACTCCAGTAGTGCTGACTTTAAATCAGATTTGGAGGCAAAACTGACCTCTGTTTACAGAGAGGCCCAAACATTGATGAATTCAAGTTCTCTGAATACATCGGCAATTGTAGGTGATTTGCATCTTGGTAGTTGTCACTTGATATTGTCTGATAGCTTGTGTCTTAACCACTACAATATGCATTAAAAAAAAGTTGTTAACATTGAAGATTATTTATTGACTTAAAAATATCTTATTGTGACTGTCGTTAATGTATTCGTTAAGCATTGCATTCCCATATTTTTCAAAGGTGTTCAATGTCACTGAAAGATCAGGAGATGGTGGCGAATTAGATGCAGACATTCTGTATTACCTCGTTGAGTATGCTTCGGTGAATTGACCATTTACTTGTAATAAATGATTGAAAGCCTACAAATTAAATGATTTAATTTTATTACCGAAAAATGTAAATTGTGATAATCTCGTTATTAATAATTGAGTGCAGCGCAGCAAGATAAGCGTCAATAATGTTTTGTAACGATTTAGTATTGGAAGTCACTGATGTTCCGTCATTGAAATAACATGTGTAACATGCCATCATCACTGTTATTACAATTAGTAATAGTAATAGTAATAGTCAGTAATTAATAATGTCATGTATTAATGCTATTAATGTTGCAACTTCATCTCAATCCATTGATCAAAATAACTCAAATCATTCTTCAGAACCCAGGAAACAAATCAACTTGCCTCTCAGCATGGTCAACCAAATCCCTGATGGATTTCATCCTCAGAACCAAGGGACTACAATATTTGACCCTGAGGATAGGAAGGATTGTGGTCATCCCAATATCGTGTGTGTTGATGGGAATTAAATAATAATAATAATAATAATAATAATAATAATAATAATAATAATAATAATAATAATAATAATAATAATAATAATAATAATAATAATAATAATAATAATATTAATGTTTGAGTTTATTTTTGGTTAGTTTTTTTTTATTGAGTAAGGAGTCATTTGCACCTTGTTTATAATTTGTGCCCTAATAATAATGATAATGACAATTTTAATGATAATGATAATGTTAATGTTAATGATGATAATAATAAAAAAAATAACAATGGTAATAAATAAATAAATAAATTAATTAATTATTTATAATAATATATTAATTAATTAATTATTTAATTAATTATTTATAATAATATATTAATTAATTATTTATTTATTTATTTATTTATTTTATAAATATTAATTATTTGTAATAATATATAAATTAATTATTTATTTATTTATAATAATATATAAATTAATTAATTAATTATTTATTTATTTATTTATCAGTATTTCTGGTCGAGCCAATCAAGCAGCCTTCAAACCAGGAGAGGATCGGACTGATTGCAGGTGGCGTGACGAGCTTCGTGGTTGGCTGCCTCATCATCATGTGGCTCATACTTTACTGCTATTTTAAATGCCAATTGGCCCGGAAGGTGTACTGCAATAAAGGTGTCATGTGTCAAATGGATGAACAGGTGTGTTCTTTAATTTATTTTATTTTATTTTTTGTCGAAGAAAAGTAAGCGAAATCATCTGCTGAGTATTTTGTTGTGATTGGACGATGATGATGATGATGATGATGATGACCTTGACATCTTTTTTTAAATCCTCTCAGCCAATCTATGAAGGGGATGGTGTCAAGAGTGTTGGTGACCATCCAAGGGAGGATGCAGAAGTCAGCCCGGGGTAAAAAATGAATGAAAAATAATTGTAAAATTTAATTAAATTAAATATTAAACCGATGGATTGAATAATTAATCATGTAATATTAATCAAATATAATTTAATTGATAATGAATGTAATTAAATATACTTTAATTGATAATGAATATAATTAAATATAATTTAATTAATTGAACAATTTATTAAGTGAGTTTATTTTTATTAAATTATTAAATAACATTAATAACAACATTAAAAACACAAACGATGCAGAGACAAGCAATCAAAGGCTGATGAAATGATGAAGAAAGAAAGGAAGAAATTTAGAAACAAGTCGAAGCAAAGGCAATCAAGAGGAAAAACTTTATCTCCGGTTAGACTTGTCATTTCCTATTTCAATGATGCATGATTATCATCATCATCAACATCATTGCAGGTGGACGACCCCAACTTGGGCAGTTTGAGTGGCTCGAATGTCTCCCCATTGGGGTTTGTAGTTGTGAATGGAATCATTTTTATTTGTTTATTAATCATGTTTAAAGGTAGAATATTTATTTAAGATGAAGATCCAGTACCTAATGCACGTATAAACATCTTTAAATAATCTTTAAATAACAAATGAAAACTAAAGGCACCCTTAATAAGTTGATAATAACAACAACGACAACAACAACAATAATAATGACAATAATAATAATAATAAATAATAATAATAAGTTCATGAAATTTTTTAAAATTTATTCTCAGATTAGACAAAGATCAGGCCATCCAGAATGGAATCAAGCCAACTCCTCCCCTTCCAGATAATGTGCCAACCAATGGTTAGCAACTGTAAACAATCAAAATCTTACAACGTGTAATTCTTACCTTTTCTTGTTAACTTATTTTTTATTCAAATTTATTCTTGTCATAACATCCATCCATCCATCCATTGTACCCCAAAATATCTTTAACCTTTCATTAACGTAATTAATGCATAAGGTCTAATTAACATTAAAGTCCCGCCTCCGACGGGCACCTTGCGATCTCTTTCTCCGCTGTTCCACGTCGTCGGAAGGTCATTGGCAGTTTGGAATCCCTACAGGGCTGCTGATGAGAGCAGGAGAATCATGCAAGAGGTCAGCTGTCTTACCGACTACCATTGCCGTCATCATCGTCGACGTCGTCATCATTATCATCTTTGTCGTCATCAAATATCATCCATGTCATTTATCACCATCATCGTGATCAGCATCGTCGTCGTTGGCGGCGTCATAATTATCACCAAGATCATCATCGCCACCAACATCGTCACCATCATCATCGTCATAATATTATTATTATTATTATTATTGTTGTTGTTGTTGTTGTTATTAATATAATTATTATTATTGTTATTATTATCACTATTGCTTTAGCACAAGAAAAATCAGACGACAAATAATAACACCAGAACCACATCCCCCGCCCACCCTGAAAGTTCTCGGCGAATCGGAAAAGAGGTCACATCTGAAGGACCAATTGAAATAGACGATCTGCACCTGGGACCAATCAGCAGAACCGACATGAGGGCAAAATTGAATTTAATTCGACTACTCAGAGAGAGGGGAATGTTGGACGAAAACTATTCGAGCGTCGTTTTAGATTCGAGAGTTTATTTATGACGGATTTATGATCTGAATTGATTAACAATTAATTTTCCATTGCTAAATGTTTGACGAACGGAGACATACTTTTTCGGGCGCATTTATTTATATTTGTCTCGGAAAATTCTTGCGAAAATACGTTGAGCTAATGTCCTGTAGAGAATTCCAATGCTTATTAAATTTAACAATTAGTATGCAAAACAGCTTTATGGTTTTTTTTAATTGTCTCCAATTTGGTTAGATGTTGTAATACTACAAATAATCTCACAACTTATTTAGTCCACTAATTATTCTTTGGTCATTCACATATTTTTATTTTTAATTTTTATTGTTGTCAAAAATGAATTACAGAGTTGCCTGAGATACCTGTCCAAAATCTCCAAATAAAAGCTCGACATCCCTGACCTAAGCCAGATCATTAACTTTGGACGTTAAAAACTTTCCACCTTACATCGATTTGGTTAATTTGCGACAAAATCAACAAAATTCAGCAGAAATAAATTTCTATTTGCTTTTAAATAACAAAAAAAAGAGCAGAAACCCTAAAGAAGTAAACACTTTAAAAACTGGAATAACAGGATCTGACATTCAAGTGTTGAACAATTTAATAACTCCAACAATTCTGGATTAGCAATTAATTGAACCATACAAATAGTATTGTCAACAATGACAACAATTATAACTAAATTTAAAATAATTAATAACTTAAACTTAAAAGTCAATTGTTTTTTAAGGAATAATAACATCACTAAAAACAATACCGACAGGAGGTGCGGAACTTTGGCAACAAAATACTGAACATATTCATGAAATATACAAAACATTCGCTAGAAACATCTCAATGGGCATTTCACGACTTACCAACTAAACATCAAAAACAAGCAACAATAAAAATAACGTGCAACTAATAGTTATAAATATTTAAACCGGTGTTTGAAAAAAAGTAAAAAAATTACAGGTCATTAGTAATATTTCTACCAGGGCAAACAAAACCAAATTGAAATCTAAAAATTAAACAAAAAGCATTCAGAGAAAGTCTGATCGCATCTCAGCTCGTCGCCAAACTCACGAAGGGAAGAACGTTCGACAAAAAAAAACGAAATTCGAGCAAAAAACAAACAACTGCTGATATTTGTAAGCAAAACTTCATGCCAACTTTAAGTTGCACGTCCGTCTCAAACCGAGGATGCAAAATCATTAACGAAAGCGTGTCTCGTTGCAAGGCGGACTAAAGATATGCGCAAACCAACTTTTCAACATCACAAGCAAACATCACAAACTACCAATTGACATCACAAGTTGACCAAAATGAGTTTCTCAAGGAGCATGCAATGACAGATTCCAAATAAATCAATCTATTAGCTCAACTTAGAGCTTAAAAATATCGACAACGTTCATCGCAAGTTTCAATTAAATTGCTACGGATGTCTAAGCAGCGACGGACGGCAAATGTGCGCACGACCTCTAGACTCGTAAAATAAATATAAAATAAAAAATCCTTAAAAACGTTGTAAATTCTCCCGCTAAATGAGAGGTAAGAATTCACTCGAGGTGGAATGACTCGTCGAGAACGAACATTTATGAGGAATTAAGACGGAAATGATTAAAATCATCAAATAAAATCCAATACCTGTTAAATAACCTCTGAGAAAGGAAGACTCACCTTTGGCTACAACACCACAGGAAGTAACTACGTAGTCCGATTAAAACGACGGACGGCAAACGACCACAAAACTCAAACAACCGCTCGAACAAACTTTATAAAAGAATTCGTGATAAGAAAAAAAATCCCCTAAAACGTGTTCTAAAACCGCCAGACTGGCACCCTCAAATCGCACCTCAAATCCTTCCTTCTGCATCTCCAGTCTCCTGCAGCAGTTTCAGGATAAAGTCGGGCACTCGTGCTTCAGCTTGACTTCCAGAAACACGTTGATGGATCGGTACCACCACCAGAAAGCGGAGACGATGAGGACGTGCCACCATTGATGGCTCGCTCCGACGAAGTCAAAGTGGCCTGGAGTATTTAAGGAATCACGATCATCATCATCATCACCGACGTTTTGGAGACTAACAATAAATTAGTCGCCGTTACTAATAATCGCCGTCATCATCGTTCGTAGCTTCCTCCATCATAATCATCAACAAACTTCCTCCATCACAATCATCCATTGGCATATTTCCACCAACAAACCTGGGAACATGCACTCTGGGAATCTGGTAAGGTAGATCACCAAAGCCAGAAATAAGATCAGGTACAACATCCCCAGTCTAGGCAAGAGAACCTGGTAATGACATAATAATAGTTTGTTATTTTGTTAATTATCAAAAACTGTTATCAAAACTAATTATCAAAACTATTCTATGATTTTAACAAAATGTTGTTAGGTTGCTATAAAATGTAAGTAATTAGATATATCTGGCTATTAATAAATGCATTCGGACTTTAATCAAATAAATAAAGCATTCGTATAACGCCATAAACGTGCTCCAAATTAGATAGCTATTAGATGTCACGAGGTAACTATATACTTACAACATGTAATGTAATCAACATGTAATAAACACTGAATTCAATGAAATGCTAATTACTACTCAAAGCAACGATTAATCTCCCTTCAATTTCCAACGACCGAAATTCTTCACCGAAATCCAATCTCCACTCACCTGGGACATGGGACCACCGAAGCCCCCGCTCAAGCTGATGTAGTGCATGGCCGGAACCACTCCCATCGTCGACAGACTCACGTAAAAGAACAGCGGACTCATCGGGCAGCAATCGCGGTCTCGCGCCTCTGCCCTCTTGTCGTCGCACCCCGTCTCCATGGAAACTGCCAGATTGTCCGCTTCCTTTCGATTGCAGGAGATTTTGGCTCGAGCCGGTCGAGAGAGGCAACCTCCCCCGTTGCAAAGGTACCAACAGAGGGAAGAAAAGAAGAAGGATAAGCCGAGGAACATGTAGAAGGCGTACCACGTCTGTTAGAGGGATTACGAGTCGGTGAGGTCAAAGTAATAATCAAAGTGGTTCCAAACATTAATTATGTTCTTTTTCCATCGCTCGAATTACACAAATATATAAATATAATAAATATCAAGCTTTTATAGGAATAAATTATCACAAGTATCAATTGGCCATTAACAATACTTTCTACCATAACCTAACGACAACAAACCAACCTCAAAGCACCAGAACCCGACATGGAAGGCGGGCAAGTAAATCCCGACAAAAGCCAGTTTGATTCCGAGCAGGTCGAGGTTCAACCACTTCCTGTAAGATTCTGCAGAGTGGCACTTGAAGACGTGGTAGAATGTCGAGCACAACAAACAGACCTTGGAAAAAATGAATGTCGATGAGATATATTATTGTTTCAGAAAAAAAAATGATGCTTTAAAATATTGTCGAAAGTGTAAGATATATCGCAGATAAATTGTTGTATGTTGTAGGATTAAGATCGTTAATGCGCAGGTAACTAATGCGACAAACCGATTTGAAACAAATTGATTTTTAAAAAAAAGGGGGGGTGTGGCCCTATAACCATCAAATCATTCATTACCTGGAAGCAGAAGAGACCCAAGGAAATAACCACTTTGTCAAGCAAGTTAGCCCCAACCGATGCACACATCCACAGCTCTGCCATCAACAAAATGCACAAAAAAAATCCGACAAAATGTGACCAGATGTTAAGAGTTTCATTCGTCCATAAAAAGGCGCTGAAAGATAAAGTCGCTTTTACTTTAGCCTACGATCTTGTAGTCGTAATCGTATACTAAGCAGACAAACGGAAAATAAAAATCAAAACCTTTTGAGGCATTGCATCACAGACAGCACGGGCCTGTATCCGTGTATTATGTACGGATTTTCCCTTAAAAAGGATGGAGCATCGTAAAGTTTGCATAGAGTTATATCGCCGCTTAGCTCGCTGCGAATCTGAGTAACGATTGATTTTTTGCCACATGTGTTTTCATGCGGACTTGCAGACCCATCCATGGTTCAATCACAGGTGCAAAATCCTCTCGACACCCGCAATAAAACTTGTATTTTTGAGGGATAAACGGCCGCCAAGCAGCCAATGAACAAGTAAAACTGCTGGGAAGTTCCACATAAAAATTTCAACATAAGAAAACATATTTTTAAAAATAATTTAAAATTAATTTAAAAAAAGTTACTAAAATAAAACATTTTTGTTAAATCAGTTATTATCTAACACAATTAAATTTTGTATGTTTTTGATTATAATTATTAGACCGTTTAAAAAATAATTAAAATATTAAATCAATGTTTATTACAGCAACACAAAAAAAGTTTGATTAATAATGATAAAACGTCGAAGTTTTACTTTTGGGTTGAATAAACAAAACAGGCGACGGCAATGAGTGCCAGGAATTTCTTCGTTTTCACCGTTTGTTTGGCTGTTGTTTTAGGTTTTGTCGTCTGCCACGGCGACGAAAATGACGAGGATCCTTATACCACTACCGATCCAAAAAAGAGAGAACCTTCCCCATGTGAAAGTGAGTTTATGAAAACTTATGACCAAGGATCTTATTGACCAAAGAACCTTATTTACACAATTTTTGAAATGTTTTTTAGTTTGCAAGTTTTTCGTCAATGAGTTTGTCTCAAGATTGGACGAATCTTCCAAGTCAAAGGAAGTCATTGAGACTGGACACAACCTAGAGAAAAGAAAGAGATTCAAATATCTTACATCGTACGTATATTATATTTTTTTATATTTTATATATAATATAACATGTCGCACTATCATTAAATAAACATTTATCATCTTGTTAAATAATATTTAAGAGAATTGAGGCTGACCGAGGCCCTGCACGAGCCCCACATTTGCGAAAAGATTCTCGATTACAACGTCCACGCGGAGAGGAAGGGAAGTCTGAGGTATGCCAAGGGGATGAGCGAAACCATGCAGACGCTTCACGGACTCGTGTGAGTCGTTTACGACCATGTTATACAACTATTGTTTACAAATTATGTTTAATATGCTCTTGATGCAAATTGTTTGTTATCGTTGAAGTCACATTTGGTTTATATTGTTGTTGTTGTCAAATCTGAATGCTCTTATTTTGTGATTTTCACTTAACACTACTAACTGTTTAACACAATTAATAGCTTAGCATTAACAATTTTAGGCTGATTTTCTTGTTGGCATTAATTTTTTTTATCTTTAACAACTTGATGTCGGTAATTAAATTTGTGTCGACGATGTCGCCTCGATCTATTTTTTAGAAACAAAGGACATTAAGTTGTTAATGGTTTTATTTGTAACTACTTAGTGATGCTAATTACTTATTATTAATTTGTGTCAACGACGCTATTTTGACGTATTTTCAGAAATAAAGGTGTAAAAGTGGAGCTTGGAATTCCCTACGAATTGTGGGACAAACCGTCTGCTGAAGTCTCTAAGATGCACAGGGCTGTGAGTATCACACATGAATGCTGGCTTTAGTACATTTTCAATGAGAAATTCTTAATAATATATATGTATTGTTTAGGCATAATGGTGATGATAATAATAGCATTAAGATATTGTGATTATTATATTTTATTATAAAGCTGACTAATTTTATTAACTTATTAAGGTATAATAGTAATAATAATTATTAATAATGTCTTAACAAAGCATTAAATGTTTTTCTCTTTAAAATCCTTCTCCTTCCAATGATAAATCCGTGGTAATGCATACTTTATTAAGGTACAACAATAATAATAATAATGTATTAAGGTAATGCACACATTATTAAGATTCAATAATTATAATAATGTCTTAACAAATATTACTTTTGTTTCTTCAAACCCTGTTTCCTGCCAGTGCTTCACGTTTGCAGAGCAATACGAGGAAGTGATTGAAGATTGGTATTTCAACCGTCAACACGAACGCGACCTCATGAGGTATCTCTGCGCCGATAGGTTCCTCTATGGCAAAGATCAAAGTCAGTTGGAATTTCAAGTGTAGTTGTTGATGATGATGATGATGATGATAGTTAATGGTTTTATTTTTAACAACTTAATGTATTGATGATTACATGTGTGATGTTGTTGTGAGGGTTTGAAGGTTTTTTTTATCAAATTAGGTTGTGATTTAAGCTGCAATGTTGTTGTTGGTGGTGGTGATAATTATGTTGTTAGGGTGATTGTGTGATTATTTTGTAATTGTTAATCATAATTGTTGTTATACAGTTAAAACAAATAATATTCTTTGAATCAAGGATTTAATATTTGCCGATACAAACTGAGCATCTGCTTTTATTAATTAATTTCATTCGACGCGTTTAAATTTATTCATTTTAAATCTTTAATTTATTATAACGATAACTTATTACCAATCATGTCATCGATTCGATGTTTCAAAACCAGAATGTCTCGACGAGGTTTTCAAGCCCAAAGGTGATTCAGGTAAAAGTGCAGAGGAGGAGGACAACGCTGAGGCTGAAGTTAAGAAATCAAAGTCAAAGAAAAGTAATGGCAACATTTTAATGTTCAAATGAAAGTTTTAATTTCCCAATTTCTAAGAAAATGTAAAACTATAAACTAAAAATTATAGTTATTATAAGTTAATGAGTGAATGACTCATCTAAATAGTACTAGCAACTATGGTAAATCCAAATAGTATCATTTGGTCTCTGGTTACCCTATCTCATTTTTATTAATGTGATGAAAAATTATGATAAAAACATTATTTATGATTCTGCTATAGATGAACCTCATTACAAATGGCTGTAATTAAAAATGCTGATAGGAATTATAAGTGATGCACTTTCACATTTAGAGAAAACCAAGCCAAGTTCCAACATTCCAAGTGGAAACCAGGAGACAAAAACAGCCAAAACCAGCATTGAAGCTGACAAAAATGATAACCCTGCTCAACCGAAAGGGGATGCTGGCGACTTTGTCACCCCCAGGCCAGGCAGGGACCCCTTGGAAATCCCTAAACCCACCCAAACCCCTGTGACCACTCCTCTTCCAAAAACCAGTCGGAATGAGGGAGACCTGTAATGGGACCGATGATGATGATGATGATGATAATGCTTAGGTTCTTTTTATCGTCCGCATTTATTGACAATGGCTGGCTATCTGCGGTTCTCAATATTTTTTGTCAATTTTCTTGTCTCGTGTTGAAGAATTATTTGAGTCAGTTTATCAAGTGATTGTAATCACAATTATCCTAGATTTATTGTTGTTATTGTCATATTCCTTTATTATTTAAAGTTTATGTCCATGGGCACGTGTGTTTTACGTTTGTGACATCCAAGTCATTTCTGTCATCAAATCTGATCTTTAATAATTGCCATCTATGACTGATGATCAGTTTATTTTGTGAATTGAGGATCAGTTCCCCAATTTAGAATTTGTATAGGTGATTAACCAAGTTTCAAAACCCAGTTATTTTATGTTGAGTCATTTTCTATGACTTTATCGGCTCGTTTATTCCAGAAGGTGTTGCCATGTAGCAAACTTAATTTATTTAAAGTAAGAGAAATGTGCGATAAATTCTAGAAAATATAAGGACTTACCGGATACACCAGTAATTAACAACAACTTATTGGGGAAACTGGATGATATGACTATCACTATCACTATCAGTGACAATTTCAAATGAGGGCCGCTAGACCCGCTTAAATTTTTATTGTAAATCTTCATTAGGCTTTTTGAAACATTTTAAATCTAACAAATATTAACATTATAAAATTTATTTGTATAATTTTAAAATACTCAGAATTCAATTTAAATTAAAAGTCAACTACTTATCGTTCTTTGGTAATATTCTGTTTGTCGACCGGATTCCTACTAGGCTTCTGCGCACTTTTCGGCATTTACATTATATATTAGATCTTTAAATTGACTGCCTACAATGCCAAAATTGAGGGATAGAAACAAATTAAAGCAAACTCAATTTCTTTCTAAGGGATATAACCCATATACTCCGACCTACCGACCCTGGACAGTTAGCGAGAAAAAATCGATGATTAAGGCGCTCAAGTAGTAGATCTTCTTTATGCTTTCCTTTAGCGATAAAAATTAAAGTTTTGGAATTATATATCCGTCTGCACCAACCACGGATATACTTTTTCGGTATTTGATTTCTCATCATTTTCTTGAGATCATTTGCAATTCATTTGAGATCAACTAAATGGATATTTTTTCTTCAATATAGGGAAGGCGCATACAGAATCACCGATCTGATGAAGTACTTTCCTGACCGCAACAAGGAAGAGGTTTGTCTCCAACTTTTAAAGTATTTTGTTTTATATAGCCGTGCATGAGGTGATAATCATTTTTAATTTCATTGCAGTTTGAAGTGCTCTTTAGCAATGTGAAGTATGTGAAAAGTGAGTTAAAACTTACTGAATCTAGTAATTATCAATTCAAAATATTCTATTATTAGACTTACATTATTAATAATCGTTAATAATAGAATATCTTGACTAAGCTTCCCTTTGTTGTAGGACCAAATGAAGAATCAAAACCCAACCAAGAAAATGGCGACACAAAGGTATTTGATTTTCAATGTTATTTTTCTCTGCAAAGGCAGCAGTAAAGTCTAATGAAAAAATTAGAGGCAAATGACTGTAATGTGTTTTGCCTGTTGTCTTAATAGTTTCAAATTTTCATGTTTTAGACTTGGCTGGGTTTAGCAGAAAAACTGCTCGAGGAAGTTCCAGACTATTCGTACAACTTTGAGAAGGTGAAGAATTTTTTTTCAGCTGAAATTTCACCTCTCTTATCTTATTAAGATAGTATATCACATATTATCATAGTCTTCCTAATATAGCATAATATATCACACGTTATTATAGCCCTCCTAACATCATAGGTCGTTGCAGTTTTCTTGACATATCATTTCACATATAATATTGTTATCGTAATAATAATTAATTACGTCTTATTACATCCAACGTAACTTCTAACAGATTGTCGACAACTTTTACTCGCAAGTGGAGGCACCCGAGAAAAGTAAAACGAGAAGCAAAGACAAGGAACCGAACTGGCAGCAAATTTATTTGTACCTGACGAGGCTTTTCACGGGGGAACCTCTGCCAGTGCTGGGGCAGATAGGTTGGTTTTTAAGAGGATATCTTTAAAATTAATTTATTATTAATATTTTTGTTATTATTATTATTATATGCATCAATTGTTTTTTTTTTAATTTTTTACCATAAATCAAGGTTATTATTAGTAACTTAATTTATTCATTTGATTAGATGGTAAATTAGATAACGAACTAATTAGGTTGATTGTTTAACATTTTTAATCAAAGTATTCATTCCATTTGCATCTACTTCATCTTTTGGGTTTTCAACTAATTAGGTTCAACTTCAACCTTAACATCTTTTGCCAGCATGAGAATTGCCTTCAAACCCTAGAATGCCATTGTCTAAGCTAGAAGTGTGTGCAGTAGAATAAAACAACCTAACTAAATAATAAACCGAGTAATTAAGTAATAAAATAACCTAACTAAATAATAAACCAAGTAACTAAGTAATAAAATAACCTAACTAAATAATAAACTGAGTAATTAAGAACACTCTTAATGCAAACTCGTTCTTCGACAGAGTCTGGTATCATTCTAATGCAGTTTGAAGACCTTCTCTCCTGCTTCGACAGCATGGAAACGTCAGATCAAAGGCAGCTCTGCTTGACCAAATACAACCTGCTCCAGGGATTGTCGGACGAATTAGGAGATCCTGAGTTGAGACAGAGGGCTGTCAACACTGCGCTCGATCTGAGTGAGTGGACATTTTGTCAATTCAAAGGCTCTGTGCATTGAGGGTGTGATGATTGGTAGTGATTGTTATTATTATTATTATTGTTGCTGTTGTTGTGGTTGTCTTGATGAGGTGGTTGATTAATGTCAATTGGACTTGTGATGGATGTTTATGATTTCTTGAGTATCGAGTTATTGATTTCATTTAGCTATTGAAATTTTGTAGTCTTTAACTGGCCTGTTTTTTTCTCTGTTGATAGTAATAATAGTTTATTATTAACAATATTTTGTTGCCTAACTTGTAGACGTCCTACGGACACCTGCAATGCCGTCACAGCAAAATGATTTGCAAACACCGCCATCGAGGAAACGTCGCCAAACCCTCAGCCAGTCCTTCGTGGGTTCGAATCCTACCACGCCCTCAGAAAAGTCCAGCCAGATTGTGGCCATACCCTCCTTGAAGCCAAAGCAGCTCGAGCAATTGTACAGCGTCAATCCGTTCTGCATACCGATACCCATGCTCAACCCCAAGCAGAAGCCGACGGTACAGCTATAGACTTCGTTCCTTTTTGGCCGAGAGACCCTTAATTAATTTTCCGTCGTGCGATTCGAGGCGAGTCGTCGGTGATCCTGGCCGTGATGTGTCAGGAACACTTTCTTCGTCGTCGTCGTCCTAGGATTTAATTTCTTTGTTATTTTCAAAATGTAATGTACAAATATTATGCTATCTATTATTTCGTTTGTTAGTCCTTGCAGAAATAACTCGAGCGAGGCGTCATTTTGTCGAGAGGATGACGAACAATTATTTTGCTGTTCTTGACATTAGAATCGTTTTGGTCGTTGGTTATACCACATACCAAAGACTGCCTACTGCCATCATAGCTGTAGTCTTCACCATCATTCAGTTAGCATCTGTTTCTGTCGGATTATCGCCATTGTCGTCATCTTGAGTTAGCCACCCGTATTTATTGTAGCCGATGAATTCCGAAGCACAGAGAGTGTGCATTTTAGGTGATTTTTAGTACGTTGATTTCTTGTTTTGGGTATTTGGTCCTTGTTTTGAGATAACCTACATTTTGGCTTCTCTTACGAAGTCGTTGTATATGCCTTGGGTAACATTTGAATTAGAGGATAACGTTGTTATATTGTCTCTTGTCTTGACAAAAAAATATTTTGCCAGAAGTAATAAAATTGTTTCAATTAAAGTTTAAGGCAATTGTTCAAAACTAAAAACTCTCACAATGTTGTGAAATGACAAGCATATCTTAAAACAGAAGAACTTTCCGATTCTTGTTTCAAGATCCTTGTTTGACATCACGTTCGGTCGGTGTTATTAGAATATCATGAATATTTAAAAGTCAAAAAGAAATGCTTGATATCAGAATTGACATCTTTTCGTTTTGAAATTCAAATAAACTCTCCGTATCGTTGGGTTCCGGTCACTCTGGATTCAGCAGCAGATTTTCCATGACTATTTCCAGTTCCTTCTCCATATCTTTGATGTTCTTCGTGGCATCAACAATCTGAAATGTCACACAATGGGACTTAAGATCCTATTAATTTATTAATTAAATTTTGACAATCAGTCAAGAGAAGTCATGAGTAATTTATCACGGTTGGTTATTATTATTATTATTTATTAATTATTATTGGTTGAAGTCATGGTGTTCAAGTTTCATTGCTCACGTAAACAGAACCAGGCAGCTGGATTCTGCCTCCAACAAAAAGCTCTTCGTGGAGATGATGAAGGCTAGTTAGGAATTCCTGGAAGATGTACAGAAGTAATGAATTAAGTAATAAATAGTTAATGATTATCAATAGTTAGTGATTAATAATAATAATAATTAGTGTTTATCGCTCAATAACCAAATCCTTTGACTAATGGTTGGTAGTCAGCACTGGCTTCATCATTAATACTTATTAAAACCTGTTTTTGAATGTTAAAGTTTTTGAACAACCAAGATCTTCAGAATCAAGCCAACCAGGGATAATTTGTTTTCTTCGGGTCTGTCCCTCTTGTTGATTCTTTCGAGGCACAGCTCGGGATTCGAGCGAAGATAGACTGAATCAACAAAGGGTTAATGAAGTTACAGAGCGATCAATGATATGCAGTCCATAGCACGTGTGGTCCAAAATTGTTTAACGTTGCTGAACAACTATGACTAACAATGAATATTATTTTGGAATAATTATTATTAACAACAGTTTTTAAATGTTATAATTTACATCAATGCAACATTATTTTAGTAAAATACAACATAATAAATTACCATATTATTACTGATAGCTGGTCAATGAAACATACACTCATACTTATCAATAAAGAAAAAAGACAGGTCTAATGAGCTTATGTCCCACATACTGAAGTGACTGATTTGTGGAAAGGCAGACGACAAAGAGAAGAAATTGAACCAATCTTCTGCCACTTTGAACTCCAAGTCTGACATGTCCTTCCTAGCAAAGGAAATTGTAACTGTCAGTCTAGGTCAAGTCAAGATTAGTTAAGATAGTTTAAGTACCAATTGACTATAGGTTAGCAGTTACTGGTTATTTGGTTTGCACTAACTTTAGCACTAGCTTTCTGCTTGATCTGTTAATTGATTAGAAAGGTTAATTGCACTTACTGCTTGTAGTTATTGAGTACAAAGACATGATGCGAGCTGTATATGGATCTCTCTACCATCTTGATGGGATGCATCTGAAGATTAATTATGGACATCAAGTGGCAACTTGACTAATTTATTTGACTAAATGTTATTTAGCTAAATTATCATACCAAATATAGATATACCAAATAATAAACAAAATGACAATATGAAATAAATAAACATGAGTCAATGAATATTATATAGATAATATATATATATATATAGATAATAGATATTATAATGTGCCTACTGATGTCTGCAGTTGAACTTTGAACCTGCCAAGCATTGCAAGCTGATTGAAGAGGAAGGACCACCTCTGAGGATCTTTATACAGCAAGTCCTGATAAATAATTAATAATAATAATAATAATAATAATATTAATAATAATAATAATAATAATAAATAATAATAATTAGTAATTAGTAATAAAATTAATATTTAGTCTTAATTCATTAATGCATATAATTACATCAGTTTTTACCTCATTTCACCCAATGAAAATAATAGCAACAATGATATAAAGTTTGAACTTAAGGTTTGCTATTGATTGAGTGTATTTTGCATAATGTAAATAATAAAATCATGTAATATTATAAATTGTTTGTTATTAAGTTGCTGCAATCATTTGAAATTTACGGACTAAGAAGAAATTTAATTTAAATTAAGTCAGTGAGCGTTGTAGATAAGTCATCAATTACAGATATTATTATTAATATTATTACTACCATGTCATAAGCCATAAGGTTAGTGACAGTTAATATTATGTCATTATGCTTATTATGTCATTAATAAACCTCAATTAAAATAATCCTTACAAGGGCATTAGTGTCGGCCACATTTCTCCAGGCACCAACGGGCTCTGAATGGATCTGAAAACCACACGATACATTTATCATTTCTACAATTACCAATGCCCTCATAATAATTTTTATTTATTGCTGTTATTAATACTCTTGCGTAACCGATAAACGGTACAAGTTAATTCTTGTTCCACGATCGTTACTGTCCTTTGTGACTATTACAAAGTGCACAGCAACATTCGGTGATGCAATACCATGAAATATCACATATAATAAGTTAAAATGCTAAAATTAAAGCTGACAGAATGACTCACAAATAAGACCAAACAGAAAGATAACAGAACACTAACGTCAACTCTTTTGTCTTTTCCAAAATAATTCATACATGAGGTCTTCCCACTGCCAATATTTCCTTCAACAGCCACCTAACAGTAATAATACTGTTACTGATTGTTAAGATTAATTAACACATTACCTAACAGTAATAAGTTGTTACTGATTGTTAAGATTAATTAACATATTACGTAATAGGAATAAGTTGTTACTGATTGTTAAGATTAATTAACATATTAACTAACAGTAATAAGTTGTTACTGATTGTTAAGATTAATTAACATATTACCCAACAGTAATAAGTTGTTACTGATTGTTAAGATTAATTAACATATTACCTAACAGTAATAAGTTGTTATTGATTGTTAAGATTAATTAACATGTGTTAATTATCCTCCAAGGTTTTAAGATTACAGAATCAAACCAACCATTTTGGTATGATTAAATCTGACGCAACCATTGTGTAAAAGACCAACAGACTTAGATTTTCCTGAAAAACATCAAATTTCTCAAATCCATTAAAATAGATTTCTCGAATGATTCGGCTTATAGATGATGGTTAATTGCATGTTAGGTAACCAACTAGGCACACACCTGCTGCATAACAGTTCGCACTCAAAATCCTAACAACTCCGTAGTAATTCATAACTCAGAATTTTGCGTTCCACCAATTAATTAATTAATAATCGATTATTAAACCACTCGTAACCGTGAGAGCAACAACCTAATGCACGCTTCGAGAATTAACCGGTTTAGTGTGTCCTAGTTAAGCGAAAGCGCTCTAAAGGCTACATGCTGGAAACACCAATGTAGCACTTAATTGTCTAAAAGTTATGTAACCTCTTTCTTCTAAACAAGCGTGATTCCGTATTTGTTCTTATTTCTAGTTATAGTACTAATAGCTGCATATATTACTTTATTATAAATTATTCTTCAGCAGAAAAATTAGAGCTTTTATAATTAATTGACTTCAGTCTAGGTTTCTCAGATAAGAAGAAAATTGCATAACACACACCACTTTCTACTGACACGAAAAATATTTTAAGATTTTATAACTTCTGTATGCTGTAACCCATTACAAGCCATCAGTAATATTCCCTTAGCGTAATATTTACAACTTGCAACAACAGGAAACACACTTTAATCTTACTAACTTTCCACACTAATCAATCTTTTTTAGAAAGAAATCGTTTTTCAAAGAAAAAAATGGCTATCAATTTATGAATAAATATTTATTTTCTGGAATTAAAACGTAAAACAAACAAATAACGCGTGGCGTCATCGTTTGCCGCTCTTATTTTCAGCAATCCAATCCTCGATCTTCGTCTTCAACTCGTCTGCAGGTTTGATCATGTTCATCGTGAGTGGCTGTCTATTGAAGGGATCTGACTGGTCGCTAAAAATAAATTAAAAAAAAAGTTTTGTAAATATATAATGAAGTTCATTAATTAATTAATAACCGACAAACTTATAACAACTTAATTATTAATAATTGTGAATTATCTACTTAACTTATAAAAGAACCTTGTAATAATGAATTAGACATGAATCTCAAACCCTTAATAGCAAGCAGCCAGTCAATTACAAATAATGACGACAATGAACACATCTTCAAACCAATAATCTTTTAAATCACTGATTAATTATTACAAACAAATTAATTCTAAGCACAGAAGACGATAAAACCAACCTAAGAATATGCCTCGCAATCGTCTGCCTGTCTACCACCTTTCCTGAACTGGGGAGCAGCACAGGGTCCTTCATGAGGGTGCCCATGATGGGGTCCAAGAAATCCTCGGGGATGTCTGCCATCACCTCATCTTCCTCTGCCTCCTCTTTTGCCAGCTCCTTGAAATGATGGCGATCAGTTAATTGGTTCGTTTTGTGAATGTTATTTGAGATAATTGTTAGTTTCTAAGTGATAATGCTACCTGTAATATGATGATGATGATGATAATATTAATAATAATAATTATAACAATAGCAAAAACCATTGTGCACAAACATCTGTTCAAGAAACAAAACAAACTCGTATTATCATCATCAATGAGCCATGGTTTGTTGGAAGCAAATAAACAAATCGAATTAAAATCCGATTAAAATTAAATTAAAACCCATTTAAAATTCAATTAACACCAGATTAAAATTCACTTACAACCAGATTAAAATTTGATCAAACCCAAATAAAATTCAATTAAACCCGATTAAAATCCAATCAGAACCGATCGGCCTCGCAAGAAAGTAAATCCACCTCGATTCGTTCCGCAAGCCTGTTGAACTTCTCGATCCTGCCGAATGGCTCCTTGATGCGACAGAGGACGTCGCTCGCCTGCCTGAAAAGGTCGGGCGAGTACGAACGGCCGTCCCTCGAAACTGCCCTCAGAAAGTTCTCGTCCTCGGACAGGTTTTCGTAGGTCCGGCAGATCTCCTTGACTATGCTACGGGGCTCGAATTTGTACTCCTCGGGTTTCGGGACTTTCAGGTTCCTTTTCTTTGGTCCGACCTGGGGAGTGGAGGATAATGGTGCAGATGATTATGATGATGATGATGGTAATGACGACTTAGACGAATTGGTGGAGATTGATGACTTTGGAGAAGGGAAATTAATAATGTTGTTGACTATTATTATTTTTATTATTATACATCATTATGCATTTTATTATGTAAATTTGATGATGAATAATATTATTACAATTTAATAATAACTTTTCATTATTTTTATAATTAACTAACAATACAAACACCGCCGACAAGAGCATCTCAGATACTAACCAGGTGCAAAAGGAAGTAATTGAGCATGGCAGCGAGTCGATCAACCATGACTGGGTGAGTGAAGATGGAATGAATGATGGAGGTTAAGTTGGCCAGGGTTGTGATGGTTTCAACCCCCATGATGTTGTGAAAGCGAGCCAATAAAGAGAGCTGCCTGAAGGTGGCCTCCATCTCTTGGCGCTGATTGGCTGGCAGGTCTGACCAATCGGGATCGTGCTGCTGGGTCTTCTCTTTGATTTGGGTCATCAACTGTAAATTACGATTTATAGCATATGATTTATGAAATACAAAATATAGATTACGTATCTAAACGAACAAGCGATAGCAATATTATATTAAAGTAACGCTCATTGTTTTAATACACCCAGCTTCCAAATAGAGTTAAAAAAAAGTCAAAGCGTAAAAATAATTGATCAATAAAAATATCTAGTAATAATCAAAACTCACAGAAAGTGCTTCGTCGAGGAGATAGATGGCGTCGTTGATGAGGAGGTTGATGAAACGGAGGAACAGAGGTGCATCCACGTCGTTCAGGTGTTCCTCTGCATACCTTGCCAGGTCCTGACAGTCATCATCATCATCATCATCATAACCATCAACCATGATCATCACTATCATCATCATCATCATCAATACCAACCACTAGTGCCATCTTGTGGATGTCCATCTTCCAGAGGTGCTTGAACATGACGTACATGGGCTGCCTGTACCTGAACTTGTTCTCGAACTGCACTCCGTGACCAGTCAGTTCCATGCCTACGAACAGTCGCATGATGCTCGTCGTCAGGTGCTCGGCATTCCGTTGCTCGGACAACAACCTCTCCCTGTAGAAGCTGAGAGGGCATTTCGGAAATTTTGATTGCTGTTGTTTATTTATTTATTTATTTATTTATTTGGTTAGTTAGAGTCCGTTGCGTAGCTAAGACGATTTGGACTTGACGATGACGGCGGAGACGATGGATTTATAATTTCAACGAATGGTATCTGTAGATATGGTGGCTTCATAAGTTGCAATGAAATGCTACGATCTGGATGGTCCTATGCCATGCTTTTGAGAACATCATTATCTGATAATTTTATCTTTTCACTTTATCACAATAATTATCATTACGATCACCACAATTTAATCATCATCATCATCATCATCATCATCGTTGTTGCCTCCACCAACCACCATAAAAACAATCATCAACATCATCACTATCATCATCACCACCACCTACTTCCCACTGATGAGCGTGCTCTGAGACGTCTGGTTCTGTTCGTTTTCCGCTCTCGGAAAGAGGCATTCGAGTGCCTCTGCCATCTCCGCCCTGATGTGAGGGTTGTGGATGAACTGAGCACCCGACATGAAGGTCGCTATGAAATCCAACAAATTGCCCAGGTACTCGTGGTGTTCCTACGTAACGAGGACGACAACGATGATGATGATGGTGACGATGTCGCTGATGAAGGTGATGATGATGATGATAATAAAAGGCTTTGGTAATGACGACGGTGAGACAACGATGATGATGTCTATAGTGGTGACATTGACGATGACAATGAAAATGCAGTTGATGATGGCAACGGCGATGATGATGATGATCGCAGAAAATTCTCGAACCTCGAAAAACTTATCATCGGTCCTTCTCAAGAGCAGCAGGCAGCTGTGGAAGTTCTGAACGACGTGCTCGGGGATGAATCGGAGGCCGGTCTCGGCAGTGTCCAGAGGGGGCGGAAACCTGGCCCTCTTGATCTCTTTGGGAGGAGAGGGGTCGTCCTTAGTAGCCATGGCGACGTGGACTAGGAAATTGGCAGTGAGGACGGAAAATTGGAAAGACTTTTCGATCATGTGCGGCTGCATGAGGGCGGCCTTGCAGGAATAGTAGATGGGAAGAGCTGACGGGTTGCGGAGGAACATTATCATAAAAAATGTTAATCAAAAAATCAATACAATTAATGGTTCTAAATGGAATGACGATTGCTGCCACAACGATAATAATAATGATGATGATGATTTGATAGTCAAACTCAATCGAGCCTGCCAACCTATCTGAAGTTGTTCCTTCAACCTCAATCCTGCTTCCGAACTCCCGAGACCCTGGTCGAGCGTCTCTTGGTACCTGGTGATGATGATGAATTTATGATAAATTACGAGCAATGGCAATGACACTATGATGCAAGACAAGTCAGTAATTTTAACACTGAATTGAATTCAAAAAAAAATAGTGGCCAGCACATTTTTAGATCAATTTTGGAAACATTTGGATCATCATTATCATCATCACATCATGACCTCTGACCTCTCTCTGATCTGGTTCATCTCCTGATTCAGCTTGGTGAACTTGTCGTGGACGACCGAGAAGCCGACGTTGAAGCACGAGTGGATCATGAAGAACATCTCGCTCGTCAACGTGTACTTGTCCTCCAGAGATGATGATGATGATGATGGTGGTGATGACGTCAGGGGTGGTGAGGAGACCTCGGCTGTAGCAGAGGCAGACGGGTCTTCATCAGAGGATGGTGAAAGAGCCTCGGAGATGGAGGGGATGAGACGAGTCCCTGGGATTTCTGGAGATTGTTAAGCAAATTATTAAATTGGTGGCGATCTGACGTTTCAATCCGATCGTCAACTTCGATCGCAGCAGCAAGACCAAGGTTTAGACAAAAAAAAATGTGCAGAAGTAACACTTCTAAAATCTACAGAAATGTAAAATCGTCAGTCAAAAATATCCATCCATCCAACAATCCACACACCTCTCATGTGGACATTCCTAGACAAGGCTGCACCATGATCCCCCACGGTGGCATGGGGATAGGACGGTTGGATCAGGAGCAGTTTCGAGGAGTCCGGGTTCGAGACGACAGGATCGAAGGATCTGAGGAGGACCGACTGAAGGTTGAGAAGGAAGTTGTCGGACGTGACCGTAGGGATCACGAGGGACATTTGGACGTTCCAGAGTTTGTTTCGGTCTGCAACAAATAATTGTTTACTTTGGAAGTTATGCGACGGTTGTATCAATGTTGTACAACGGGTGACACTGGACAATAGGAGTACAAACTATGATGATGATGATAACCTAAATTTTAGATGGGTTAGACCTGAAAATAGTATAATATCTAGCTCCATTGCCATTACCATCATCATTATTATCATCATCATCATTATTATTATTATTATTATTATTACCATAATTATTATTATTATTATTAATTCTATCAATAGTACTGAATAATACATAACTAGAATTTGGTCGACCAGCAACAACGACTACAACAGCAACAACAACGTCAGCGACGACAACAAAACTCCTCTCACCCCGATACGAGTAGAGGGCGTCCCCGATCCACAGGAGAAGTTCCTCTTTGACTTCGGCACCGATCCTCAACAGCCTCTTGAACAACTCGTGCATTCCACTCTGAATGTCTTCCAGGAACTGGAGAGAATGAATGGATGGATAGGTGAATGGAAAGATGGATGGATGGATAAATGGGTGGATGGATAGGTGAAAAAAATGGATGGGTGGATGGATAGGTGTATTGATGAATTTGTTATGGCAATGAATGAAAGACTATCAAGAAGCGACAATGATGAATAAAAATGAAAACACAAACACGATGACAATGACGACGACGAAGAGGATGACAACTAGCACACCAATAGTAGAACCCAGCGTCTGACAAACCCTGTGCACATTGGCCTCGAGATTGCTGATGTTGTTTTGCGTGAGAGACCTCGGGTCGTCCAAATAGTCCGACAATAGCGAGAAGAACTTCGGATTCGAACCCAGGGAGAGAAGGCTGCCCAGGAGAGACTTCTCTGGCAAAGCGGTCTTCTGGATCAAGTGCTTGTCATACCTCAGTAGTACCTGGAGGATGGGTGATGGTGAATCTCGAGACAAGTAGTAAAATAATAATAATAATAATCATCATCATCATCATGATCATCGGTAATAGTCAGCCACTGGCTTAGCTGGCGATAATGATAAGGATGATTATGATGATTATTATGGTGGCGAAGATGATGATGATAGTGACAGCTATGCCTGCAATTATGACAGCAGCGATGCTAAAGTCAAACTCACGGAAGCAAGGAACGAATTCCTGGAGAAGAAGAAAAGGGCCGTAGGGAACCTGAAAAGTTGAACCTCCATCGACCCCTGGAAGTCACTGTAACCTTTGACCTCTCCCAGGAGACCTTCCAGGATCGGGTGGAAGATTTCCGAGAGTCTGTCGGCGTCTGCTCCTCTGCCGCTCAGGTGTTCGACGAGGTGGGCATAGAATCGCAGCTGGAGATCTATTTTGAGGTAGATGAAGAGGGGAATGATTTGATTGGATGATGAGGATGGGAGCATCTCTTAGTGAGTCATTTTTTCATTAACATTGTCATCATCATTGCCACCTTCAACACATTACTATCATCATCATCACTACCATGATCATCATCATCATCACGCCCATGATCACAATCATCATCATCACTACCATGATCACAATCATCATCATCACTACCATGATCACAATCATCATCATCACTACCATGATCACAATCATCATCATCACTACCATGATCACAATCATCATCATCACTACCATGATCACAATCATCATCATCACTACCATGATCACAATCATCATTATCTTAGCCATAACTTCTTAATCACCACCTCAAAGCACCAACAGGTGCCTTACCTGTTTCAGGTGTATCGATGTAGCTAGACCTGAGCAACTGCGACAAATGATTGATTGGCGAGAAGTCAATCAAAAGGTCGGGGAGTTCAAAGAGGAGGAGTGCCTGGTCCCTGATCAAGGAGAAGCATGTCGAGAGGGGATCAGTAGACGAATTTGATTGTTCTAAAAATGGCTGGAAAGTAAATAAATTAATAAATGAATGAATTAATTAATTAATTGAAAATGAATAAATAATAATAATAAGGAGCATGAATTAATTAATTAATTGAAAATGAATAAATAATAATAAGGAAAAGGTTAATTATAAATTTTAGGTGTTTTTTTAGGGAATTAATGATCGACAAAAAGTTGGTAATACACGAAAGTCACTCGTCATCTAAATTTCTATTTATTTTTATTTTTTTCATCTATTTAGATGTATATCACCATATAAATACACAATTCATAAAATATTTAAAACAACTAAATAAAATATCAAAATAACTAATTAATTACTTAATTAATTTAATAATAACTACTTTAAACAAATAAATAAATTAAATATTTTCGCACGACGATTTTCACCTTTCCGGAAAGATCGCAAAGTCTCGCGTAGCATTCGGTCAAGTACTTCACCGGGTCAGTTTCGAAGGACGGCGATGATTCGAGTTCCGGTTGGCATTTCAAGATGCTTTTTACCTCCTCTGAAGCCATCAGTCGTTCGTAGACCAACTTCAGGATGTGATAAATTAGGAAGGCATTTGAAGTTGTGATGTTTTAATAAATATACCCGTGATGATGGTCATGGTGCTGATGATGATGGGTGATGGGCAGTGATGAAGGTATTCAAAATCTTAGTAAATATGTAATTTTGATGACGATGCTGATGACATTAAATAAACCCTAAACATTTTAATGCAAAGTAAAATGCATTATGAATTTCTTTAAGCTCATTACGCAAGAAAAAATTTGTCTTTAATTTTCTCAATTATCCTAATATTCTTAAGAAAATAAAAATTCATCACAGCACGTGTGGATATCGAAAACTCACAAATGATAAGTTATCTTCTCTAACATCTTCTTTGTTAATATTTTGAAGTTCTAAAAGATATAACTTGTCCCCTTTGCCTTAAAACATATAACAGACTTAATAACATATCATTAATTATTATCTAGGGGCATTGCAAACTACTACAAAGCCATTAATAAACAAAGTTAATAAGGTAATAACTAATACTAATGCTAATAATGTCAACATTAACCTGCACTTGAACATATAATCGTTCAAAATAATCTCACCACTTTCAGTTGCCAGCAAGAAAATATTTTCCAAAATGTAAAAATCATCAAAATCTTTATGAGACGAGACATTGTTTGCTGCTATTAATGACTTGTTTGCTTCCTCTGGCTTAGGATCAACTGAGGATACTGCAAACATCAATACAAACATATTAACTTGTTATCAATAATAATTAAGTCTGCACCCATAGTCTCATCACTGCAGTAGTCTTCCATTCAATAAGCAACAAGATAATCATGCTTTCATTAATTGCACTTCAAAATAATTATAATGAATCTAAGATTGACTATAGCAACGTATGTTCAAAGAGAACTTCAAGATCATAAGAAAAATTAAGTTTTTTTGTATCTAGAAATACCATTACCAAAAAAATTGTTGCTGATTCCTACGACATAACAAAAACATTCTAACGTTTCCAAAACCATTTTAGTTTAATATGTCTTTTCCACAAAATGATCTCACCTGGCTTTTCGTTTAGTTGTAAAACTCTCGGAGCTCTTTGGTTAACGAATCTTTCAGCATCCTCAAGGGAATTAAATAATTTTGTAAAAGGATTGTCTCTGAGAGACATTGTCGATGATCTTAATCCCAGAAAACAGAAAAATGTCGATAACACGAAATCGACAATCGACAAGCGATGGTCACTTAAAAGTTAACTTAGATCACAAACGTTATCGCAAACACGTCATCGTGTTTCTACCGAACCTAGCGAATATTTTTAAACACTTTCCGACATTTCATGGAACCTGGAATAAAGTTCGAAGTTTTATAAGTGTTATCATTATTTTAAGCAATTTTTAGCAAATTTTTTTAAAAATAAAAATCAATGAAAAGCGGTAAACTGCACAAAAGTGGTCTTACAGCATTACCGATTACGAAACAACCATCTTCCAGTTGCTTTTGTTTCCTGGATGACGACGATGCTGAGAAATCTGGAGAGAAAAAATTTAAATCTGTGATTCAATCAGAAAATAACTGTTTCGATTTCTTAAGAGTTTTATTCAGACGATCTAAACAAGGAGTTGATGAGGACAGTGACCAGGCGACTCTGCCATTGCTATCTCCGAGTTGCCATGACATTTCATCTTATTCCCTAATCAACGCAACCGGACACAACACTCAGAACTGCTCCAAAAATGCCAGCGGTTCAGCATCACAAGAGTCACTTGTACCAACGTGAGCATACTTTAATTACATATATACTCGGTCTCAAGCATGTTATCACGTTTCTTCTTTCTGAATTTGATGACACATTTATGTAAGGCTGGTCTGTCTGCCTGTTTAATATTACCTGTTTGTTTGAATGGAGAAAGCACGACACCTGAACTCCGTCATTATCACGGGACGTCATTTCAGCTTTTTTTTTCCAAGGGGAGGCAGCCCTCGCCCAACACGATATTACCTTTTTCTGGCTTCTAGCTAAAATTCAGGAGAGGGAGGTAAGCTCTTGCACAACATAAAACATTTTGGGATCTAGTCTAGTCCCTGTCCTCCCATCCCCAAATGACGGTCTGTCTAGTCATCTACATAACATTTGAAAGCCATAGAGTGCCTCAGAGTCATTTCTGATATTTCCAGCAGGTGAAAGCTTTTTACAAAACTTTGAATAATGTTCTGAATTCAGTTCGACACTGCCAGTTTTCTCATGCTTATATAATAGCTTCAAAATAACCTGAAAACCAGTTGCAAAATGCATGATTTGAAAATTACTTGTTTTAAATTCTAAAATGATAGAGAGGAACAGCTAAAAGAACAGGAAGAGGCCGATTCTGTCCGAGACATGATGATCTGCTTCACGCTACTCTTGGTCGCTTTGTCAGTCTGCTGAATAAGCTGTAGCGAGTGTTTGAACCGTATTTTTTTTTTTTAAAGTTTTTCTGCAATGTTACTTGAAATAATTTTGTAAATGCGTCCGACATTGATACTCTTTGAAAATATGCTCATATAAATGTGTAAAATATGCTTCTTATAAATGTTTTTATTAAAATTTATTTAGTAAATCATTAAATAATGTACACTTTATATATCAAATAACTTTGATTATCTATATGAGGATTCTCTATAGCACTATGGACTTCTGACGAAACTCAAAAAAGCAATAAAAACAAGTTAATCAGAGTCACCGTCGACTTAAAAGCTTCCAAAATTTTAGCTTTGAGGTTCCTATTAGTTATAAAAGTAAAGTTTTATTAACGTCCGTTGCATAACTCAGATGATTTGGAAGGTAGTAGTTATATTTATTTATTTATTTATTTGATTATAGTCCGTTGCACTATAATCGTAGTGTAGTAGTTATATGATATATTAATCTTTTATACAAAAATCTTTTCGACGTTAATCCTGCTTCTATACATTAAATAGATAAATAAATATTATTAGTAATAAATTATTACTTACATTAATTAATTTGTAATTTGATTCCACTATCGACCTCCTTAGCCGAGTTAATATCCGTTGACAGATGTCTCCTTAGAAACACCCTTGCATTGAGAGCAAGAAATGCATTAAGTATTTAATAAGCTTCGAGCGCCACTGATGAAATTGACCAATATCTCTTTGGAGCCACAGAGGCGTTGTTGATTGTCATCGTCAGCGTGCTGGGCATCATCATCATCACTGAAAACGTCCAAAAAAGAAAACGCAAGACCAGAAGTTCTCGATTGCAGGCCATTAAACCAGGCCTTCCAAATAACTACGAGGAAGTAACTAACAAGCTTTTTTAACTATCTCTTTAAGTACTTTAAGCATTTCTTGCTTTCAATACGATGGTGTTTCTAAGGAGACATCTGTCGACTGATATTAACTCCATTAAGGAGCTCTATTTTGGAAACAAATTGTAAATTAATTAATGTAGGTAATAATTTATCACGATAATATTCATCATTGTAATCGGTCTTGGTATCAAATTATTATTATTATTATTATTATTATTATTATTATATTATTATTATTAGTATTATTATTATTATTATTATTATATTATTATTATTATTATTATTATTAGTATTATTATTATTATTATTATTATTATTATTATTATTATTATTATATTATTATTATTATTATTATTATTATTATTATTATTATTATTAGTATTATTATTATTATATTATTATTATTATTATTATTATTATTATTATTATTATTATTATTATTATTATTATTATTATTATTATTATTATTATTATTATTATTATTATTATTATTATTATTATTATTATTATTATTATTATATTATTATTATTATTATTATTATTATTATTATTATTATTATTATTATTATTTATTATTATTATTATTATTATTATTATTATTATTATTATTATTATTATTATTATTATTATTATTATTATTTTTATTTTTATTTTCTCGGCCATGCAAACATTAACATATCAATCGTTCAAAAAAACCACTTCGAAAAATTTAGTGTCCGCAAAAGGGTCCGAGATCTCCCTGGACATGTAAGTTTAAAAGAACAAGACGTAGTTCGAAATGTCAATCGTACCGAAGAACATCAACCGTTAATGTTAACGAGAGTTCGAGATGTCGACTTCTTTCTTCGGTGGCACCTGTGAGCCCTCCATATCTTGTAACTGTGATTTAGAACAGCAGTTACGATGTTCATAAGGCCTGTCCTCGTGACGCCGCAATCCTTCCAAAATCTAAACGATTTTTGAGACATCACCCCTCTCCAGTTGCACACAAACGCGCCAACATTTGGCATCAATCTCAGAGTGCTTTCTGGAGCATTTCTCAGCATCCAAGTGTGAACATCTTGAATGTCATACTTCAGTACTTTGTGTGTCGTACACTCGGTCCAGGTTGTAGACGTCTGAGGTGACGGCTACATCACACACTATGTATGTGTTTCCTTTCCACGCACATAAATCGGGTATTCTGAGTCCCTGATCTGTAGGAATTCGGGGCTCTACTCTTGTTTTGTAGCCTCTTTTTAACAGTTCGTTTTCCAGCTTTCTCATAACAACATTATGTCTCTCGTGCCTTGCGCCATCGGTTCTTGGGCATTTCTGGATCATATGCCCCAGCGACTCTAAGGATTGACAACCCTCATCGCACCCCCTGGGAGCCTGCGGGTTCCATCTCGAAGCTCTAAGCCTGCAATGTAGTGCAGCAGCCCGGATCTTAACGCATCTGATATACTGGCCAGAATGAATTCTCGGGACCGCAGCTGAAATCCATTCGCTCATTCCAATTCCCTCGGTGAATGATCTCAGTCCGTAGCCGTCTACAGTTTTGTACAATCTCTCCGAAGTTGCCGCCCTCCAATCCTGTTTCGGTTGTTTCGCCTCTGCTGTTCCAAATTTCCGAAATTCTCTCATAATCAGAGTGTTGTTTCTGAGAACATCAGTCATGAAATCATCCTTATAACGGCCTGTCTCGGAGAAAATTTCTGTCAATCTATTTATTCGAAGACGAGGAACCCATTGCCTAAGTTGAAGAATTCCTAGACCTCCGGATTTAACGGGAGCATGATAAAATGGTTTCGGGACATCTTTTGGAAGATGTAGCCAATGCCTTGTTGCCCTTCTAATCGCGGTGTCTGCGGAGTTCAGAGAACTGATGAATACCTCGTCAAAGGTAAGTTTATGGACCAGACTTGGTAGCAAGTGAACTTTTAAAATATAAAGGCGTTGGCAAGGTTTTATTGGTGCTCTTGAAATTGAATGGAGCAGTTTTTGAACCTCATCTCCGATCGACGCTGGCTGCTTCCGGACTCCAATCTCTATCCCCAGGTATTTGTACGTCTGTGAGACATCGATTGCTTTGATATCTTCAGATTGTAATTTGAGGTACGTTCTGGGGTTGACTATCCAGCGTTTCTCTCTGCAGTGGGTTTCAGTTCTGAGCGTAGCGCATTTGTTTGGATTGATCCTTAGACCTGCGCTGCTCATTGCACTCTCTAGTTGCTCCATCAGTCTTTTCATTCCGATGTCCGTCGTTGACATTAGGACCAGATCGTCGGCGAATGCAATGTAATTGCACTTAGTCGTCGAACCTCGGCCAGCCGTGACTCCAATTGATTGGTCCAATTTGCTGGTTATCATGTCTATGACCGCATTGAATAGGTGGGGGGACATTGGATCTCCCTGACGGACTCCTCTTTTCACTTGAATATTTCCACTGAGACCCTCCTTGGTTTTCAGATAGACCTCACCTTCTTTGTAGAGTTCTGCTAGATACTCTAAGAAGAGTGGTGGAGTACCAAGTCTGGCAGCCGCTCTGAGTATGGTGTTATGAGATACGGAGTCGAAGGCTTTCGTAACATCAACAAAGGTCAGGTTTAATTTTTGGAGCTGTTCTCTCTTTTTTCGGATAATTGATTTAATCAGAAAGAGATTTTGTGCAACGCCATCTCCTGGTCGGAATGCTTTTTGTCTCAATGACAAAGGCCAATATCCTAACATTCTCCCTCCAAGGATGCGATGAAACAAGCGGGCCATAATCGGACCCACTGTAATAGGTCGATAATCACCCGGACTGGAAGCATCCTTATTCTTGGGAATGAAAGTGACGATTCCCGTCTTAAATGATGCAGGGGGTATTCCTGTTAGCAGCCAAAGAGACATGTGAACGGCCAGATCATCATAATTGATTTTTCTAAGATGTCTTTTTTGGAAGCCGTCACGACCGGGGCAGCTGTCCTTCAGTCCCCGGAATGCAATTTCTACATCCCATCTGGTGATTGGATCCTGCATTTCTGTTGCTGTTTCATTAATCGTTTCTAAAGGCCCGTCATCCTCCACCGATTCCTCCTCGAAGATTGGACCCCAATAATCTGCCAAATCCGCGGGAAGAGTGCCTGCCTGTATCTCATATTCTTCCTTCAGAACAGAATGGGCTGCTGCTGTGGGATTCTTTCGGAAAAGAGCTTGTAACCTGGCGTAGCATTTCTGCCGTTCTACCTTTTTTTGTCCTTTTTTTGTTACCCGGACTTTTGATTTCTGATATGTTCTGCATGCACTTTCTGATTTATTTCTGGCTTGACTGTAGCTATTTGTTTGTTTCCTCTCAACATGATTCGGTGGCTTTTTTTGCTTCTTGCTATTGATGACTTGTGGAATTTGATTAGAAGTCCATTTTTCATATTCCTTGTTTATTAATTGGATTTTCTCCGTTCTGTCCAGTCTCTCGCTTATGAGGTCAGAGAGCTCTTCGTTTTCCAGATGTATCATGTGATATCTCTCAACCACAAACTGTTTCAGTTTTACCAGGCTATCCAAGGAGACTGTATTGTTGTCCAATCCCTCCTGTTCATCAGTCGGAGGTGGCGTTCCAGATCTCTCCGAATTTTCAGGATGTCTCAGAACCACAGTATCTCGGAAGGCATTGCTTAGAAGGCTCTTGTATCCAGGCTTGTTCCTAATTCTTCTTATTCGCCTCAGGCTCATATCCGGGAAGTGTCTAGAGAGAGCAATGTTGATTCTCTTTCTTTCTTGGTCGTTCAGTCCAACTTCGGCTTTGGACATCCTTTTCCACAGCTCGTTGGAATTATTCTCATCAATTGTTTCCAAACAATCCGAAGGTTTTTGAGTATTTTCCAAAGAACTGCTGATGCACTGTTGGAGAATAGTCTTGTATTCTACTTGCCTTCTGTGTCCTCGAATAGCGGCTAAGGTTCGATGTGGGAAGTGTTTGTGGAGTTCTATATTAATAAATTTCACTCCTTGTTGTTTCAGTTCTATTTCTTTCATTGCCATCACATGAGATTCCTCTTCGTTCCATCTGCATCTCCAGTAACTTTTTCCTGACCGTTTCGCATGACACTGGACTGGGTGGACACGACTCTCATGAATTTTTACTCCTCTAGACGTTCCGAACTCCGCCTCACAATATTCACACTTTTTATGGACAACAGTCGGTACCGAAGAAACACAACAATCTTTCACCTGTGTGAGAGCCGCCAAGGTGCGCGAACGGGTCTGCATTGTTTACCTTTTGTTCTTTCCGGTGAATCTTCAAATTAATTTAATTCTCAGAACTTTTAACAACATCAATCAGCAGACGCTTTCGGAATCAAACGCACTTTAAACCACCTCTTTCTCTTCTATTTATCTGAAGTTGTGACGTCTAGACGAAACCAGACGTTTGAGTCAAAATGTTTGCAACTCAACTTCAGTTTTTCCCCTTTTAATAATCTCACAATCCTAAACGGAATGTAGGGGACACTAATTGACAAACAAATTGCGACAAATAAACGCCGAAGTCTCCGAATTTAATAAATTCTTAAGAGCACGCGAATATTCGACCGCACCAGTCAACAGCTCGAGATTATTATTATTATTATTATTATTATTATTATTATTATTATTATTATTATTATTATTATTATTATTATTATTATTATTATTATTATTATTATTATTATATTATTATTATTATTATTATTATTATTATTATTATTATTATTATTATTATTATTATTATTATTATTATTATTATTATTATTATTATTATTATTATTATTATTAATTATTATTATTGAGAAACATGATGAACTAATTGGCATTAATTTCACCACAATAAGCAATAGATCAGCACCAGCTGACCAACAACAAATTACTAGAAAATTGAAAGATTGTGTAATTTAAGGCTGTTGGTTGGTTGGTTGGTTGTTTATGAACGTCCATTTCATAGCTAGATGATCAGGACAGTCTGAAATTTAAATCCGGTTATTGGGCATATTCCAAAAGTGGTTATTCAGTACTTTGACAATTGACTGTCTCTGTTAGAATATGAAATCAAGCTCAATCGTCATCATTAATATTATCGAGAAAATCTTGAATGAATTCAAAGATGAACGAGATTTATCGACAGATGTCTCTTCATAAGCACCATTGCGAACAATCAACTTAAGTCGAAATCATCTTAGTTACATTACGGAATTTATGCGGACTGCTATGATCTCATTGGTTGAACAGAATTGCAACTAAAAAGTATTTATTTTTGTATGTTTTATTTTAGTAAAATTGTAGTTTGTTACAATCATAACATCATTTATAAGACTATATGTAGTGTTATGTTTAATTCTGTAAAACGCTATGACCTTCAGCATTATTATTGTTATTATCACAATAGACGAAAGACCAGCTCCTGCTAATCATCGAAAAATAACCTTCTGCTTATTTAATCCACGAAAACAACATTGTTGGCGCCCTGAAATTTAAAGATGGTTGCAATTTCATTTCAAGGTGTTTCTCAGTGTCTTGACACTTAAGAGCTACTATGATGATGCTGCTGCTGACAAAGAATCCGATGATGACTACAATGTCGATAATATTAATGTAATCGTCATCGTCGAATAGTTTTATTATTCAATGATTATTGATTAATTCTTCATTTGTACGTATTTATCATATTTAATACTAGCTCCACTTGGCTGTGGCTCAATCTGGTTAAATGGAAAAGATTGAAAACTGAAAATGCAAGTTTTCTAATATGTTTATGTAATAATAATAATTTATTCATTGATAATTTCACAGTGCTTGAGGGTACACAACATTTTGTTTTCCATTGTCAATGCAGATTTAGAGCTTTGCGTCGAGCAGATGGCGCTATTTTATTAAGAAAGTATATTTTGACCTGACATAGGTGTGACTTATATAATATGTAATAGTAGGTATGCAAAACTGTTATGTCATAATTTTAAACCAATTGTTAAAAAAACTTTAGGATATTTAAAATTTTAAACAAAACGAACATTAGCAATTAATTATAGATTAAATTTAATTATGAAAAATAATTATAATTCTTGTCGTTTCTTCTTTCATTCTAATTATAAATATTACTATATTATTAATAATAAATATTTTAATATATTATATATAGTTATTAATTATAAATATTACCTTTAATTTGTTGTGGTTGTAATGAATTATGTAAATAAGTAAAAAGTTAATATTCAAACAAAAACACCTCTTCCAAGATGCTGTTCCAAGTAGCAAGTATCTAAGCGATGGCTGCTCCGTGGATGTGCGGGACAAGCATTTTTATTTTTTAGAGTCCGCGATTGGATGGTCATAGAACGATGTTAATAAGGAATAAATAGAAAATATGTAATTAATATTGTGGAAGTTATAAGTGTTTTCGTGACGTGTTAAAATATATGAAATTATAATTTAAATAATAATTAGTAATAGATTTTAATTTTTTAAATCTTGCCACGATATCATATATCGATACGATCATCACGATATCGTTATCACTCTAATAAAATAACAGAGGAGCATCAACTCTTCCACCACAATCAACTTGTTACACAAAGGGAGATTCGTTGGATTCGTTCCTCTTCACTGAAATTTTAGTGCAGTTAATTACACATTTCAAAGGTTGTGGTTCAGTATTTTGATAATTAAGTGTCTCTGGCAGAATCTTTTTACGAAAAAGGCCGATGACGAAGAAATTGATGATGACGACGACGATGATGATTATGTTGATGATGAGCAGATTCATCATCATCTCTGACTAACTTGTTTTAGCTCATTACAATAAAAAGTTTTAATAATAATTTTAATAATAATAATAATAATAATAACAATAATTGCAATAATAGTAATCGTTCACAAGTAAAATTAAGTTTTTATCACTTCAAATATAATACATATCGGCAAACATTGAATTAATCAATTATTAATCAATAATCAATGACATTTATAGGCAACAGCCGCAACATAGTTAGTAATATAGATTTTGTCGTATTTAACAATTATATTGTAATTACAACAGCTATAATAATTATAATTGCAATCTAATGAAACCTTTATCTTATTTAATAAATAAATGAATAGATTACATAAATCTGAGTGATAAATTATGAAGTGACTAAGTAACGGCTCATCACATAAGTTAAAGTGCTAAATAATTCATTTGTTGAATTACTTAATTTTTATTATGATGATGAAATTACTTAGCTTATCTCATTCGCTGCAATGTAAACACAGTTATTGAGAACATTTCAAAGTGGAAAGCTTTGTCAGAAATAAGCTGATGTAGACGACGAAGATAATGATGACGATGATAATAACTTCTTAATTGTCATCAGCAGCATCAACGCAAAAGTCTGAATGAATTCGAATAATGATCGTCATTTATCGACAGATGTCACTCGCGTAACACCACTGCTTAACAACAACCAACTGTTTTAATAGCTTCACTCAACTGCGACCAAAACGACAAACAATCAAATCCTTGGTCTTATGTATTTTTGGGAACATTTTTGAAGTTTATGAGGTCCAATTAGTGGGTTGTCCGCGTGGTCACTGTGAGCAGCGTTCATGATGATGATGATGATGATGATGAAATCTCAGCAACGCGAACGCAATAATACAAAAAGGTTTTATAAATAGTTTATCACTAATAATTTCACTACAATTAACAATGGATCTTCAAAAAAAAAAATCTTGGGGTAAAGTGCATGGTATATTGATATATTTAGGTCCGTCGAATATCGAGATTATCTGGACGGAAAAGGACCTGTTTAATTCGACAGATGTCACTCGAGAAACACCTTCGCGAACAACAGCCAACTGTTTTAATTGCATCACTCAAATGGGACCAAATGTTTACTAGTTGTATTTTTGGGAACGTTTTTGGGATTTATGAGGTCCAATTAGTAGGTTGTCCACGTGGTCACTGTGAGCAGCGTTCATGATGACGATGATAATGAAATCACAGCAACGCTAACGCAATAATACAAAAAGGTTTTATAACTAGTTTATTTATTTCAGGAATTGTTTATTTTTAAATGTATTTAAAGGTAAAATTTTTGAAACTTGTGGACATTGAGGAACATTAGTAGTACAAATTATATTACAAATAATAATACAAACATGGCAACCATAATAAAGCTCTAATTGGTTTTCGTCATTGTGATTAAACTTACAACGTAATTAAACAAGTTAAACAACATAATTGCAAGGCGCAAAGTCGAATGTCATCGAAAATATGAATGTCAACATAATATAATTCGAATGAGAACTTATCGAACGAAGAAAGAGACATTTCATGGGTGTTTCTTCAAGAGTTTGGCATTTTGTTGGTCTTAAGATAATTTTGGAATGTTGTTGTTGTTCGTGATGATGATGTAGGAGCTGTTTGATTCGGTTTTGTTATTGTTGTCGTCATCATCGAAGTCTCCCTTTAGATCATTAATAATATAATGATCGCCATAATCTTTTCAAGATCACTTTAAAAATACATTCGTAGACATAACTAACCTCTACAATCACCAATAATTTCATTAAAATGAAAATGGATCTTCGAAGAAAATCTTGGGGAAAATTCTGAAAACCAGTTGCAAGATACATAATTTAAAATTTTGTTTCGATTTCTTAATAATAATCGCTCCAGTCCAGGCAGCAGTGATCGGCACAACTTTTGCAATAGAATTGTATTACGAATCTATTAAAACTAATTTATGTAATGCAATAACATTAAGCGAATCTATTAAAACTAATTTATGTAATGCAATAACACCAAGCAAATCAGAGTTATGTCGGGCCAGAAAATCCTCCAAAATTGTTTTTATTTTCACATCGACAGCTTTGATTGCGCAGTTTGAAAATATTTTCGACCTCGTTCAAAGCTGTTTCTGAGGACATCTGTCGACGAACTCTGCGTCTATATAAACAATCAATGACGATGTAAGTTAAAGTTAAATTTATCATCTTTATTGATAAATAAATGTTATTAATAAGGAATTATTACCTACGTAAATTAATTTGTAACTTGATTTCACTATCGACCTCCTTAACGGAGTTAATATCCTTCGACAGATGTCTCGTTAGAAACACCCCCGTAATGAAAGCAAGATATATTTATTATCTTTATTTAATTTGGGTGTCCACATTCAAGTCATTTCTATTTGGAGCCATATTTGGTGGCATTGTTGGAAACAGTGTGAAACAAATTTTAAGAAACACTTTTTTTAATGTGCTTTTAAGGACACTATAATAACAGTTTGCATGAAGTTCTTTATTGTCCAAATCATCTCAGTTATGCAAAGGAACTATAATCAAAAAAATAAAACTCTTTATTGTCTAGTTATGCAACGGACGTTAATAAGACATTATATTACATGTTATCATCTGAGTTTGATGACATTTGTGTGAGGCTGGTCTGTCTGCCTGTTTAATATTACCTGTTTGTTTGAATGAAAAAAGCACGACACCTGAACTCCGTCATTATCACGGGACGTCATTTCAGCTTTTTTTTTTTCCCAAGGAGAGGCAGCCCAACACGATATTACCTTTTTCTGGCTTCTAGCTAAATTTCAAGAGAGGGAGGTAAGCTCTAGCACAACATAAAACATTTTGGGATCTAGTCTAGTCCCTGTCCTCCCATCCCCAAATGACGTCCCTGTCTAGCCATCTACATAACATTTGAAAGCCATAGGGTATTTAATGAGCTTTGATCACCATGTTGATAGTAGGCTAGCATATTTGGAGGCACAGCGGCGTTGTCGATAGTCGTTGTCTGCGTACTGGGCATCATCATTATCATCATCACTGAAAATAATAGTAATAATAAGTAGTAGTGGTGATGATGATGGTTTAGATAGTGATGCTGATGATAGTGAAGGAAAAATGATCGAAAAAGGTTCGCTTAGGTACTTATTACTTGGAACTGTTAAAGAGGTGTTTTTGCATTTATTATTTTATTAACATAATGTGTTTGGATTTATTTAACTATTTCTTTAAAAGCCATAACTTAGTAAGGTAGTAATTTTAATTATGAAAAATATACATAATTGATGAATTAATCAACATTTAATATTAAATTCCAAAGATCAGAGGTGCAAATTTAAACCTCTAGGACCGGGAATGTGACCTTTTGCACGAACTGTATGAGGGCTGAAAACGCAAGACCAGAAGTTCTCGATTGCAGGCCATTAAATCAGGCCTTCCAAATAACGCTTAGAAGTAATCCACAAACATCAGTATAACTCTTTAAGTACTTTAAGCATTTCTTGCTTTCAATGCGATTGTGTTTCTAAGGAGACATCTGTCGACTGATATTAACTCCATTAAGGATCTCTATTTTGGAAACAAATTATAAATTAATTAACGTAGGTTATAATTTATCACGATAATATTCATAATTGTAATCGTAATCGGTCTAGATTGGTATCATATTATTATTATTGTTATTATTATTATTATTATTATTATTATTATTATTATAATATATAAATCTGGTCGACAGATGTCTTCTCAAAAACATCCTCGTAATGAAAGAGAGAAATTTATGTGCACTTTAAGAACTCTCACAAACGACGTCCACCATAATAAGCGTCTAGTTTATTATTTTTGGAAGTTTTGACCTGTTACAGATCAATTATCTGAACCTGGGTTAGTGGGGGGTTGCTATCCATGTTTGTTCTTTACTTTTCATTTCTCAGTTTGGCTTTAATGTATTTTTGTTATTATTATTATTATTATATTATTCTTATTATTATTATTATTATTATTATTATTATTATTATTCTTATTATTATTATTATGATTATTATTAGTATTATTATTATTAGTATTATTATTATTATTAGTATTATTATTATTATTATTATTATTATTATTATTATTTTATGATTATTATTATTATTATTATATTATTATTATTATTATTATTATTATTATTATTATTATTATTATTATTATTATTATTATTATTATTATTATTATTATTATTATTATTATTATTACCTACATTAATTAATTTAATTTGTTTCCAAAATAGAGATCCTTAACGGAGTTAATATCAGTCGACAGATGTTCCTTAGAACACCATCGTATTGAAAGCAAGAAATGCTTAAGGTACTTAAAGAGATACTACAAAGAACTCTAGGATGTTCACCTAGTTATTTGGAAGGCCTGGTTTAATGGCCTGCAATCGAGGGCTTCTGGTCTTGCGTTTTCAGCCCTCATCCAGTTCGTGCAAAAGGTCACGTTCCCGGTTCTTGGGGTTTAAATTTGCACCTCTGATCTTTGGAATTTAATATTAATTGTTGATTAATTATGTATATTTTTCATTATTAAAATTACTACCTTACTAAGTTATGGCTTTTAAAGAATTAGTTAAATAAATCCAAACACATTATGTTATTTAAATGCAAAAACCCCTCTTTAAGAGTTCCAAGAGTTTGTATAAGTACCTAAGCGATGATTGCTCGATTCTTAAAGAATATTTTATTTTATATTAAAAATATTCAATCGCGCAGCCAATCCGAAACAGAACAGTATAAATAACAACAAATCAAAATCAACGGAATTAGATTCCTTAAGTTACAACTAAAGGCCACGCAAACATTACTAATTTTGTTAACATATTATACACGCAATTGTTGAAAGATAACGAAATTAATTAAAATCGTCCTGCAAGCTGTAATAAATAAATAAATAAAGGGAGATATTGACTTGTCACGAGGGTCTCGTAGACCCAGTCGTGACACCAAGCGCAATGAATTTGTAACGTAACCTTATAGCATGAACCGGATGAAGGTTAATATAATTTAACCTATTGCATATATATACATATTGTATATTTAGGAGTCCATGCCTATTGACATAGCGCTCTCATCGAGGGTATCCATAAAAAAATGGTATTCATTATGGTGATGCCCACCACTACGTCACCATTACCACTCCATTAAGTAAAACAGACCAGCAACTGCTCATCCTCCAAAAACAAATAAATTGTCAGAATAAAGATGCCTACACACATTATTATTTATTTATTTGATTATAGTCCGTTGCTTAACTGAGATGATTTGGACTATGCCTACACACACGTCTTCACTGGAATTTAAATGCAATGTGGGGACATTTCAAGGGTGTTTCTTCAGAACTTTCATACTTGAGGGTTTTAATGCCATTGACCAGCTGACAAGAATGATGGTGGTAGTGTTGATAAATCAAATAAAAGATTTACAATATAATAATCATTATTATTTCAGTTCAGTTTTAAAAATAGGTTTTTAGTCACAACTAGACTCTACGTCTCCACCATCACCTCTAATCTCACCTCAATAAACAATGTCACCAGCATTTACTTGAAAAATGACTATATCATACTGTCTCCTGTACTGAAATTTAAATGCCGTCATTGAGAACATTTCATAAGGTGGTTTATCCAGTATTTTGACAATCAAGTTTCTCTGGCAGAATCTGTCTGCAAACTGGGTCGGAAAGGATGATGATGATAAATTCTTCATCATTAACTTCAATGCGAGAATCTTGAATGAATTTGAAGATGGACGACACTTATCAACATGTGTCACTTCATAAACACCACGGCGGAATGACAAGCAACTGTTTTAATGTATTTTAATGGTCATATCCCTCAGTTGGGACCGATCCAATCCGTCTTAATCAACTAGTCATGAAATGGATGTTAATAAAATAAATAATACACTTCTCGTAGATAATATATTTGTGAAGATTTGTGGAGATTATGTGGTCTGATTAGTGGGTTGTCCACCTGGTGAAGCCTCTCTGAGCAGCATCGATGATGATAAACATGAACGCAACAATAGGAAAATAAGAGATTTTATTTCTAATTTTTAAGTTAAAGGATTTGTTTGTTACGCTTATCATTGTAATCTATTTGCAAGGGCATCCATTATGATAACGATGGTCATCGCCACCTCATCACCATTATCACTCCATTAAAAAGAAAACGGGCCAGAATCAGCGCGTCCTCCAAAAACAAATGCTTCCATCAATGCGATTGGGTTCCGACTCAAACCTCTTCAGTGAAATTTAAATGCAGTTTGTGGAAACATTTTAAGGGTGTTTCTTCAGAATTTGTACAATTAAGGGTTTTTATGCCATTGACGAGATGACAAGGATGTTGGTGATGATGTTGATGATGATTACAAAGAATATTGTGATGGCTATAATAACGAACTTCAAATGACACTCTGAAGTGAGATATCACACAAAAAATAATTTGGATAGGAACTCAACTTAGCACAATCTCAGACAAGCTCTAAAAAAATTTTTTTTACAATAATTAAACATTTCTGGCGATTGCTCATATTTAATAATTGATTATAGTCAGTTGCATGACTAAGATGATTTGGACTCCAGCGATTTCGCAGTTCTTAAAGTACATGAAGAATTGCTTCCCATCATTACGAGGGTGTTTCTAAGGAGACATCTCTCGACGGATATTAAGTCTGTTAGAAAGATGTCCAAAGTGACATTAATTTACAAACGTGATTAACATGAATAATATTTTACTGCTAGTAATAATCATCATCAAAATCGTCTTCATCATCAGACTTTATGGAGCGCATAACCCGAAGGCATTGAAACAACTTCACAACAACTTGTTGAATGCATTTGGTGGTGAATTTCACTGGCACAAATTATCGAAGATGTGTTTTAGTGACAGTTTAGGCATGCTTCTAGTGTATTGGTTTAAGTAGTGATGATGATGATGATGATGATGTTTTAGATAGTGATGCTGATAGTGAAGGAAAAATGATCGAAAAAGGTTCGCTTAGGTACTTATTACTTGGAACTCTTAAAGAGGTGTTTTTGCATTTATTATTTTAATAACATAATGTGTTTGGATTTATTTAACTATTTCTTTAAAAGCCATAACTTAGTAAGGTAGTAATTTTAATTACGAAAAATACACATAATTGATGAATTAATCAACAATTAATATTAAATTCCAAAGATCAGAGGTGCAAATTTAAACCCCACGAACCGGGAACGTGACCTTTTGCACGAACTGGATGAGGACTGAAAACGCAAGACCAGAAGTTCTCGATTGCAGGCCATTAAACCAGGCCTTCCAAATAACTAATCTTCGAAAGTAACATACAGCCATCTTTATTTCTTTAAGTACTTTAAGCATTTCTTGCTTTCAATGCGATGGTGTTTCTAAGGAGACATCTGTCGACTGTTATTAACTCCGTTAAGGATCTCTATTTTGGAAACAAATTATAAATTAATTAATGTAGATAATAATTCATCACAATAATATCATTGTAATCGGTCTTGGTATCAAATTATTATTATTATTATTATTATTATTATTAATATTTTTTTATTATTGAGAAACAATAGTCAGCATTAATTTCACCACAATAAACAATAGATCAGCACCTGCTGACCAACAAATTACTAGAAAATTGAGAAAATTAAATTGTGAAATTTAAGACTGTTGATTGGTTGTTTATTAACTTCCATTTCATAACTAGATGATTAGGATGGTCTGAAATTTAAATCGTCGTATTTATACTTGAACTTCATCCTAATAAACAACAGATCAGCAACTGCTGACCACCAAAAAAAGACGGAATTTGACATCGGGGCTTATATATATGTTTTATTAACGTCCGTTGCATGTCTAGATGATTAGGACGGTGTACCCGCAGCGGGGTTTGAACCCCGTGCTGCCATAGTGAGAGGAGCAGCCTTAACCGTTAGGCCATGCGGGCGCACATCGGGGCTTATTAATTTCCTGGGTTTAAGTTCAGTTAATGCGAGCATTTTCAAAGGTGTTTCTTCAGTATTTTTACTCAGAGAACTTTTCGATGTCGATGACAATGGTGACGCCTACCTTTGTGACATTTGTTTCAAATTTCAAATAATGACTTAACAGGATGACAGGAAAGGATCAACAGAAATTGGACGACCTAATAAAGAACTGAGGTGACTTGATGAGAACCCGGTTAAGTCTCCTTCTCTTATTGTCTTATTTTGGGCTCACCAAAACTACAAAAAATATAGGGAACAAATGGCCTATAAAATATAAAGCAAACAACAATACGTAAAAAGGAAAGAAATAAATACGAACAATCAACAGCAAATGACAGCCCACCTGATTAGAGAATAATTTCTTGTTTTTGATCTTTCAGACTACAGCGCCCGGGATTTGTTCGTCCTGGGCTGTTTTGTCACCAGGCCCTTATGACGGTTCACCCTGTGCATAATTCTTTAAAATAAATACATAAATATACATTTTAAATATGATATAGATCTGTACAAAAACCTGTAGCTATATTCTATGTTCATCTGATACGATTATACAGCTAGCGATAGCTACAATATCAAGTAAAAATGGATATTTTTTAAATTATTATGTAAACATTGAAATTCAACGACAAACCAAACGAAGCGTGGATGTACCGAATCAATCGATAACCACGCAAAGAGAAATAATTTAAATAACCAGTTTTCATTCGATACCTTGATTCGAGGCTTGATTTTAATTGCTTAGTGATTCAAGCATGAATTCATCCTTATTGTTAATTTTTGCGTTGTTATCGTTATCACTCTTCAAGGAGAGAAATGTCATTGATGGTGATGTTTTTTAAATTGTTAAAAATTTATCATTTTTACTTTATTAATTACTTAGTACTTAATTATATTTATTAAATACTGGCAAATATTTAAAAAAATTTAAATTGATGCTACAAAATATATCATCAAAATATTTACTTATAATGCCCTATCGTCATCTTCAAGTAAATTCTTTAAAATATTATTTAATATAAACTTCTTGATTAAAAACTTTCAATGATGAGGTCACTATTACAACCCTTAATTTTTCAATGTATTTTCATACTAATGTATTAATTAGTTAACAAGTACTGCAGAATTAATTTAAATAATAAAATTTACATTCAAGTAATTAATTATTATATAAATTTATGATGCACTCTACTTAATATAACGACTGTATAAAGTTTACATTCTTGCAGGAAAAGCCACTTCAAATGATCAAATTCAAGTTTCAGAAAGTGAGAAAAATAAAATCAATGCTTTAAAAAGTGGCAAAGAAACATACACCATTGAAATATTCGTCTTCGTTGACCACGCTTCTTATAAAAAGTAAGAATTGGTTACTTTTATAACGCATACGGCATCGTAACCAACAATTATTTTATGTTACTTGTTATTTAATAACATTGAGGAATCTATTTTTTTTAATTGCTGTAGTTCAATTTACACTTCAATGGTTCACCTTTAATAAATACTACAGGGTCGGATCAAATGAACTCAATCAATTTATAAAAAACGTTCCCACCAAAGTAATTCAACAATTAGTGGTCTGTATAATGGGGAAATACAAAATTATATTTTGAAAATATTGGTCGGATATAACCAATAGTTTAGAAGATAATGTCATTTTTACATGGTCATCCAACTTTTCAAATTTTGATTTTTTCGAAAATCGGCCACACACAATGTGTCATAAGTAATGTTGCAAATGAGATAGAGCAATAACATTTAGAAAATTTGTTTGCCTAACTCTCTCTTATTATATAATATAAAACTTAATAATTTGTAATTTATGGTTTTTTGAGGAATGTAGCTTAGAAAATTCCACTTTTTGAAATTAAATATTTTGAAAACTAAACATAGTTAATCAATAATATTTTATCAATTTGTTTATAATATCCTGCTCTAAGTGTTTGATAAGATTCATCTGAATAAGGATAATTTGGTAATTTTTGTTTTATAGGCTTTTAAATTAAGCGAAAATTTAAAATAAAGGGTGGTCAAATTTATTTTATAAAATTTATTTTTATAGATTTTAGTGTGAATTCTTAAAATGATTTTAGATGGTACAAACTAGCTGGACAAGATAAAGCAAAAGCTTTGAGTTACATCAAGTTGTATTTTGCCCACGTCATTGATGAGGTAACTCTCATCTGTTTGTAATCGATTACGATGTTATCTTTTACTGATATTAAACATATTGTATTATTTTCACAAATATTCACATTAAATAAATTATTGCAAAGGCAAGGAAAGTTTACGAAACAGTTGACCTACCAGGAATTTGGATAACGTGTGATTTGATCGGATATTACATTGCAGAAGTTGGTTAAGTTCAACATTTTAACTAAATCTATTTTCAAACATTTGATTCGGTCCTAAAAAACTTGGGTTAATAAAACTCGTCGCAAGATAAAAACGCACTAAGGTTCTCAGGTAACTCAGACCATAGCATGCACACATGACTTTAAGTAAAATATAGATTAATATATGATAATGGATATTACTTAATGAATTACTAGTAATTTATTTAATATTTGTTCAAATTTACGTTTTATCAAATTCATTGTTTAGGATTCAACTGCTCTTGGTGACTACAGTAAAGCTGTGACAAATTACGGTAAAATAAACTCCGAATACGCCTTGAGCCTGCTGCAACAATGGATTGTGAATGACTGGGCTTCTGAAAAACCCATCACACCTAAATTTGATCTCGGCGTTATTTTTACGGGGTAATTGTAATTGTAATTGTAACTTCATTTATATAGCGCCATATGTATAGTGTCAGAGGCGCTTCTTGTAACCAAGGGTGCTGGCGGCAGTGCAGACTGGGTTTCGAACACGACACATTACGACTGTTGCCATTACCGCCGTATGCAGGCACGTAACCCATTCGGCCAACCTGCACAAATGCTTGTTTTCTTCAATTAAAATAGATTTAATTTATTGTCGCTATATACCATTTAAAATATTAACATTAAAACTCTCCAGGGATAAGATGGTCAGCGGTGCCGGCTACGGATATTTGAGTTCAGCGTGCACTGATACGGGAATGAACATCGTTGAAGACAGCAATTATTTTTTCACTCTGCACACAACTGTCCACGAACTTGGTCACAAGTACTGTTTTTAAATTAATTATTTGTTTATTTTGTACTTCATAAAAGCAATTTGTTAACTAACGTACAATTAATATTTTCTTAAGCCTTGGGCTTAACCACGACGGAAAGGCCGGTTGCAACGATGACGATTCTTACATCATGTCGGCAACAAAACTTGGATTAAACACAAATAACTTATTTAAGTTCTCACGCTGTTCGATAACAGAATTGAAAAAGTTTTTCGACAAATTGAAAAAGTAGGCGATTAATTTAAAGTAATTTACAATATAAAAGATAAACTATTATTTTTAAAATTTTTTACAATTAATAAATACTTTTGAAATTATGGAAACATCCGCCATTATTTGCTATTATCGAGGGCGTTGACAACCAATAATAAACATCAAAATATCCGGATAGTAATTAAATATGAAGCGAATGATAATATTTATTTTTTTATTTTAGTGAAAACAACAATTGTTTACTCAACAAACCTTCGACAACGCATCTCGAAAACCTCAAAATGCTCCCTGGTTTGCAATATAGTTACGATGAACAATGCAAGATTTATTACGGAGAATCATCGTCCTTGTGCCGAGATTATTTCAAGGTACATTTTAAACACACGTATAAATTCATTTTAAATTTGTATACTTCTTCTATGATAAGATTGCAAAATGATTTGAAGTAATTAAAATAATGGCTATTAGTCTAAATCACTACATTTTATTTTTCATCTTTTCACATGCGAACATTTGTTATGATCACCAGAATGAACAGGATTATAGCAAAATGTGTCAAAGTATCTATTGCTGGAATCCTGAACAAAATGCTTGTTGGAGTTTAACGCCTGCAGATGGAAGTTCTTGTGGTGACAACAAGTGGTGCATGAGAAAGAATTGTGTTTATGACAGTCGAGCACCCATTCTTAATAGTAACTTTTGTTTTCAATTTCGTGTAAAATTGTATGAAACTAATGTGTCATTATTAAAGCCGATGATAAATACATTATCTAAAAGAATGATAGTTACTTGAGCTATTCAATTAAAATAAATCAAGGTTATTGTTATAAATACTTCTTTTTATTGATAATTTCATAGGCATTCTATTCCGTTTAGCATATTTTCATCAGTCAAACACCATCAACAAATCTACAATTTTACGAGAAAACATAATCGTTTAGAGTTAAGCTATGAAATATAAACGTTTGTAAATTCAGAGAAATGTCCATTTGGAGATTATAGCGGGACGATCAATACCAACGACAGAGGTTCACTTACATGTTCTGAAATAGCAACGTACACTGGTGAATATTGCGAGGTGGAATTTTATAAATCCGAATATTGTTGCGAGTCATGCAGTAAGTCTGCTGTCAGCCAACCACCTAATAAACCAGGTTAAATTGACTTTTTATTTTGATTGGTGATGGGCAATTACGATTTAAATAATTACAAATATTTAAAGAAATTAATATATAAATAATATTTTAATATATAGTTAAGCTTTATAATTAGTGGAATTTTTAAAATAGCGTTTAATTTGTAAAACCATGAAAATGGCTACTTAATTATAAACATTCAAACTTTCTCAGTTAAACCAGATGTGAATATACCTGAGGAAAAGGAATGCAAGGATGCCGATTGGTGTCCCAGACAACCATTCATAGACTGTTACCAAATGAAAGACACATGCTGTCTGTCTTGTAAGAAAAAATATAATCCTTCGAAAAAAGGTTAATAAATAAATTGTAATTCAGATTTTGTTAACGTCCATTTTTATTTAGCTGCATGATGTGTAATGATTTATGTTATAATTAAAGCGATTTTGATGAATTGTAAATGAAATTAAAAAGTCTACTTGAAAATGTTGTTAAACATAATTTAATAGCTTTTATTTTCTTTCAAAAATCATAGGCTGCGAATATGGAGATCGTGTTTCCTGGTGTGCAGAATATACAAGAAATCCAGGGGTTTGTAACAACCAGGACATTAGAACGAAATGTTGTCAATCCTGCAAATAAACAGAGAACAAAATATTTCTTCGGAATATAAATGGAACTTATAAATTTTTAAATAATAAAAATAATAAATATTTTTAAATATTATCACATGAAAAAATATATAGTTCTGTGACTGAATATCAAAATAGGTATTTTGAAATACTTTTATTAAAAATACAAAGTACCAGTTGACACTCAAAAAATGTAACATCGCTCCATGCCTTGCTATGGAATTTAAAGCTTTATCTCGGTGTAGGTTCATCGTCCGCCTTTAAAACAGCTTCTGTTCAAAATTATAGTTGAAATTATCAACCATTCAAGAAACAAATTTATTGTAAAAGAATATTAAACCAAATTAAATGTAATTTAGTCAATAATTTAATGTTAAATTGTGAGATTAGTGAAATTGTGAGCAATTCCGCTTAGATAATCAATCGTTAAGCTATAATAAATTTCAACTCCAAAACTCTAACTATTTATTGTAAGCATTGCAACAGGATGACAGGAAAGGATCAACAGAAATTGGACGACCTAATAAAGAACTGAGGTGACTTGACTTTGGTTGTGATTTATGGAGCGGATAACCCGAAGGCATTGAAACAACTTCATAATAACTTGATGAATGCATTTGGTGGTGAATTTCACTGGCACAAATTATCGAAGATGTGTTTTATTGACAGTTTAGGCATGTTCCTGGTGTATTGGTTTAAGTAGTGATGATGATGATGATGATGATGTTTTAGATAGTGATGCTGGTGATAGTTGATGATGATAGTGAAGAAAAAATGATCAAACAAGGTGTTTGCATGGTCAACGACTGAACGTCCAAAAGTCAATTGGAAAAATGATTTAATACATAACAAAATAAAGTAATAACATTTAATAAAACTTTTATAAACCTCCAAAGAAAAACATTGCATTTATGAAAATATACATTATAATATTACACAGCCATAATTTCAGTAATTATTTTTTTTTAGCAAATTGCAAAAGTGTTATATAATTTTATTCGTTATTATTTACTTTCTATTAACCTGTTTCTATGGGCCACAATCAAGGGCCCCATAAAAATATTCTCAAAGAATTCTCCATGAATAAACAAGCAATCATCGCTTAGGTACTTATTACTTGGAACTCTTAAAGAGGTGTTTTTGCATTTATTATTTTAATAACATAATGTGTTTGGATTTATTTAACTATTTCTTTAAAAGCCATAACTTAGTAAGTTAGTAATTTTAATTACGAAAAATATACATAACTGATGAATTAATCAACAATTAATACTAAATTCCAAAGATCAGAGGGGCAAATTTAAACCCCAAGAACCGGGAACGTGACCTTTTGCACGAACTGGATGAGGACTGAAAACGCAAGACCAGAAGTTCTCGATTGCAGGCCATTAAACCAGGCCTTCCAAATAACTGCTTAGAAGTAATCCACAAACATCAATATAACTCTTTAAGTACTTTAAGCATTTCTTGCTTTCAACGCGATGGTGTTTCTAAAGAAGACATCTGTCGACTGATATTAACTCCGTTAAGGATCTCTATTTTGGAAACAAATTATAAATTAATTAATGTAGATAATAATTCATCACAATATAATCATCGTAATCGGTCTTGGTATCAAATTATTATATTATTATTATTATTATTATTATTATTATTATTATTATTATTATTATTATTATTATTATTATTATTATTATTATTATTATTATTATTATTATTATTATTATTATTATTATTATTATTATTATTATTATTATTATTATTATTATTATTATTATTATTATTATTATTATTATTATTATTATTATTATTATTATTATTACTCAAATAAATCATACAAAAATAATTGCTTTTTAGTTGCAATTCTATTCAACCAATGAGATCATAGCAGTCCGCATAAGTCCTTAATGTAACTAAGATGATTTCGACTTAAGTTGATTGATGTTACCAACTAGAACAGTTCACTGTTGCTTGTTCGCAATGATGCTTATGAAGAGACATCTGTCGGTAAATCTCATTCATCCTTGAATTCATTCAAGATTTTGACGATAATATTAATGATGACGATTGAGATTGATTTCATATTCTACCAGAGACAGTCAATTGTCAAAGTACTGAATAACCACTTTTGGAATATGCCCAACAACCGGATTTAAATTTCAGACTGTCCCAATCATCTAGTTATGAAATGAACGTTAATAAACAACCAACCAACCAACAGCCTTAAATTTCATTTCTTTCAAATTTCTAGTAATTTGTTGTTGGTCAGCTGGTGCTGATCTATTGCTTATTGTGGTGAAATTAATGCCGCATAGTTCATCATGTTTCTGAATAATAATAATTAATAATAATAATAATATAATAATAATAATAATAATAATAATAATAATAATAATAATAATATAATAATAATAATAATAATATAATAATAATAATAATAATGATAATGATAATAATAATAATAATAATATAATAATAATAATAATAATAATAATAATAATAATAATGATAATAATAATAATAATAATAATAATAATAATAAAATAATAATAATAATAATAATAATAATAATAATAATAATAATAATAATAATAATAATAATAATAATAATAATAATAATAATAATAATAAATTAACTATAATATGCTTACATAACATTGATAATTTATTCATTGATAATTTCACAGTGCTTGTGGTTACACAATATTTTTTTGTTCTATTTTCAATGCAGATTTAGTGATTTTGCGTCAAACAGATAGCGCTGTTTTACTAATAAAGTATATTTTGACCTGTCACATGTGTGTCTTATATAATATGTAATAGTAGGTTTGCAAAACCGTTGTGTTTCAAACAAATCTGTAAAGAACTTCAGGAGATTTAAAACTTTAAACAAACGAACATTAGCAATTGATTACAGATTAAATTTACTTATGAAAATAATTATTATTGTTAACATTTTCTCTTTCATTCTAATTATAAAAATTATCTTTATTATGTTGTGGTTGTAATGAAGCATGTAAATAAATAAAAAGTTAATGTTCAAACTAAAACACCTCTTCCAAGATGGTGTTCCAAGTAGCAAGTATCTAAGCGATGGCTGCTCCTCGAATTTTCTTTCAGATCGAGCCTTTTTAGAGTCCGGGATTGGACGCTCATAGAACAGAGTTAGTAAGGAATAAAATATATGAAATTATAATTGAAATAATAATTAGTAATAAATTTTAATTTTCTAATCAGCACCAGCTGACCAACAACAAATTAATAGAAAGTTGAAAGATCATGAGATTTAAGGTTATTCGTTGGTTGGTTGGTTATTTCATAACTATGAGGATGATGGTGACGATGACGATGACGATGATGATGATGATGATGATGATGATGACGATGACGATGACGATGATGATGATATTAATCTTTCACAAGTAAAATTAAGTTTTTATCACTTCAAATATGAAACATATCGACAAACATTGAATTAATCAATAATCAATGACATTTATAGGCAACAGCCGCAGCATACCTTAGTAATATAGATTTTGTTGTATTTAACAAGTATATTGTAGTTACAACAGGTATAATAAATAATTATAATTGCAATCGACTGTAACTTCTAAACTCCTACTTATTTAATAAATACATGAATAGATTACACACATTATTGTGGCGGTGGTGGTGGTGATGATGATGATGATGATGATGATGATGATGATGATGATGATGATGATGATGATGATGATGATGATGATGATGATGATGATGATGATGATGATGATGATGATGATGATGATGATGATGATTGATGATGATGATGATGATGATGATGATGATGATGATGATGATGATGATGATGATGATGATGATGTGATGATGATGATGATGATGATGATGATGATGATGATGATGATGATGATGATGATGATGATGATGATGATGATGATGAAATCATAGTAACGCGAACGCAATGATATAAAAAGGTTTTATAACTAGTTTATATATTTCACGATTTGTTTAAAATTAAAATTTTTGAAACTTATGGACATTGAGGAACATTAATAGTACAAATGATATTACAAATAATAATACAAATATGGCAACCATAATAAAACTCTAATTGGTTTTCATCATTATGATTAAACTTACAACGTAATTAATCAAGTTAACAACATAATTGCTTGGCACAAAGTCGAATGTCATCGAAAAATTGAACGTTCAATATTATATAATTCGTTTTATTTATTTATTTGATTATAGTCCGTTGCATAACTCAGATGATTTGGACTTGATATAATTCGAATGAGAACTTTGAACTTATCGAGCGAAAAAAGAGACATTTCAAAGTGTTTCTTCAGGAGTTTGGCATTTGAACTTTTAATTAAGGATGTGTGATTTTTTATAGAAGAAAGTTGTTGGTCTTAAGATAATTTTGGAATGTTGTTGTTGT
>JAJTWR010000007.1:0-22500 GCA_021613335.1 Whitmania pigra
AAAAACAGATGGCAAAAACCAGTACCACGATGATCATGTTTTCAAGAAAGCTCCTTCCTGGTGTGTTGCGATCCTCATAAACTGGTTCCACAGGCCACACTGCAAAAGGATGATAGCAAATTATTTTTTTAAACACTTAATCTAAAAGAAGCAAAATTACCGTAAACAGGTGGGGCCATGACATCCACGGTGCACTTTTCCGACAAACAGGATTTGCCATTGTCGCAAGGGGTATTTGGAAGGGCCTTCATATCCGGAAGATGCACACACAAGACCTCGTCTTCTTTATTTGCCTTTCTCTTGCAGGATAACGACTGGCATATTGTCTGATTCGACTAGAAATAGAAATATTTCAGTAAGTAAAATTATTTTAACTTTTAAACTAAAAACTACAACTTTTACACTAAGTACATTTAGTGCAATATTAATAACTTAATTATATTATCACATTAGGTTATTGTAAATATAATAGTTATTATTAATAGAAGTATTATAAAATTATTATAATTGATTAATTTATTTAATAACAAAATTTATTTTATAATAATTATAATAATTAAATAATTCATTTATATTTACAATAATAATTAGTATAATAGTATTAATATTTATAGTAATAACTTTAAGATATAACGCTAACTTACAAAGATATTATTAAATTTTAAGAATAAATTGAAACATAATAATAGTACTAACTAATAACCTATTTATATAAATTAAGAATCTAACTGAATTTACTGAAAATCTATAAAGTGAAATCTATGAGTCTATTTTTAAGCTAAAATTAAAAAAAAATCTTAAATGAAAAAAATTTATTACTCTGCAGGCCACGAATTGCGGTCCAAATGCCACTTTGCACTGCATGTGCACGTCCACAGGTTGAGCTCTTCATGGTGCTTGGGTCTGCCTTTCCATGCATCTGTTTGTAATAGAATTGAAAAAATAGCAATTAATGAGTATAATAAGTGTAATGCGCTGTCAATTTTCTCAATTCATGTTTCAATTCAGCTTTTCAAATTCTCATAATTTCTTTATCGCGTTTGTCAAGTGTACCATATGAATGCATGATTAGATTCGTTTATAGTGCAATGGTTCCCTCAGACATCTGCCTTTTTTGGTGCATTTCAGAAGAAAAACCAAGTTACTAAATAGGCAACTAGTGTCCTAAAATAAACTTACCACTGGCAAAAACACCCATTTTAATATGAAATTTACTGACTTTCCCATTACTTCAACAACAGCGTCCACTGGATTGCAAGATGATCCATTTGCGATCTGTTCCTCACACAAGCGACTCGATTGGACAGCTTCGACTTGTAGCCTGTTGTTGTAATAATATTATTACTATTGTAGTTATTGTTGCTAACTATTGAAATTTTTCCATAATTGCCATCTTCACCATCGTCATCATCATTAACCAACCATCATTCCAACGCAGACACTTTCTTGCGAAATTAGAATTTTCATCTCATAAGTAATGATTGTAAAGCTCACATGTTTTTCAAGAAATTGCGCATTGCGTTCTCTGTCTCATGGATCTCTTTGTGAGTGATTATCATGGCTGATCCTCGGCAAGTTAGACCCTTAGTGTGGACTCCTGTGACGGTTCTTCCATCTTCTTCAACTTCGTGCCTGAAAAACGTAAAACAAAATGAAATACGGACCAAAAAAGGAGAATCTTCTAGAATATATCAACAATCATTTTAATAACTTTGTCAAAGCGATGACAACATGATTTGAGTTTTGATATTTGAGTAGACTGTTTGATAGAGCAAGTCTGTTCTTCTCATACATTCTTAATGCCATTTCTCCGTCAATCAGGTCCTTTGCCACTCGTGCTCTCTCTATGAATTGGGTGTGTTCAGCATCCTGAAAAATGTTGTGAAAATTTTTTTTAAAGTTATTTAAAAAAAAATAATTAAATATTTTTAAACAAGAAAATATCTGATGATTAAAATACTCGATTGTAGATAAACGAACAGAAACAAATCCAAAACTGCGGTTCGTTTGGCTCGCTCACCTTGAGAACAAAAACTCCAACAACAGTGGCGTGAAGGTATTTTTCTCCCGTGAACGTTACTGCAGATGCATTCAGCTAAACAAATTTAAATAATTTTCAGTTCAATTTTTTTTTTAAAATCACGATCACCCATAAAAATCAGGCCTATTCAATGAAGAGACGAACTGAATTTAAAGCTGTAGTGCAGGTAATTTCGTAGGAATTGTGCCACCAATTTTATAATTGAAGGCTTGATAAATAACTGTTCAACTTAAAGTTATATTCATTATACATCTTACATAGATAGGCCATCCAAACAAAAAATGAAAATGACAACGCTTATTAAAAAATATTTGTATGTTTAACATCAACAATTTATTCCACTTATTTGAGTCGAAAAATTTATTTTTAAACATTTTTGTCGCAAAGCTTCTCTTCTTCTTCTGGATTTCAACCAATATCTCTTCACGCTCTCTTCGCAGTATAATAATGCTTAGCTTAACATAACCTCCCATACCTTACTATTACTATGGTTTTTCCGCATCACTCGACATGGGCTCTCGATCCTCGTAATTACATAATTTTCTCTCTTAACTCTCTTAATAGGTCTATCTATAGTCTATCTGAGTATTTCTCTCACTATCTCTTTCTCATTCAAGTTGTTTATATATATATAAAATATACGAATATAAATAAAGACACGAACAACATACGATTCATGATTAATGAAAATGTATAACCACGTACAAGATTTTCCAAAGCCATAAGATAAGATTCAGCTTCTGCCAGTGCCTCAGACTGAGATGATCCGTTGTCCTTCTGAAGCTTGGCAAACCTTAACAAATATTTGAAGTCACGGTTAGTTGTAATTGTAATTGTACTTCATTTGCACAGCGCCATATACATAGCTTCAGAGGCGCTTCATAAAACCATTTATATAGCGCTCCTTCCAATGGCGTTTGTGGCAGTGCAGGCTGGGTTTCGAACACGACACATTACGACTGTTGTCATTACCGCCGTATGCTGGCACGTAATCCATTCGGCCAACCTGTACACCAAGGTTAAAAAATTGGCATTTTCAGAACCAGAAGACATTGACAACTTACTGCTTGAAAATTGTGTGGTCAGCCACAATTACGAGGTTCACATAAGCTTGGGTTGTGTCCTCCTTTTCATCTAAAAGTTAAATGAACATGAAAATAATTATGGTGTGGTAACAAACCAAAATTACAATTATTAAATGTATATTTAAGATGTAACTTTAAATAATATTTATATGTATTTATTTTTTTTACTTTGAATGGCGTTCTTGATTTCATAAAGCAAGTGCCTGATTTCCAAAACGTTTTGCATTTCTACTCGAATTGCTTCGTCTTGCGATTCCAGTTTCAATTTGTTGTTGAAGTACATGCCGTCAGGCTCAAATGAATACTTCGTTCCATTAATTTCGTACTGAAAAGCCTGAATTGAAACAATTGTTTAATGTAAATTAATACCCTTACATATTCATTGTACCACGACTAATGCTTTAGCTTCACATATTTATATTTTTATATAAAAACTATTCAAACGCAAAATGAACATGATTCAATAAAACTCTTAAAAATTTTCTAAAAATATTTACATTTTACGATAATTAATCATAAATTTACAACCCACCAAGAACTTTCTGAATATTCCATTGACTTTTGAGTGGACAATAACTCCAATGAAGCTTGAGATTATGGGAGGATGGAATTCCACACCAAAGTATTCATCGAGGATCTGAAATTAAAAAAAATTAATTATTCATAAAAGCTGTTGTTTAATATAAAATGTTGTTCAACATTTAGGTAATGTTATAAACCCTATAAAAAAAAAGTATGTTTGAGACAATTTTTATACTTACATCATTCTCCGAGTGATTCCACAACAGACTTTGTCCCGGCAATTGGGTGGAGTTCAAAGGCATAACGAAGTCATGAAATTTAGGAAAGAGTATCATTGTAACTGTTACATCCTTATGGTGATGTTCGTAGAACACTGGTTCAGGTTTCCTCGTCATGCTTATAAGATTCGACGAGTCTATAACAGGCACAACTGAATATAAATAAATAAATAAACAAATTATATTAAACTGGTGTAGATTTCCATTGTTAAAAATAAAGTTACTTCTGTCGGTCATTATTCTGGCTGAGCGGGACTGTGAGAAGCTTACATTCCTTGCAACCTGTAAAATAATTTTTAACAAGTTTATCAAAGATCATCATCATCACCATCACGTTTACAGCTTTCTTTTGAACTACTTGTGAGCTTTTAAATAGTAAAGTTTTAAAGTAAATTCATATAATTATAAGCAGCGTACTCACCAACTTCTTGGTTTCTCTAAGATTCGGGTCTGAGTCATTCCTGGTGGATCCCACTGCTATTATTATGTTATAATATAAAAATAATGTTCGCCAAACATTTTTAAAATATAAAAATCATAATTCACCAACCTCTTATAAATCCAGCATCTTTTTTTCTCAGACTTTCTTTCTCCTTATCAACATCGGACAGCACCGGGTTCGGTTTTCCAACTTGTGACTCCTTCTCCTTAGCAACATCTAACGGGGTACTTGGATTCGAGAGGATATTTGAACCGCCAGGGACGCCATCAGGAACCCCAACCTCCTCCATTCTTGACAACAACACCACCGGCCCATAATTTAAAGCTTGAAACTGCAAACAGAAAAACGTGGCTCGTAAATTTGTAATATTTCTAATAAATGTCTCACATCATACCTTCGGTCTGCGGCCACTAGCACAGGCGGTCAAAAAAGCCATCGAAACCAACAGCAGAACTTTTGTTAGCACGTTCATCGTGGAAGTTTTATCTTTAGAAAAGATAAATTATGTGAAATATATATTTTTAAATATATTATTTTATATATAATATATTGCGGTAGTTACAACCTACAAAGAAAGGTCAACCTCACCTCAAAGAGACGAATGAAAAACTGTTTCACTGGGGAATATTTATCCCTGTTTCTGGGCATAAAATCGATAACATCCGAACATATTGAAACGTGTCCAGAGGTATTTTTAGAAACATGACCCAACTTAGTCGGTTAAGATCTCACTACCAATTTCACGTTTGCAATCGATTCCAATTTTCAACGCGAAACTCCAAAATAACCCCAAGCATGTGTGATTTTTTAAAACATTTTGATATTGACTTACCTGAATTTTTAACTTTTTGCAAACATTGTCGAGAGCATGTATTATATATTATGTTGCTATTAATTCGTCTAATCGCACACTTTTACAAATATTGAAATAATAATAACCTCATGCAAACAGAGAAAATGCATTTTAATATTAATATTAAATAAAATATTAATTGATTTTTAACCGCTAGCAACTATTTTAATTGATTTTTCTACAGGTTGTTTCTAACTTTTCGATCGATTAAAAATGAGCAATTTCATGCACTTCTATTTTTTATTTGAGATACATTTCTACATTTTATACCATTTAAAATAACATTATTATACTGCCTTAAATACACATTATGGACGATTTATGTACAGGGACAACGTTTCAGTTGCTTTCAAGTGAGTGGATCAAGAGGTACCCTGTCAAATTATTAAATTATCAACATTTTCAACAACAATAAAAAATTTGTTGACGAATCATGAAATCATGAAATCAAGAGTTAGGAATGTTTCGTGCTTCATCGCAGGATATATGATATATGATAAATGATTTTTAGGGTGGAAATGGGTTGGTAAAATTTGGCTGCTCTGATGATGATCCATGAATTTAATTTGAATTATTTTAGTTTTAATAAACATTAGTCATAACCCAAATAGTTTGATGATGTGAATTCGGCAATTAAATATCATTATCTGAATTTATTATTAAAAAAGTCAAATTAGATTATAAAGTAACGGTGTACTTGATGTGTACTTGATGATTTAATTGATGTGAATATGAGTTATTTTATTAAAACTTCCAAATAGTTTCAGAAACAGTAATATTTATTTAAACATTTAAAACATGGTCTGGCAAAATATCTGGTATTTTGAAATTTATTAGAAAAACTTTTTTATAATTTTGGTAAAATATCTGTGATTACTTAGAGGCGTAAAGTGATTTCACTAATAATAATAATAATAAGAGGTCGACGCGCTAAATTGGTCATAATTAATTATAGGCTTTATATTAAAAAATTTGGACCATTTAGGGAAGTTAATCTGATGTTTAATTAGAATTAATTTATTATTATTAAATTTATTAATTTTGTTTTGTTATTTTTTTAGAACCGACTGGGGATAACTTGGCGGACTTTCTATAATTAGTTTTTCAAGCGGCTGGCGTCAATGGGGTCGTATTTATTTCTTTATTTGATCAAAGTCCGTTGTAAGTAAGATGATTTGGACGTGAATACGGTCAGTTTCTCTCATGCATTTACATCCAAAAGCTTAAAGAAATGACCCAATCAGAAGATGAATGAATATTAATGAGATAAAAGAAAAAGTAAAACTGCTTAAGTAAACTTAATATATGATGAAACACAAAATGTTTGTTATTGTTTTACATTTTTAATAAAAATTATTGGTTTGCTTTGAAAATTATGTAAACAAATGTAAGTGAATTTAAGTTTAATGTGTAGTCGCGTTTACCTATCCCATCCGTGGTATCGGAATAAGCAAGCAATGCTGAACCCAACAAACATTGGTTCTGCTTTATATTTAGCCTCTATTTGCCAAATCAGGGTCATGGATTCATTCTGCACTAGCATGTTATTTCAAATTTAAAACCACTGCTCTATAGCTTTAAAAAAATTAGCTGATCAAATATAAATTGTTTTATTTAAAAGGCCTAATTGTGAACTGTCCACAGGATTTGCAACATTTGCTTTTGAAGCTTTCCTTTTCACAGAGACGAGGCATGTATGCCACAAGTTCTTTGCAAGTGAATTTCTTTGAAAGATAAACGTGAGGAAGTGTGTCGTTGTCACCTTTGCACGTATCTGAAATAGTATATTTCAATTATTATGCTATAAAATCACAATTACAACCACAGGTCTTTGCTGGGTAAATGTAAATGAGATTTCTTTAAAATACAATAGGGCTCCATTCTATTTCTGTAATATTCAGACCTTCTGCTAATTTGACGCTACTGCAAGAAGAACAGCAGTATTTCTGAACGGAATCATTTCTGCAGAGACTCGAATCTCTTTCAACCAACTGCTTGCATGTTAAGTGCAACTTGATGCGCCAAACGTTGACATATTCCAGAGTGCCACTGTAATCTCTTTTGCAGGATTCTGAAAAGTATTCATAAATCTGTTTTGACAAAAAGATAATTTTGAAACATAAAGCAAGATTACAATAGAGAAGAAGTGATTTTAGTAACTAGAAAGTTCTTGTGAATAGTATTAGTTGGTGATAACTAATGTAAATGTGATAAATTACCGGCACATGTTTGACAACAGTGGTGAGTTGGGAGGTGACAGATTTCTGGAAGCATATCCTTGCACCCAGTTCCTCTGTCACCGTATAGGCAATTAGCATCCGAAAGGTTCAAAACCAAAGTTTGACAAGTTTTGCAGCAGGTAATTGCATAATAATCATTGTAGCAATCCATAGGCTGTAGGCTGGAGCATTCGTCTATGATGTCTGAACAGACTGTTGAAGTGGTATTTAATTATTTTTACATTTATTAAATTATTTTTAAATGCAAGTAATTTATTATGAAAGTTCACCTCCAACGCTGGTTCTATTGCCTGCACACGTAGCACAGCATGAAACACTGTAGGGCTCTAAGACGTTTATTAAATCGCACATTTTCGGTTGAATCTTGGCATAAAATTGGCACCGGTTTTCATTGAGGCTACTCATAGAGAGTGCGTAATCGCCGTAGACGCAGTGATCTAGTAAATCAAGGTGATGATGATGATATCACGATATATAAATATAAAATATCTTTGCTTTTCTATAAAAGTTTGAATGGATTTGATTGCGTACAGTAAACCAAATTTCTGCACTTTCTAGCGTAAAGAATTCAATATTTTGCCATCAGTTGGTTTCGATCACCTGGGTCCCTCGGAACCTTGCTATCCCTATCCACACATGTTCCACTGTGACACCAGGCTTCTTTTCCACAAGATGTTCGATCTAATGCACGTAGTTCTGTTCCTCTGAAGCAGTGCATCGAGAAGCACACAGGACTGAATTTATTGTTCTTCAACAGAAGAATTAACTTTATCAACAAGCCATTTTAGCAGGACTATATTACATGTAAAATGCATTAATTTACAAACTTTAACGCTCGTTAGAAAATGGTTGAAGCAGTAAATATTAAACTACTGCAAATGCATTTCTTCCTTACAATGAAAAAAGACTCGGTTCCGAAAACCATCCTGCATTGTTCGTCGAGGTCATAGATTTGGCCTGGATGTAAATTGATGAATTTGTTTCTGTCTTGACCAAAGTCAAAATCTTCTCCTCCATCCTCGAGACAATTGTTTGAATTCCTTTTGTCGAAAGTAATTTGAAATGGTGAGCCTCGTTTTATTATTTCTAATCTACTATTCAATTGATTGCTTTAATAATAACTTTATGCATTTCCCACAGTGCCATTTTATCAATGTGTTTAAACACCAATAACTTGTAAATTTGTAAATTCACACTTAAATTTACACTTACTCATCCATTGTTGCAATGTTAGATTTAAAAGCTTCAATTGAACAGCGAGAGAAGTATTTTTTAGTTGATATTCCCATGATGTAGTTGATGTTGTTGCAATTGTTTTTATAGCCGTCATGGTGAGAGCCCAGACTTTCAGAGGAGAATGAATGTTATTTTCGAAAGCAGTAACGGTAATGGTGATGTGTTATAATTCATAAAATCACTCAAATTTAAAAAGCTTCGATGTCATTCCATAAAATCTTTCAGAACTCACGAATGTCCAAGTTCATGCGATAATGTTGATGCTGTTTCGAAGATTCCCTGACGGACGACAATGCCAACTCTTTCAGTAGCGCAAACTTTTTTGTGAGATGCACCGCCTCTATGTCCCTGGATGCGTTTTTGTGGTACTTGTATTATAGTTTCTAAGGAGTGGCTACAAATACGACGACGTATAAATAACGATGAATAATAAATGTAAATTGTTGTTGTAAAAACCTTGTGAAAACCACGAGGAAATCAAATTTAGTCCAATTGAATCTATCTGGCTGGTTCAATTCGTCTTTAAGCCACCCGTTCAGATTTTTAAAAAAGGTTTCGAAATCGAGGTTACCGCGAACGTTCATGGATCGTCCAATGAACGGCAAATCGTCAGGGCTCTGAAGAAAGTTTAAAATGTTTTATCTTGACGAATTGAAGTCTAAAAAATAAGTCGATGGCAAAATCAAAACATGCATCGCTCTTGTTGCTTTTAACTTCTGCATTGGTTCATTAGATGTTGAGGAATAATTGCTTTGAATGATTTGATGGATGAATGATTGAATTATTGTATTTATTTATATATTTCAATATATTTCTAGGGTTTTCTTACAATTTATCATCACCCGTTGAACTTACTTCTGCTATGAAAGCTCCGACCCATCTGGTGGTGAACTTTAAATCTTCAGTCTCTATTCTTTCGTAAATCTCTTTGAGCTGTATATATAAATAAATATTGCATAATATAATCTTGTATTATCTTGTTATTACAATCTTGCTTACTGATTAATGAAGGCATAATAATTAATGGGCACTTGTGATTGGTTAAGCATATTTAATCAGCTTACCTTTTCCATGACATGAGTGAAGAAGTGTCTGATAGCTTTCCTTGCATCTTCTTTCTTTTCCTTGTTAGACGTGGCTTTACTTAGTCCAATGAACCTTAAATAATAAAAAGCCACTTTGAGAAGATTTTAAAATGTTAATGATACTTTGTTGATTCATAAATAGGGAACTAACCAATTAAAAGTTGAATAGTCAATGACGGTGAATATTTCCACAGTCATCAGTCTCTTTGTTGATTGCGCAAATCCTGATCTTTTCATAAATTTCTTTTCTTCAACTGTATGGTTTACAAAATCTAACAAAAAGTTATTTATTATTTATATTGTTTATTTTTTGCAATGAAGATTCAGATATCCACCTTCACTGAAGTGATTTTTACACTTTAATTTTGTTGTTGGGGTTGGGGTTTCCTGGAGTGTGTGAACAACTCCATCGATGTTGAGAAATTTGAATTTGTAGTTGTTGTTTTGTTTGCTCTTGTCGTTGTTTATGCTGTCTGCTTTAATTCCCGCTCCTTCTACGTTCTTCAAAAAAGTATTGTCCACGGTGTCAGATTTGGGTGCCAAAAAAACTGCTTTGTTCTTGTGAATGAAGGTGATCGTCTGATTTATAAATAAGATCAATTTTTTAAAATTAATTTATTTATTCAGATGTTCAAAATGGCTCACGTAAAGTGTTTCCTTGATCCCGTTTGTATTCTTGGTGGTGACAGTGGCAGAAACATTGAGCATGGAATCTTTGTAGGTGGCCAATAACTTTTAAGCAAATAATTTGTATCTATTTAACAATGCTACTTAATAAATTTGATTTGTTTTTAATTACAACTTGAGTTGACATTGGTTTAAATATCTTAAAGATCTTAAATGTCAGGTCTTAAATATCAGATCTTAAGCAGAATGAGTAGCAAAACATAACAATTATCCAATTTTATGTCGTGAAATGGTTCGATTACTAACTTCATCTTCGGAATGTTCCCTATTTGCACTTTGACCTTTTAACTCGGTCACAAAGAGGGGTGCCTTGATTGATTCTGTCGTCAGTTGCTTGGTGAGATTCAAAGTTATTTTGCCGCTTTCAACTTCAAGGTCGATTTGAATGGAGTCTGGTAATGACCTTGTGTTGCTGTTGTCATTGTAGGTCCAGCGTGGTTTCACTAAAGTTATTTTTAAATTTTACTTTTAATCTGAATTCGGATAAAATCCTTATATTTAAGGTTAAAATATTTGCAGGAAATTAGAAAACAAACCCTGATTAATTATAATTTATCATAAATAATAATAATAATAATAATACATTTATCAGCCGTGCATTTTAACGTCATTATCTTACGGGTCTCTTAGCATGTTTTGTGATTTGGAAATCTCAGTCGAGTTATTGCGAACAAATTTTCAGAAAATAAATGATGATGGAATTTTACCTTTTTCAATTTCATTTGAAACTGCATGGTAAACACAGACGATCAGTAACAGTATTTGTATTACTCCGAATTTCTGAGAGAAAACAAAACAGATTTTAATAACGAAGTATTTTTATTTCGTAACTAAAGAATTAATTCTAGTGCATTAAATATACTTTATAATATTTCATATACATTAGAATGCAAATACGTAACGCCAAATCGACCATTCTATTCCTAAACAGCATCCCTAAGCAATGACTTTTGTGACAAAAGATCCTATTTATACAAAATATCTTTGAAATCTTTATTGTTATATCTGTACAATGAGACAATAAGCTTTACGGAACATCAGTTCTTTTTACCAGATAAAACCTGATGAAAGACCTGATTATCACATTCAATGACACAAAGATATTGCAATGATGACGGCTTCTGCGATGATGATGATGATATGAAGCTCAAAAGTTAAAAGGGACCATCGAGTTCATCGTTTCCTGAAGCTTCCATAAAATACTTAAATTTCTTACTTTTGGCAAAGAACTATTTTTTCTCTATGTCTTCATCAATTACGCCAATCATAATTATCATCGAGTGGATTTGACGGTTTGAGAAAGGCGTGTTTGTTTGCAAGATCAAGACTTGCCCAAATCTGACTCTTCAATGGACGCAGCAAAACACTGAGGAGTGGCCGGTGATTTCTATTCTTATCCTTTACGTAATGTTCTAGAATGGCTGACACAAACGCCAAAAATCATCTTTTAAAATAAAATCAACAAGTTTAAGACATCTTACACCAACGAAGGCTCCGATGAAGATCAAAATTTATTAAAATTTAAATTAAATGGATTTTTATTTTTAATATCTACTTATTTACTTTTACTTAAACTCACATTATCAGATTCTACTCCTTCATCATATCGTTGTTCTCTCCGCGTTAACAGGGGGATTTCCAAGAGTTTCTTTTTGAGACGATGGAAGCAATAGGAACTTCGCCTGGAATATGTGACGTCTGCAAGGAACCCATGCATGATGCAAGAATATTGTCCTGTTTTCATAGTTTTTGCCTGGATTGTTTGGAAAAGAATCACGAACCGCTAAAGTGTCCGACATGCAAACTGGATTTTCAAATGCCTCGTGGCGGACTGAGAAACTTGAAGAAGAATGCTTTCGTCGAATATTTGGTTAGTCTCAATCGTTTCAACCTAGACTGTGACAGTTGCAAGGAAAATCAAGCTGTCAAATTCTGCGTAGAATGTGCTTACAATTACTGTCCATCTTGTCTCGTCCACCATGAAAGAATTCCAGCCTCTAGATACCACAAGTTGCAACCAAGCCAACGTTTGATAACTAATAACGGGTATCCCATTTGTAGCCAGCATTCAGAAGGGGACATTTTGTTCTGCAAAGATTGCAACGTCCTTGTATGCAGTCAATGTCTGGCCTCAAAGCACAAATCTCATGAAAAGATTCCTGTATCTGATTACCTTAATTATGTGAAGGCCAAGTTGGAGCAGAACATAAAAAAGATGCAAGAAATGATTAAAAATGTTGAAACAAATTATAAAAGTTCTGAACAGATGCTATCTTGTAACAAATTGAAGGCCTCTAAACTGAAGATGGAAATCAAAGAAAGAGGCAAAGAACTAAAGAAAGCTGTCGATTTTTACATGGCAACACTGCTCAAACATGTCGACAATGAATTGCAAGAACATCAGAATCTGGCAGACGATGTCATGAAAGCACTGAAAAATATGAAAGCGACTTTAAGTGCTCAAGTTGAAACCTTGAAGCAACAAGTGAATTATTTAAATTATGAAAATTTAATGTACAAAAACAATTTAAATTACAAAAACATCGTTGAAAGATCTACGAGCGCAGTGACCGCAAATGAAATTGTCCCAAAATATTCTGAAACTTTTTGCATCTCGTTGTCTTCCGGCTTTGGCAGTAAGAGACTGAATTTGGAGAAGGCACTAGGAACTCTCAAGAAAAGTTGGATTTTATTTTGACATTTACATTCAGACTTTCATTTAGAAATATGAATTGCATTTCAATGTAGATTTTTCATATTAACATAATTGATTCGATATAAATAATGACAATTTTCAATAAGTGGTTTTTATTTGATTTTTGAAGATCCCAAATTTAGGTTCATAAAAGAAGTCAGCCTGTGTTCCCCTTACAAGAAGTTTGCTGCAAATGGAGATGAAATATTTGCCTGCGACACCAACGAATCCAAAATCGACGTCCTCAGTCACGACTGATCGATTCGCAAGTCGTGTTTCAATTTAAATAACGAACTATCGAGAGTCACGGATCTACTCCTGATCGACTCGAAGTTGTACATCTCTGGCAGATGTTGCTACTGTCGGGAGGTCATTAAGGTCATTAAAGTGGACACTAAATCGTACTGCGAACCGATCGTCATTTGCAGTTTCCAGCACGGAGACTATTTTGTTCGACTGACAAAGTCGATCTGCGGAAGCTTGTTGGTCGTCTTAAAAAATAAAATCATACATTTGACGCAGGATGGGAAAGTCACGAAAACCGTGACTCTGGCATTCGAGGCTTTTGACACGATCCAACTCGACGATGGACGTTATGTCATCTGTGCTCCTAACGAGGCCGTTACAATAGTCAATGATGACGGGGAGAAGGTTGCCCGATGTTCACATTCCCAGTGGGACAATGCAACGACACCATTTTGTCTGGCAAAAGACATCTTTGGGAATATTTATGTTGGCGACTTTAACTCTGTTTCTGTGTTAGATTACGATCTGAATGTTGTGTCACGTCACATTTGTTGTCACGGTATTTACAAAATGTCATATTGTGGCGAGATTAATGCATTGTTGGTTTTGACTAAAAACCAAGAACTATTTTCATTCGAATTGTAGGTTATTATTTGTTTACTAGTTAAAACCCAGTTGCCTTATTTTTATAGTAATTTCATTTAATAATATTTCCAAACTACCATTACCGAACTCTTGTAACGATCGAATGATTAATTTATCGTGCAATCTCACTACAACTACTCGGGATGCAGGATTGCAGGATGATAATACTCATATATAAATAACAATGCTTTTAAATTTTTCGAATTTTTTTGACATTCCATTTGCCATCTTAAAACTCTTTTCACATGCCATGTTTATGAAAAATGTGTTTAAGTGGTGAACAATATGTTGCCATCTTAAAACTGTTACATCTATATGTCCTATTTCATCTATGTGTTCTGCTGGTGTTACAATCATTCCAACAATTACAATCTTAATCCGCCTAGTTAAAGGTCTTCCATAAGCGGTAGCTTTTTCCTTCGGACGACTTGATGCATCTTGTTTCATTATTGCCACTGCTTTTATAGTCTCGTCTGTCCAATAAAGATAGCAATAGAATAATTATATATAAATTATAAATTATTACGTTATACATTCTGAATGGAGCGAACATGGGACTTTTAACTTATAATTACGTGCTAGCATAAGATGGAGTATCATCACTGTTATTTGTATGAATATTGAACATAATGGAAACACTGAAATGTTGGGGCAGATTACAGTCGGGGACGTAATTTCAGCATTTTCAAAGGAGGCGAAACTCCCTCGCTAAACTTGAGAAGACGACCTTTTTTGCTTCTAGCCAAAATTCATAGGGCAAACCCTCGTAAAATATGAGATAACATTTTTTTGCGTCCCTGTCCCCTAAATTACGTCCCTGCTTAGAGTGTTTGATCTCTTAAAACATACTGTAGGTTCTCTGGAGTAGCCAGTCAGATATTGCGGCAACGCCTGCCTTATGGTAGTCTCGATGATGGATAAGTCTTTATGTCATTCGAATAAATGCTAAATGCTTTATGGAGGTCAAAGTTAAATCTCTTTGTATCGCTGGAATTCCCATCGTCCATAAATGATTTCTTTTCAATTGGAAACCCAATAGTCAGAAGTTTTTGATATTGATTTTGATATTTTTGGAACGTAAGTTTGACTTTAAAATTTTTATTAAATTATATTACTCAGTGATTTGCTATTAGCAAAAGTTAAACGGATTAAACTAAATTGAGCTGAAAGGTCTTTGGTTTGTCTCGTTGCCAATACAACATTGCACAAACTCACGTTTTTATTATTTTAGAATTATTTTAATTGAAATTGTCATTATGGGAGCATTTTGATGGAAAGCAAAACGTACTCGAATAATTTTTCAATTTATTTGCTCCAATAGCAATCAATGAAAACTTGAACTTGTCTGAACAAATTTGTTTGAGTAAAGCTTTGGCTCGTCTGTACCGACAAGCGGTTTAATCGCGTCGATGAAATATTAATATTTTTAAAGTTTGACATTTCAGTTTTAAATCTCCAACTAGATTCTAGACTACCACTTTAATTTTTGTACCTTACGCTGACGGTTAGACTACGTATAGTGACCATTTAGCATTAACTTACATGGATCTGATGGAAATAGGAGATTGTTCTGCTTATGCTGAAGAGGAAATATTTGATATAGAGTAAGTTATCTATCATCAACATCATCATTTTATGGATTTCATACAAGATCGGTATTCCCATGTATGATTAATGTAAACATTTGTAAACACATCGTTAGATTTATTATTTCATATTATCTTGAAAGTTAATTGTAATAAGTAATGTTAATACAAATAATTGTCCTTGAATGCAGTACAGACTCACAGTTTGCTAAGTTTGATGCCACAGTTGGATATATTGAGGACATTGTTATGAGTGAGTTCAAGGACTAGATCATGATTGTAATTGCATGATTAATGATTATCACTGCTAATTGCAATAGACAATGTAATTCATCTCAGTATTGTTTTATAAGGTTATAGCTTTGAGCATTGAAATATGTTTTTATTTAATGTTAAGGCGATGGATTCCAAAAGATTCAGAATGATTTCTTCAACAAATACTCGCACGAATTCGATGATTCGGAGGAAAACAAGTTTGTTTACACTGACATCCACAAGGAATATGTAAGAAATAGCTTATAACGTCTGCTCACAAAAACACTCGAAACACATCTTCTTACATTAAATTTAAAATAACCTCAATAACATGATAATGATGGTGGTGTTGATGATGATTATGATGATGATTATGATAAGCTGGAATTTCTTATCTCCAGACTCAAATCATAGAATCGTTTCTGGTCGAAAAGCTTCGAGAAATGGTTGCTGATTTTTCAATGGAGGAGTTTCTTGGAGAGTTGAAGTTTGTTTGAACATTTCTTCGGAAAACACGTATTGATTATTATTTTTAATATTATTATTATTATCATCATCGTAATCATCATCACCATCATCATCATCATCATTGATCCCATCTTTTGTCAAACTTTGTTTGGAAGATCATCATTAATGACCATCCATGTGCCATGTGACCAGTGAATATATGGTGAATATAGTGAACTGTTGCTATTGTTTTCACATGCTAACGAATTATTTATCATTATTATAGTTGTCATTGTATTAGTGATTTAAAGAATAGTCTAGCAACATTGTTTATTATTATTATTATTATTATTATTAAAGTTGCAATTATATTAATGATTAATCCCACAACTTGCAAATCCTATTCACAACCTCAAAGATTCGATTCGTGTGTTTTTATTTTTCTACAATCAAATCATTTCTTTGCACTTTCTTTTAAGCACGAAGAAACTGGACGTCGACGACGACATTTTCGAGGTTCTTTTCTCCTTCACGGACTTTCTCGTCTTCAAGGAGATGATGCTCAGCTTCAGGAAGGTGAGTCGATGTTGAGATGGTTCGACCAGGTTTTTTGTCGAACGGATGTGTTTATTGCCTTTTTAAATGGACGTGTTTATTGCCTTTGTAAAAAAAAAATAAATTTTAATTTTAACTTTGAAATAATTTGTTTTAGCCAATTAATCTTGGACAATTAATCTTGATATTCTAAATGTATCATATAACAGATTATTATTATTATTATTGATTATTTTTATTATTATTAACGACATCCTTAATTAACTTCAACGCCTATGATTAATATTTTTTAAACTCAAAGAGCAAAGAAAATCCCCTCGGATTGTTCGACGACCTCGTTTGCGTCACCCCCATAAGCCACCGGCCTGGCCACCCTCGAGACGAGGAAAGCTCGACTCCCAACCATTCGAAAGACCCACACCTCGGTCTGCAGTTGGCCGGGATGTCCCTCCAAAGCTGTTCCATGACGTCCGATCGCCTCCCTGCTCGCGATTCAGCCCCGAAGCCCTGCTGCAAGCCGAGGCAAAACTCATCCAAGGGCCCCAAGAAGCCTTCGACGAGTTTCCATCAGCCGTGCGACTCGAAGAAGTCCAAGACGAGAAAAGTTGCCAACAATCCCGTGCCAAGTTCATCTAAGTCTGAAGATCTCGATTCCACGGCCCGTAGGTTCGAGACCGGGCCGAAGCATCGGGAACAATGAGGATTTGCTTCAAAGGTGACCATAATTCTTGTGCGTGGCTTTTAGCGCTCAGTTTTCGTCACTTATTTCGACATTTTGCTTTCAAACATTCTCGACTCCTGAGTTAATTAAACATCCGATGTTTGTCTCCAGCCAGTATATTATTGGAATTTTTTCTCGATTTTAATTTTGAAATAAATCGACAGACGCATCTAAGGGTCGAGCCATTTTATTTATCCGAACGGCCCGCGAACCACGACGAAGAAAAATTTTGCCCGACGAAGCCATCCACCCTCTCGCTTTATGCAGATACAAGAATACTAACTTCCCCTCGAATTGTTCGTTCGAGTCCATGCTCAGACCTCATTCATTTTTACAGACGACAAAGACTTGCAATCGAAACGGGAAAATGACGCTCGACATAGAGACGGCGACGTGAGCACGAGATATCATGTAATTGGTAAATAACAACAAAATATCCATCAAGTAAGATCTCACTTGACAACCTTTTGTGACGACAGGACGCGAAATGAAAAGGAACGTGCGGATGATTGCGTCAACGTCGACTGACAGGTCCCGATACAGGTTCTCGTGTCGTGGTCTACTCCCTCTCGTTTGCTTTGGTCACGTACGTCACAAGGACACGGATATAAATATAATATGCAAATAGGTAAATAATTCTCTATAAATAATTTACTCTCGAAATCACAGAACCGAAAAAAATAAGGGAAAAAATATTTCCGTCTCCTCTGACAATTTACAAAATAATTTCTCCGGATAAAAACAGATTAGAAACGATAATTCCGTCCTTCCGTTCTCTCTTGAAACACAAAGAACACAGGAAAATAATCTTTCAAACAAAGACACTGTGGGTGATATGGACACAACCTCTGATTTTTCATCATCCTCATCTTCCTCTTCCTCTTGATGAGTCCCTTCACTCCGACCAAATGACCCTTAAGGGCCGGTTGAAACATGCAAGAGAATTAATTGCTTAGTTGCTAATAAACAAACGCCTCGGAAACTTCGACGATTCGGAGGAAACAAACCCGGCCGGGATGATGCTGGCAATTCACTGCTGACGATTACAAAGAAAAAATTTGTCGAAGGGGTGAACGTGTAATGTCGTTAATTATTATCGAAGCATGTAAATTATTTAAAATAATGCTGAAAACTACTTTTTGCCAACAACTACAATTGCTATAAAAAAGAATTGGCCGACTATTATAACTAATAAATTATACGATTGGCATCCGATAAAATTGCAAAATAACATTCAATATCCTTACTACTCTGGTAATAGTTACATTGAAATACTAATGTAATTATTCATTAAATTACAAATTACAAGCCCAATATAATCAGCAACGACATCAACAGAAGCAACAACAACACCGACGTCGGAAGTCGTAGTCATGGAGATAGGAAAACGTATTTCTGGCTGCAGTTGCACGGTAAAATCCTGTCGGGCACCCCTTCGGAGAGATAGGTCGTCAGCCCTCTGCCTGACAGAAACAATACTGCGACGTAAAACGGTTCAACTTTCTTGAAGACAACAACAACAACAACTGGATGACGACGACAACAGCGACTGGATGCTTGTAGGGAATATTGCAGGTCTGATGTCAACAGGGCTCCTACGGAAAGGAGGGTCGCTTTCGAAACTCTCGCACGAGCACCAAGAATTGTATTCGAGTCGGACGAAAAAAGTTAAAATTTACAAAAAACAAACAAAAAGCATGTCCGTCCAGTTTGAGTAAAAAAAATAAAAAAAATCTCACACGTCGGGCAGCAATCGTCACCTTCTCCTAAACAAGAAACAAACATACATGCATGCAAACAAATTGAAATAAACAAACCGACGGAGAGAGGAAATTGACTCCTAATGAACAAAAACAAAGTGAAGTTTATTTTAAAAGATATGAAGCTTATTTGCCTTTTCTGTACTTTGAGACGACACGGATGATTCCTCTCTACAGACTGTGCGGCACGTCTCGAAAGATCGGGGACGCCGAGGTCAGGTCATGAACTTGGGCAGGGTGGGGTTAGCGTCCCAGAGAGGTAAGTGGTGAAGCTTAAGTCTCACTATGTTTTCGACGTCGACGATTTCTACTGCTACTGGGTCACGACACGCACACACAGACACACACACACACGAAAGTCACGAAATAATTCTGAATAAAATAGAATAAAAATTCTTCCGCGAGATGTTCGTAGGAATGGATTGTCGAAACCGCACCAGCGTCCAGCCGCCCGTCGAATCATCGTCTCAAACCTTCATCATCATCATCATCATCATCACCTTCTTCGGCGAGGTAATAACAGTAGTGATGATTAAAAAGAAGACTGCGATGATTGTGATGATGATCACTTTCGGTACTTCCCTCTCCTTACACGACAGGCGTCTGCATTAAAAACGAACAAAATAATTCGATGATATGGCCCTGACGAGGCGTTATTAGGTATTAACAAGTTCAATTAGTAATAAATTCTAGAGGTTAGTTGATGGTAAACTAATTAAAGTTATCTAGCTCGCTCGATTGTAGAACTGATTGTTTTTGATTGTAACAGTGCCTTTTAAATCCTACCGTGGATGCTTTCGGCACTTTAAATATTAGCTTAAATAATTAATTAAATAAATAAATATCTTAGTAGACGAAACTGTGAAAGACAACGAAAATCTTGAATGTCACTGACGTTTGCCATCTCGAAGGCAGACATGACATCGGATTTCCTCATCTCCTCCGAATCGTCGCTGATGTCGAGAGTCGAGTTGTGTCTCCTCGCCGGAACGACCCTGACGGAGTCGTTGTTCGTTACGACGGTGTTGTTGTTGTTGTTGCCGACGAGACTACTGTAGTGGCCTGCCTTGCCAATTATTATGTCGTCTGCTGATCACGAAACGAGAGAGAACGTAAATATGGCGGATATAAATGCAAGGTACATTATTTATATAGCGCCATGTGAGTAGCTTCAGAAGCGTAGTTATACAGCGCTATTTCCCGAGTTGAATTTGCATGAAGCGATGGAACATTCCGAGTTAATTTGCGAGCGATTGTAAACTGTCATAACTATCATTGTAATTGTAGGCTAAATGAATGTGCCCAGAATCGTATGAGACGGAAACTATGATTTTGCTATATATGAAATAAATACAAACTTTAATAAAATAAAATAAATTAAATTAAGAAAGTTAAAAATATAAAACCAGAAAATAATAATTCTTCTAACCTCTGATCGGCTTGAAAGCAGAACTGAATTCGTTGTGGTCGAGTTTATTCATGGACTGCTGTTTCTTCCTCTGTGACTTTGGTTTGGGGACGTGACCCGTGCCCCCGTAGCTGCTGTCAGTGCTGCACGGACTAGCGGACCTGTGAGCTCGCTGTCTGGCGCTTTTCGATTTTTTATCTGAAATTGAAATTGGTTTCGTGTGAAGACGCAATAAATGTCGCAACAAAATTAATATTATTATTATTAACTTCTAACTTAATAATTTATTCTAATTATTAATTAACTAATTAAATTTCTCTGTTATTATGTTAAATCACCATGTTTCTTTTTTAGCGCATCCAATCATTTACTACAGAAGAGCATCCTTATACTGACTCTTTTGATTGTAGGCATCCCCGTTCTGATTGAAGACCGATTCCGTCATGGCCCTCGAAGACTGCGGCACTGAAGACCTCATCACCTTTTCCAACGGGTACATTTCGGACATCTCGTTGTTGTGATCCATGTAGTCTAGGGTGGTCCATTCTGTAGGAATTTTGCTTAGATGGTGATAATTGCTAGATTGTTAGATGATGATAATGGCTGTGATAATGATGACGAATGTAGTGAGGGTGATTTCATTTGAGGCTGACTTGCAAATTACTCAGAGCTATTTCCTCTCATCGTCATTGAAATAATCGAATTTACAAGCAATCCTCTCGAGGTATAAAATTAAAAATTATTAAATATAATATATAAATAAATTAATTAATATAATATATAAATAAATTAATTAATATATAAATTATTAAATATAACTGCCATGTCCACTCCAGCCAAAGAAAAGCACCTCTGGTTTTTCCAAGGTGACTTTTGCTCATCTGAGGAACACCGACGTCGTTACAGTAAGCAGAGGAAACAGGGTGGTGATCGTTCAAGGGGAACGGACCAGTCTGGTACAAGTGGTCGAACTTCGTGGACTTCAATTCTGGCAATTGGTGGCTGGTCCTGCGGTTGAAATCTTGAGCCAGTGATGGCCTGCTCTCGAAACTGCTGTCCAAATTTCTTTTGGAGGAAAAAAAGATGTTAAATGAGTTATCAGAGAATAATTAAAATAGGGTGATTAAAACAATAATCATAATTAATAATAATAATAATAACAATAATAATAATAATAATAATAATAATAATAATAACAAGAATAAAAAAACATCCTCACCCAACACAGGGACTATCATAAGAGGTGCTGTTCTTACAGTCGACGCATGATTGTGGGGACGTGGAATCTGACAGAACGCCATATTGGAGCAAGTTCTCGATCTGACTGTTTCCAGGTGGCAGGTCAGGGTACCAGACGTTTTCCTGGTAGAGGTTGGCCACCCCCTGACCCCCCGAATGGTACGTGCCGGCATTAACGTCGGACAGTGGATCGATGGTTAGTTTCTTGAGTTGAAGGTGGGAATAAAAATTTGGCAAAGACGATGGAGGTAGTTGTTCCAGGGATGCTTTGAAGAGTTGTTGCTGTTGTTGGGGATTGAAGTGCTGGTTCTGTTGTTGTTGATGTTGTTGTTGTTGTATGTATTGGTGGTTGGCAAGTCCATCTGGAGTGATCAGGATCATTGATTAACATCTAATGTTTAAATACGAAATCCTAATGCTTGCAATCGTGTTTGCAACACTGCCACAAGAGACTTTAGGAAAGAGCGTTCAAGT
>JAJTWR010000007.1:27500-30000 GCA_021613335.1 Whitmania pigra
TGAGTTTTGTTCGCGTACAATTGATGGGTGTTACAAAGGGTAAGACATTATTACGTTACATCAGCAGTTGTTTATTTCATGTTTAAAAGATTTACAATTCTCCTAAAGTTCGACTAAAGTACAGCCGTTACAAGAAGATATAATATTGCCATATCTCATTATCATCACCTTCAGTATTTGTTTTGTAAAAGCAATGTTATCTTCGTCGTCGTCGTCGTCGTCATCATCAACATCGTCATCCTCATCATCATCACAACCATCATCATCATCATTGTCACCTTCATCACAATCATCACCGACCTTGTATCCCAATAGCACTCCGTGGAGTTGTTCTTGCGACGGCATCTCCCAGAGCACCTGGAGTGTGTTGTTGTCCAAATAATAGGCTTCTATCTTCAATGGGGCTGACGAGGGCACTGTGATGGATGGTGGAGTTTCAGAGTCACAGAGTATCGTGATGATGATGGTGATGGTAGTAGTGATGGTATAGGTGGTGGTGGTGGTAGTGATGGTGATGATGACATAAACAATGAAAATTTAATTTAGTAGCACTGTATTGTTACTTTTAAAAGCTATTAAAAGACCATGACTGTTGCATTAAAAATTTATCAATACATGTCATTGTATTCATTCACTCACTCACTCACTCATTCATTAATTCATTCATATCCATCCATTTATTTATTTATTCAACATCATCATCATCGTCGTCGTCGTCGTCGTCATCGTCGTCGTCATCATCATCATCATCATCATCGTCGTCGTCATCATCATCATCATCATCATCATCATCATCATCATCATCATCATCATCATCATCATCATCATCATCATCATCATCATCATCATCATCATCATCATCATCATCATCATCATCATCATATCATCATCATCATCATCATCATCATCATCATCATCATCATCATCACATCATCATCATTCATCATCATCATCATCATCATCATCATCATCATCATCATCATCATCATCATCCTCACCATCTTCGAGCGTTCTTATCCTCATGAGGTTACTTTCAGTTCCTCTGATGCTCCTGAAGAAGGGACGAACTGTGACGTCATAACTGGTGAACTTTTCCATATTGGAAAGTACGTACATGGTGGCGGCTGTTCAAGAAATAATTTAATTTAATTAATTCAATAATTTAATTTGATAATTTTAATGATATTAAAAATATTATATTATATAATTTAGAAATGTTAAAGAATGTTTTAAATAATTTAATAATAATTGAAAATTTAATAATAATTTAATTTAAAATTCACCTGGATTGGTAACGACTTCTTCAGAAACAGGTGGAGGTTGAGAGAAAGAGGAAGATGCTTCGTCGAAGTTCTCCTCTGCTTCGACCTGTCATGACGTCATGACAACATTTAATAATAATAATAAATAATAATAATAATAAATTATAATTATAATTACAAAATCATAATAATAAAGTTAATTAATATAATTTATTAAGTTATTATGTATATTATATATATTACTATATTAATATTAATAATAAATAATAATAATATTAATGTAATATATTATTGTTATTAACAACAACAACAACGGTAATAGCAGTAGTAGTTGTTGTAGTAGTAACCGATCCATCCTGTTGGAGATATTATCACAAGTGACAAGACATATTAGAAGGGTATCGGGTATCAACGTATCACAAAGTAGTAGTTGTTGTTGTTGTTCTTGTTGTTGTTGTGCTGTTGTTTCAGTTGCTGTGAAAACAAACGGCTCAATGGCTTTACTTTCAAGCACAGCTTTTTCCATTTTGTCAACCATATGCAGTTCTTCTACCCAGGTTAGCCGAGGTGGGTGGTGAGTGCCAGTGGGCGCCGTCTATTAATTGTGGCCCACGTTATTATTCGAGGGTCTTAAAAATGTTATGTTTGGTGGATAGATATCAAATAGACATAACGTGGATACTTATAATTGCGCACTTCAATTACATAGAGGCGGTGTTCTTATAAGTTTAAAATATCTTGGGGGCAAACGAACCCATGGTTTAGGGGCCCGAGGTCAAGATGGTTAGGTACCCAAAATTTCTGTCGGTGGCCCAGTCCATGCGGTTCTTCCACATAGGCTTCTCAATCTCAACCAATCACAGCAGATTTATGTTCCAATTGTTTGCATTTATTGATTGTTAACAATTCAAATTTTCTTTAAAAATAATTAATTATCATCGAATCGTTGTTAATGTTGTTACTAAAGAACATTTTTATATTTTTAATTGCCATCGATTATCATTTTCTTTTAAATTATTTGTTTTCGTTTGCATTATATATATATATATATATATATATTATATATATCAATAATAACATCTCTAATAAGATATAAAATATAATACACAAAATAATAGCAATATCAATATTAATAATAATAATAATAATAATAATAATAATAATAATAATAATAATAATAATAAATAATAATAATAATAATAATAATAATAATAATAATAATAATAATAATAATAATA
>JAJTWR010000007.1:37500-40000 GCA_021613335.1 Whitmania pigra
ATTAAAAACTAAAATGTTTTACTTTTAATTTAATCTAATTTCAATCGAACGAAAAAAAAGAGTAAAAGCTTTAAAGTACATCGACGGTGTTGCTTAATATCAATAAAACTTTAAAAAAAACAAACTTTAATTTAATTTAAAATTACTTAAAAATTATGTCACCTCTCAGTACTAGCTGTGCAGGGTGGCTTTCCCTCTCTCCTGCCAAATTGTGGGCCACACAAGTGTAGGAACCGACGTCATCTTGTCTGGCTTGGAGAATTTTCAAATTATTATCTTCAACCAATATCCTGTCTGATGGGGTCACGTCATTATTGTCCTTGACCCATTTGACCTTTGGCTCAGGGTCACCCCTGGGTGGCCTGCAATTTAGGAGTACGTCTTGGCCCGGAGTGACATCGATGCTCTGCGGATGCTCTCTAAATTCGTCCCTGATGACTGCGGACGAATGGAAAATGAATTATTATTATCTAATAAGTTAATTATCAAATTAGTAAAAAATTACTTTAAACAAAAAAAGATTTTTAATGAATCCGGATATGTCGTCACAACAAAATGTCCCTAAAGGCATATGACAACAACAACATCAATCAACTCCCTGGGAATCACTCATTCATTCACACATCCATTCATTCATTCACACATCCATCCATTCATTCACACATCAATCCAACCATCCATTCATTCATTCATTCATTCAGTCACTCTGAGGACTTTGAATTTATGTGACACAAGATGCATGGGAGTGTTGTAGCCCGCCACATGCCTTAATTAAATCATCAAAGTAAAAACCCATTCACAAAAAAGAGGGAAGAAAATTTTCCAAATTTTCTCATCTTACGTTGCGTGAGCAGACGGAATGCGAAAGGAACTCTGGAAATCAAAGGACCGGATTGGAATCGAAACTGAAACTGAGCTCGGAAAATACATTGGAAATACAACACGGACAACGTGCAACGGATTAAAATGCGGTCAAGCAAGATAATTGTTGATAAGAGTGGTTTCAAATGAACACTGTCAACTCACTCACTCACTCACTCACTCACTCACTCACTCACTCACTCACTCACTCACTCACTCACTCACTCACTCACTCACTCACTCACTCACTCACTCACTCATCACTCACTCACTCACTCACTCACTCACTCACTCACTCACTCACTCACTCACTCACTCACTCACTCACTCACTCACTTCACTCACTCACTCACTCACTCACTCACTCACTCACTCACTCACTCACTCACTCACTCACTCACTCACTCACTCACTCACTCACTCACTCACTCACTCACTCACTCACTCACTCACTCACTCACTCACTCACTCACTCACTCACTCACTCACGCACTCACTCACTCACTCACTCACTCACTCACTCACTCACTCACTCACTCACTCACTCACATCACTCACTCACTCACTCACTCACTCACTCACTCACTCACTCACTCACTCACTCACTCACTCACTCACTCACTCACTCACTCACTCACTCACTCACTCACTCACTCACTCACTCACTCACTCACTCACTCACTCACTCACTCACTCACTCACTCACTCACTCACTCACTCACTCACTCACTCACACTCACTCACTCACTCACGCACTCACTCACTCACTCACTCACTCACTCACTCACTCACTCACTCACTCACTCACTCACTCACTCACTCACGCACTCACTCACTCACTCACTCACTCACTCACTCACTCACTCACTCACTCACTCACTCACTCACTCACTCACTCACTCACTCACTCACCACTCACTCACTCACTCACTCACTCACTCACTCACTCACTCACTCACTCACTCACTCACTCACTCACTCACTCACTCACTCACTCACTCACTCACTCACTCACTCACTCACTCACTCACTCACTCACTCACTCACTCACTCACTCACTCACTCACTCACTCACTCACTCACTCACTCACTCACTCACTCACTCACTCACTCACTCACTCACTCACTCACTCACTCACTCACTCACTCACTCACTCACTCACTCACTCACTCACTCACTCACTCACTCACTCACTCACTCACTCACTCACTCACTCACTCACTCACTCACTCACTCACTCACTCACTCACTCATTGATTCTCACTTGCAATAATTCACTCGTTTAAATGTCTCGTTTATTTTCCACAGGTCAAAGGTGCTTCAATGTTTGTCAATTTATATCCAATGACCTTCACCTTATCCACGTTTAAGCCATTCCTATCCATTATAAGCAGACATCCTTACTGCTTATTGCAGCTCCTGCAGCGTGTGGACGTAGCATCCACATTGGCATCGACAACATCATCGCAATCGTCATCATCACTAACGTCAGCGCAATCGTCATCATCATCATCATCATCATCGTTAAAGTCCGTCGGCGATCTTATCGTATCGCGTTACCCCATTAGCATTCTCGTCGTCACATTTACAACATACTGATCATCATCACTATCATCATCATCATCACCATCATCATCG
>JAJTWR010000007.1:45000-50000 GCA_021613335.1 Whitmania pigra
TTATTATTATTATTATTTTTAGATTATTATTATTATTATTATTATTATTATTATTATTATTTTAATATGCAGTTGAATTAACATAATGTATATACAAATGAATTAACATAATATTTGCGATTAAAATTAAATTAAACAAATTATATTTGTAATTAAATGGAAATAAAAGAAATAACATGTTATGAGAAGTAAAAAGTAATACATAGTAATAATAATAATAATAATAAATTATAGATGATGCTGATAAATCCAATTTTACTGGAATTTAAACTGAACGTTGTTAATTATAAACAATTTATTGTAATTATTTAATATATTCAATATATTTGCCGTGTGCAATAAATTTAAAGTATTTTAAAGCATTAATTTTCATGTAAAAGTCGAAACTTTAATCGCATAAATAAATTAAATTAAATTATGGCTGCAAATACATCAGGATTTTTTTAAAGAACAAATGTTCTCACTCGAAATAAGTTTTAAACAAAAAATTTCCGTAGGAGTCGCAATTACGCAATAATTATTTTATTCGGGGAAATAATTAATTAATCGTACAATTATAATTCAGCATTTTCGTATTGAGTTCAATTAAATTCCATAATATTCAATCAAATAGTTAACAAAACAAAAAAATTTATTTATTTTCATCATCATCATCATAATCATCATCATCATCATCATCATCATCATCACGACATTCATTATCATCATCGGTGTAACTTTTTAATTTGTCTCCAAAACAAAAAATAAAATTTTAAAATACGTCCTCGATGTGAGGGGGTGGATTGGAAGGGTAATAATGGGGTTGTTGGGTAACAAGTGGGTAAATTTGGGTAACAATTAGGTAAAGTTGGGTAACAATGGGGTAGAGTTGGGTATCAATTGGGTAGAGTTGGGTAACAATGGGGGTAAAGTTGGGTAAACTTGAGTGCGGAACCATTAAATTGAACATCGTATTTATCAGCTAAATCTTCAATCTTATCTCCGCCGGCAAAGTTTGTTGGTTCAGTTTTCAAGTGTAAACAACGTCATCACCGACATCGTGCACATGATTCTACGCGCGCTTTTACGTCTGTTTTGAAAAGCTTTTTGTTTGGTTTAGTTATGTTTTTTATTCTGCTTTTTATTATCAAGTTATTAAATTAAAAAATTTTTATTTCGTTGTTTTTAAATATGTTATGGTGATTATGCAAATGATCTGTTTTTTGCGAGTTTATCTTTGTTGTTCGTGGTGAATGTGATGATGATGATGATGATGATGATGATGATGATGATGATGATGATGATGATGAAGATGATGACGATGATGACGATGATGACGATGATGACGATGATGACGATGATGGTGATGATGATGATGATGATGATGATGATGATGATGATGAAGATGATGACGATGATGACGATGATGGTGATGATGATGATGATGATGATGATGACGACGACGACGAGGATGATGATGATGATGATGATGACGTCTCGAATTCTCGAAAAAGCAGATCAGCTTTCACGAAATCGAATTGTCATATTCAACGTTAATGACGAGTTATTGTGTGACTTAGAGATTGTGGGTTCGATTCCCTGTTCCGATTAGGTTCTTAGTTGCAATGTTTTTTTTTAATGTGTCATCACTATTAGTGGCACATACACTCTCACACATACACAAGCGCTCATAAACGCACACGAACGCACACAATAAATGATAGTTTCAGATCTCAGGTTACACAATTAACACCAGTGACATGTAAATCAGACGTCCATCCATCCGTCAACGTAAATCACATCCATCAGCTTAAATCACGCATGCGAGACAGTGAGACCATCATTATCATGTACATCAATTTGATCCCCTATATCAGCTGAATTGCGGAAACAAAGCCTCCGTGAACGATCATCATCATCGTCATCATCATCATAATCAGCATCATCATCATAATCATCGTCATCATCATCATCATCATCCATCATCATCATCAGCATCATCATCATCATCATCATCATCATCATCATCATCATCATCATCGTCATCATCATCATCATCATCATCATCATCATAATCATCGTCATCATCATCATCATCATCATCATCATCATCATCATCATCATCTCATCATCATCATCATCATAATCATCATCATCATCATCATCATAATCATCATCATCATCATCATCAATCATCATCATCATCGTCATCATCATCATCATCATCATCATCATCATCATCATCATAATCATCGTCATCATCATCATCATCATCATCATCATTATCATCATCATCAGCCTATCTGAAGCATCCAGCCAATGTAGACGGCATACAGACGAGGGCAGATAAGGGCACTTAAGAATCGGTCTCCAGCGATAAACAGAGACCTCTTGATTTGGATGATGATGATGTAGAACAACAACTCTTAAAATAATAATAATAATAATAATAATAATAATAATAATAATAATAATAATAATAATAATAATAATAATAATAATAATAATATAATAATAATAATAATAATAATAATAATCTAATAATAATAATAATAATAATAATAATAATAATAATAATAATAATAATAATAATAATATAATAATAATAATATAATAATAATAATAATAATAATAATAATAAAATAATAATAACTACGAAAAACAAAAGCATGGTTGAAAGAAGTGATTTGTTGTACATTTTTTGATAATAATATAATTTATTATTATAATTTCATCCATCCATACATTCACCCACCAACCCATCCACTCACTCAACCAGCCACTCTCTCCCCAGTCGAAGCACTACCGTCTCCAAAGATTGGCAAAGTGTTGGCAGTTCATCATTCCAACAGACTCCATTGTAGTTGTTAGGAGTTCAGGACTGTTTAATCTGGGTCAGGTCGTATTGCTTTCGTCTGAGGTGACCTAGAATCCTGGCCAATGGTTCTAGGGTCTGTTTGCATTTCACCCTAACCATACTCATCCTCGTCATAGTCATCGTCATCGTCATCTTCATCATCGTCATCATCATCGTCATCATCATCATCATCATCATCATCATCATCATCAGAAACAGCACAAAGCCGATTCATAGAGACAAGGTATGACAGCTTGTTCTATTCAATAGGAACTTCAATCATGTTCAAAGCAAAATTAAATCAACGACGCGATTTGCCTATCAAATCTAATTCAAGATAATATTAGCACAATATAATAAAGTGCTGATGATGATAATAATAATAATAATAATAATAATAATAATAATAATAATAAAATAATAATAATAATAATAATAATAATAATAATAATAATATAATAATAATAATAATAATAATAATAATATATAATAATAATAATAATAATAATAATAATAATAATAATAATAATAACAATAACAATAGGAATCCGTCATATGATACCCAAAGGTGTTGATGTCAGATCAACAAAAGCGGACGTCTTTTCAATAAGAGGACCAAAGAAGGAACAATCAGAACATCTGGGCTTCGATTCCTGGCTGCGGGTTTGCTAACCTGGTTTTTCTGGCAGGTTATGATGATGATGACTGTGGTGGTGATGACGATGATGTTTTTATTGTTGTCGTAACTTATTAGCTTATAGCGAGGTTACATTAAGGTAACATATTTAATTACGTACATATTTGTTTACGTTATGATTAAAATAAATAATAATTATAATAATCAGTAGTTATTGTATGGTTATTACATAACTTACGCGGTTATACCCTCTACGTGGGTGGTATTTCCGGTTGTTATGCATATTTAACAAGTGCTTCCTTTGTTAAGATTCGCTAAGGCAACATTAAAGCCATCAAAGATAAACTGATGCATTAAATGTGAGGGCATCGTCAGGTAGTTATTATAATATTATTAATCATAACAATATTAATAATAATAATATTTATTATAATGGTAAAACAAAAATAATACTGTATTTACTGGTTGTGTTTATTACTTAATTAATAACAAGTATTATAGTATTTCATTAGTTATTATATTTATAATAAATATTATTATTATTGTTGTTGTTGTTGTTATCAAATCATTTCAACAAGAGCAAGTGACTAAGAAACACATAGCAGCAGCAGTTTTGAAATCGTTTAAAAACTTGGATCAAACAACAATCTTCCTGGTGAACCCGCATGGCCTAATAATGGTTGACTGGGCCCCTCACGATGGCCCCGCGGATTCAAACCCCGCTGCGGGAGAACCGTCCTAATCATCTAGCTATGCAACGGACGTTAATAAAACATTACTTTACTTTTTTGAATCCTAATGATTATGATAACTTGTCGATGGTGATGGTGATGATGATGATTATGATTATGATGTCTACGATGATATTTATGATACCTAGGTCCTAGGTGAAGAGTTGTGATAATGATGTGATTGTTTAGTATCGTTTAGATTGTTTTTGATCATCATCATCATCATCATCATCATTATCGTCATTATTTAGCATTCCTTCCTTCCAACCCACGCACACCAAGCACCTGTCTCCTTGGAAACGCTTTTCCAGAAACGTCTGGAAGTCTCATGAAGTGGATTTACGACTCTCGTTTGCCAGCAGAAACCAGGTTGTGATGATGACGATGATGATGATGAGTATGTACAACAAAATTCGTCGTCGTCATCATCATCATCATCATCATCATCATCATCATCATCATCATCGTTATCGTCATCATCGTCATCATCGTCATCATCATCATCATCATCATCATCATCATCATCATCATCGTCATCATCGTCATCGTCATCATCATCATCATCATCATCGTCATCATCATCATCGTCATCGTCATCATCATCATCATCATCATCAGTGTCACGGCCAGCAAGACAAACAGGATACTCAGCGTCGAGCGTGATTACCCTCATAATGGCAATCCAAAAGGGAAGACGATGATGGAGATGATGATGATGATGATGGTGATGATAATGATGAAGCGGAGGAGGAGGAGGAAGAAGAAGAGGAAAGACTTCTTATCCTTATGAACATCA
>JAJTWR010000007.1:55000-57500 GCA_021613335.1 Whitmania pigra
TCTGCTCACCGAAGCATGACGAGGCAACTATCGACTCATGCATGACTGACTCGAGACTCGTTAACACAAGGGAAGGATGCAAATAATGGGTTTTTTGAATTATAAACATCCAGTGATGTCTACGCGAATAACGACATAATAACATTGTGATGTCTTAGTGAGAATAATAACAATCATTGCCATCATCATCATCACCAATGATCATCGATTAATGTTAGTACAAATAATAATTTTAAATAATTAACAACATGTTGCATTAATTAATTAATTAATTAATATTAAGAGATTGTCAGTCAGCAATAACAATTCAATACAATATAATGTTAAATAATAATAAAATATTAAACTAATTTTTACAACAATATTCTTGAAATGGACAGCACGTGGTGGTAATAAACATCACACCTGTACGAGCACTTCACACCTCAACCGAGTTTACAAAGGTGTTCTTGTTGATGCAATTATCGTCAGCAAGATGACGTCATAATTTAATGTCGTATACGTGATTGTGATGATGATGATGATGATGATGATGATAATAACGGTATTATTATTATTATTATTATTATTATTATTATTAAATAATACCAATAAAACAACAAATACTATCACCAATAATATTAATGTAATTATAAAATAATACAATTATGGAGTAATTACAATAATAATAATAAAATTAAAATAATTACACAGTAATATAAATAAGGTGTAATTAAAATTATACATTAACAGTATTATAATTGCGACATATTTACGATAACTATTATTATTATAACAATAATAATATGATACTATTGTAATTACTACAATAGTTATTTAATAATAATAATAAAATACTGTTATAATTACGATAATAATTACATAATAACGTTCATGATCATGGTGTGACCACGTCGACAATCAGGCGAATCAAAGAGCATCATTGGATGTTCTTTGATGAAAACATTAATTTACGCTAATGAAGCCATTAAGAATAATTGCCGCTTAGCCGTGAGGGTGATGATGACGATACCATATTGATGACGACGATGACAACGTTGCTGAATGATGGTGTCAACAACAACAAGCGTAATAATAATAATAATAATAATAATAATAATAATAATAATAATAATAATAATCCTTAATTTAGCAATCAACAATTATATTCCAGACAAATAACCCGAGAAGGGTTATGAAAAAATAAGCTACTTTTTATTAATGCATGTTATGAGATCAAAAAAAAAAATTATGAGATCATGTTTGATGGGCCTTTTTATTCTGAAGGCTGCACGTTAACGAAGGTGTCTTAACAATAAAAAAAAAAAAGTAAAATTAAAATTAGTAATAATAATAATAATATTAATATTAATAAAGCAAAGTCATTAATAATGTCGATCACAGAATGACAAGCGACGACAGTTAGTCATGTCAAAGTAGAATTTAGAGGTCGTCACAGGTGCTAATCAATATCACATCCTTACCGTGACTATGACGGGATCATTAGCATAACCATCGTCATCATTGACGTGAAAGTTAGCTCAGAGGGTAGCGTGCTTGTAAACGGTGGTAAAAGCAACAGTCCTTACGTGTCGTGTTCGAAACCCAGCTTGCACCGCCATAAAGCGACCCTTGGATACGGCGCTATACAAATGGTTGAGCTATACAAATAAACTTATTATTATTATTATTATTATTATTATTATTATTATTATTATTATTATTATTATTATTATTATTATTAGTATTATTATTATTATTATTATTATTATTATCATCATCAACACAACGCAACGATCGTTATCATAATCATGAATTATCACCACGATCACTATTATCATCACCATGTCAACAATTATTGGTTCCGATGAAACGCAAGCCTGCCTTGAACCATTTTCCAGACAATCAATGAGTTCACCATCACCAACCATCATCATCATCATCATCATCATCATCATCATCTCATCATCATCATCCATCATCATCATCATCATCATCATCATCATCATCATCATCATCATCATCATCATCATCATCATCATCATCATCATCATCATCATCGAACGTAACAACGAAGCAATTTCATGAGGAAGTCAGTAATAGATGCCTGATGAAAGGAAATAGCTCTGAGTAATTTACAAATCAGCCTCATATGAAGTCACCATCATCATCATGATCATCATCATCATCATCATCATGATCATCATGATCATCATCATCATCATCATCATCATCATCATCATCATCATCATCACCATCATCATCATCATCATCATCATCATCATCATCATAACCAGCATAGCCGTCATCATTATCACGACCATTACCATCATCATTGTCACCGTCTTCATCATCATCATCATTATCGTGGCCGCCATCGTCGAAACAACGTGAATGTTGTCGATAAGAAATCGTCTTCAATCCATCTTCTTCTCAGATTCTTCCACCAATCATCATCTTCCATTTCTGGTGACATCAAATTACTCGATGACGATGACGATGATAATGATGATGATGTTGA
>JAJTWR010000007.1:65000-77500 GCA_021613335.1 Whitmania pigra
TACATTATGATCTATAAAGCGTTTTCAAGGTCACATTTCAATATTCATTAGTTGACCTAGATACAGGCGACTTTACATCAATGTCCATCTGCTCCGTCCGCCCACTACAACTACTTTCAGTAGTAACCATTCATCCGTGACGCCAACCACCAGTCCGTGACCTACAAATTTAGGTCAGGCCCTGAGAAATTGGGTCGTGTGACATGACCCGTGGCCTGCCATCTATCCGATGGACTGAAAACAGTCACCTCCGCGTGACGTCATCATCTTTTGTTCACATTTTTTTTAAGTTCAAGAAAGGAGCCGAGACACAATTCTGATTCGAAAACAATTCAGAGTTGGAATTGGAATGCTAATGCGATCCAATTAATATGCAAACGAGGACCAATTAATATGCAAATGAGAGGAGACACCACGGATAGTTGGATTGCGTCAGAGGGAAACTGTTGGAGAGTTCAAAGGTTGTTGATGTCTGTTGTTAGTTTAATCTTGTTGATGATGTTAATGATAAGGATGACGACGACGACGACGATGACGACGACGATGATGATGATGATGATGATGATGATGATGATGATGACAAGAACATCGTAGAACATGAAACAATATCCTTGGAAACCTCAAGGGAATCAGATTAAAAGGGGTGGAGCTTAATTAATGTTTGATGACCGATTTAATATAAATTAACATTATTAATTAAATTATTTATTTTAGCGTTCGAGAACATTTTCTTCACGACTTTATATCTTCCGAAAAATCCTAATTTATATCAATTTTCTAAAATAAATAGCAGTTTGATAAATAAATTTCACAAAATACGTTTTTTATTTCTAAAATAACATTTCCTAATCAAGTCGTAATATCATTAATTACTATTTGTCGATGCAAAAACAATATAGAAATAATATCAACAACAACAACAACAACATTAATGATAAAAACAACAGCAACACTGGCAACAACTCACCCTGATTGTAAACCAAGCCCAGCAAAATCACGACCACTCCAATGATCTTCTTACGCATCGCTTCTCATGCAGTTGCTGGTAGACGCCGACGACAGGCAAGTACTGTGGTTGATGTGGTTGTTGTCGCCAATGAAGCTTCGATTGAAATTGTCTTGAAAAGTTCTGCAACAGTATAGATTTACAATGTAGCATTCCAAAAACCCTCATAAAGTAACGCTATCCTTCACCTAGCCATTACTGCTATTACATTACATTACATTAATCAACCAATTTACTGCTATTACATTAATCAACCAATTTACTGCTATTACATTAATCAACCAATTTACTGCTATTACATTAATCAACCAATTTACTGCTATTACATTACATTACATTAATCAACCAATTAGCAACAATCCACTTAACTGCTGGTTGACATTCGCTGACAACTAATTAGCCGGTCAGTCGTCATTAGCCAGCATGTGAACAAGTAGCTGTGAGTACTTCACATTGGTATTTATTTATTAGCGACCTTATTTAATATTATTACCTAACTATGCATTTACTATTAAATATCCGATCTAATCACCTAGTTACGTAACGGACGTTAATAAATTTAATAAACAAGAGCAACGATTGAATATCTCGTCAAGAACAAATATAAGTTCAAATCTTGATTGAACTGCGAATAGAAGAATGTTGGGGATGATTGACTAAAATAGTTAATTAGTTAACAGTAGTTAATTGTTATTATTTTGTTAGCTAACATTGATGTCATCGTCGTCGTCGTCGTCGTCATCAAGGACAACATCATGCCATCATTATCAAGATTTAATAATAAACTGCATTTAATCCTTACATTTAATCTAAATATTTACCACCCAAAATGAAGAAAAAAAAGCACTGCCAAAGTGCATGAAAGCAGAGCATTTAAATCCTAACAGCAGATGGCGAGGAGGCGTCAAATGCCGCACAAACTGCGACCTACCAGATGGAAGAGGGAAGCATTTGGTGCACGGAATCCGACCATTTCTGAGGTCAGAAAAGACTCGCAATCCACTATGAACGTCGGCTGATTTGATGTTCACATTTTCGTGTGATGACGACGCATTATTTGAGTGATTAATAATAGATGATGTTTAACAATGTGGTTTTTTTTTGTTTGTTAAGGAAACTGTTTTATGTTGTTTTTATTTATCTTTATTATTCTATAAAACGTTAAAAACGATTACATTACGAGTTTTAATAAAGCAATTCTTGAATTGCGGACTAAATTAATCAGTTAACAATTACTATGACAGTATTTAATAATATAATAATAATCGTAATTATAATTATAATTACAGCTATTCGTCATTATTCAAATCTTGAACATGTGTACAACCACGGCAGAAGGTTTTTGAGAATTTTTGTTGATGGAATCGTACCGAGAGTGTTCTTTGAAGTTGAAGACACGAAGTGCAACGCGTACATCACTCCTGTGACGCGAAGAATATACAACCCCGTGAAAACCGGATGGATGGATGGGCGGGTGGGTGGGTGGTCGGATGATTGAATGGGTTGAAGGATGGGTTTATGGGTGGCTGGACGGATCTATAGATGGACAGTTGGGTGGATGGATGGAAAATAGATAGTTTGATAAATTATTATAGCAAAGATATGTCTTTCGGTTTACAGACGTATGGATGAATGGATGAGTGAATGAATAAATGAAATGATGGATAAAAGTGTGGATAGTTGGTTGAATGAGGGTAGATTATTGCAAGCATGGTCTTACTGACGAGCAGATGGTAGAAAGCCTTCGATGATGATGTAAGGATGGAAGGATGGATGAAAGGATAGATGGATGGCTGAATGACAGTCTGAGATGGTGGATGGATGGAATAGTCGATGGATGAGAGAACAAATAACAGTTAGAGATTGACTTACCTCAATTTACGCTATTACGACGATGATGATGATGATGATGTCGTCGATTGGTATAATCCTATCTTTTTTGTTTATCTTCAAAAACAATATTTTCAAAAAAATTGCCCAGAAATTCTTCAAAGGCCGAAACACTGGTTTTTCTTTTGAGGTCTTCGATCGAAAAACATCACAAAACTCCACTCATTTTTTTTCCAGTTCATCTGCCGAACCAGTTTTCAAATAAATAACTCTAACCAAATAGGATAACAAAAATATTAACAATAATAATAATGATGATACTAACAATGATAATAATAATAACGATAACAACGATAATTATATTATTGATTAACTATTTTTAATCGTTGCCTACATCAACTTCGCACGTCACAAACACAAAAGCGGTAGTATTTAAATCTTGAGTTTGAATGCCGCTCTTTTTATAGGCGAGTAAGGTGCGCGCTCTGCGTGCGTCACTCGAGCCATGTCTCAGGTTGATGACCTGAGTTGTAATTAGTTATGTGATATGAAACGCTAATAATTTTATTACTCAAGAAAATAATAATAATTATTATTATTAATATAGTTGTTGTTATATTTTGTTAAGTTATATTATTATTATTATTAATTATTATTATTATTATTATTATTATTATTATTATTATTATTATTATTATTATTATTATTTAATTGTCAATATTTTTATTAATATTTAAAGTCATTAGATAATATTGTGAATGCAATATATGGGGAATAGCAAATATTATGATGGTGTTCACACAAAAACACTAGCACATTCATGAATATTAATGAGTGGGCTGGGTTTCCAGTATGTTTAACATTTGTTATTTTTATGCAAAAACGTTATTCAAAAAAATTAATTAATTAATTAATTAACTAGTTATGAACATGTTAATGTAATTATATTACGTTATGCAAAGGTATCATTGTTATACTAGAATAACAATTAAAATAATTATAACAAGAAATATTATGCCATTTTTCAAATTATTCGCGTAAACATAACAGTCGAAATAAAGTCAATTTCTTCAAATGGAAGATTGTAAATATTTCTCTTAAAATTCAAAACATTCAAAAAATTGATCCTGAAACTAGAAATTAGATCGTTGAGACTAAATAAATTATCTCACCTATCTTATTCACAGCAACTAGCCAAAAGACGATCTTGTATTCCTCGAAATAAATTGTAAATATTTGTAAAGATTACGTTTGGATTACGAGCCACTTTAGACAACTTTGATGAGCAATGTGTCACGTGCCAGACCATGGACTCCTAAATGTATACATATATAGGAGTCCATGACCAGACACACTCATTGTTTAAGCAGCAGGTTATACAATATTTTCACCGATGCGGAAATTTGTAAGTAATACGAGCGAAGTTCAGAATACCCGGTATTGATACCCGCCAGCACACAGAAGATAGTTAATGTCTTTGTGGAGTCTTTAGTACTGATCTTTGTACTTGAGTACATGTGATACTTTTGTACTATTAATAGTTAAATGATAAAAGGCTGCCAGGACAGGACATTTAACTCGACTGATGTTTCCGGTTTGAATGTTGTGTGTGCATGTGAATGTGTGCATGTGCATGTGTGAATGTGATCTTCAAATGACATCGGAAGACAATGTCATTGCGCTATTTTCGATGTAGGATTCTAGATTTAAACATTCTCGAACAACGTCCATTATTGCAAATGTAAATAGCACATTTATAATAGTGTATAATTATCAATTTAACAATTTATTATAAATTATTACATTAAGAGAAGTTTTAAAAATACAATTGACACGTAATTAACTAATTTTAAAAGCTTTTTATTTCATTAAAAATGATTTCATCAGAATTGGACGAAAAACTTTTATTTTTACTTTTTGATGGATTTTATAAAGTGCTTTTAGGAGTCTAATTTCGTTTCATTCAAGAAATATCATCGTCATCGTCATCGTCATCGTCATCGTCATCGTCATCGTCATCGTCATCGTCATCGTCATCGTCATCGTCATCGTCATCGTCATCGTCATCGTCATCGTCATCGTCATCGTCATCGTCATCGTCATCGTCATCGTCATCGTCATCGTCATCGTCATCGTCATCGTCATCGTCATCGTCATCGTCATCGTCAACGTCATCGTCATCGTCATCGTCATCACCATCATCGTCATCACCATCATCGTCATCACCATCATCGTCATCGTCATCGTCATCGTCATCAAATAAATGTTGAGCTAGGTTCGCTAAATCCATCCAGACAAAACCAGGTGCCTGAAGGCGGGAAAAACATCGACGACTGGTTTGTGAAAAAACGTGCACTGAACTACTACAAGCACGTAAATAAATAAATAAGAATGCGACGCTAAATTGAATGAATAAACATCTTGGATGTTTGATAAATGTTTTCCATTGTTTAAGATTTACTTGGGAACCTGATTTGAATGTTCCTTTGATCTTTCGATTGACTGTTAAATTGATGGCACAAAATAACACTGTAGAGTATGCGAGGTCTAAATGGTGTGAAGCTCGTAAGTTTGTATTGAGAAACAAAACAAATAACATGCTTAAACAATCTATCATGCCTCGGTATGCACAAGTGGATGACGCCGAGATTGTGGTAATGATGATGATGATGATATGAAACGATGATTAAATTAATAATGAATGTGATCCTATTCTTGTCGACGATGATGATGATGATGAAAATGATCAATACGACTGTAAAGATTGGACACTGACCAAAAGGCAAAAAAAGCGATGCATATGATAGTCATCATCATCATCGTCATCATCGTCGTCGTCATCATCATCATATGAACTTCCTGCTATTAAGTGCTTAATGCAATGCGTCCTAATGCCATTGAATCTTTCAGATCTCATCGAACAGCCACTGGCTTCCGGTCTGACGGTCCAATGAGGCCACGAGTTTCTAGGTCATCTCGTCGTTTATGACCGGTTTAATGGCTGTCGTGTTGTCGCCTTGTTGTTGTTGTTGCGGTTGTCGCGAGTAGTTGACGATTGATGGGAGGTTGGAAATGAAAAAATACGATCAGGATGTGACGCTCAGACGCCGAACAAAGGCATCCTGTCCTCTGCTTTGACAATCGCTGAGGGTTTTGAACGAGTCATCAACTTCCTATCGACTGTTTGAGTTTGTACGCGTGGGTGAATGGGTGAATGGGTGAATGGGTGAATGGGTGAATGGGTGAATGGGTGAATGGGTGAATGGGTGAATGAGTGAATGGATTAATAGTAATATTATTTAAAATAATGTTAATATTACTAATAATAATTATCATCATCGACATCAACGTCATTACTGTTGTCTTTACAAAACTGGTCCTCCTCTTCTTCAAGTGTTAGCACATGTTTATACCTGTAACTGCACTTCAGAACAAACTCAGTGAATTCACAAACATCACCACCACCATCATCATCATCATCATCATCATCATCATCATCATCATCATCATCATCATCATCATCATCATCATCGTCATCATCGTCATCATCATCATCATCATATCATCATCATCATCATCATCATCATCATCATCCATCATCATCATCATCATCATCATCATCATCATCATCATCATCATCATCCATCATCATCATCATTCATCATCATCATCATCATCATCATCATCATCATCATCATCATTCATCATCATCATCATCATATCATCATCATCATCATCAATCATCATCATCATCATCATCCATCATCATCATCATCCATCATCATCATCATCATTCATCATCATCATCTCATCATCATCATCATCATCATCATCATCATCATCATCATCATCATCATCATCATCATCATCATCTCATCATCATCATCATCATCATCATCATCATCATCATCATCATCATCATCATCATCATCATCATCTTCGTCGTAATCATCGCCTTGGTAATCGCAGTCAATTTCCTTGGAGACGCATTTAGGAGAAAGGCAGGGTCAGAGATAGGGACGTAATTGGAGCATGGTTCTCTCTCTTCCAGTTGAGATCAATCGATTCAATCAATCGACTTCAATCAACTTCTCTCAAATCATAAATCAAGTCAATCAAAGGTTCAATCAATCGGCGAAGCTCTCAATCAGTGCTGATTAATTTTGAGGAGCAGTTGATGACAAACGAATAACGTATTATAAAACTTCATATATCTACGCGTGGATTTTGTCTATTGGAAAGGACGTATTGGACAATTCTGGACGAACGGATGAATGGAGAGGCAATCATCATCATCATCATCAGATGGACAGATGGATGGTAGGTCGGATGGACGGACGGATGGTCTGATGGATGGATGTTTGGATGATGGATGGATGGATGGATGGATGAAGCGACAGATGAATGGGCTGAGTAAATGGTTGGATAGATTGAATGGGGACCAAAAGAACGGACGACGGTTCAATAAAAGAGTACAGCGACGAGAGTCCATCCATCACACACCTCCATTTCCATATTCTCCTAACAAAACTTTATGTCCTCCATCCATTACCACGCAAACATTCGAGAATGATAAGATTGGCTCATAAATATTGATGAGATTCAAAGATATAAATAAATCCACCAGCCAATCTGTTTCAATCGTCCTTATTGTTTCGAACGATGTCTGAATTTATTATAATAAATTACCATAATCGCCTGACAGTCGACAATTAGCATAATCTATTTGGCTCAGTTAATTCGCTCTTAATTAATTCATTTTAAGAAAAATTCTAATATGCGATGAAAAGATTTATTTTTTAATTAAGAGAAGAAATTTTCAGAACGATTACCTGGGGAAAAAATAAACATTCTTTTGAAAATAATTTTTTGAAATAATTTTCAGGAGCATCATATTTTTCATATTTTACGTTTGCTTTTCAAGTCACTTCAACCGTTTGATTTCCTTCTTTTTAATGAGAAAATTCAATAACACCGACTTGAAAGGATGAGTGGATGGATGGATGAGTGGATAGATGGATGTGTGCAAGGATGAATGAATGAATGAATGAATGAATGAATGAATGAATGAATGAATGAATGAATGAATGAATGGATGGATGAATGAGTGGATGAATGGATATATGGATAAGTGGATGGATGGATTGATATATGTCGGATATATGGACCCATGAATTACCATAAAATGATAAATAAAACTTCTACGATAAAATGGCGAGCATCGCTTTTATTAATGTAATACAATGATATTGTTCATTACTAATTATATTATAATGATTAACTCTCAATTAACACTCGACAAAAATAATACAATTCAATGCAAACTGCCAACAAAGCTTGTCGCTGATTGTGCGACTAATGATAGCACGTCTCAAAGGTATTTTGACAATAAACATCCATTCGTTGGAGTTTTTGTGTCTTCCTTACAACAGAAACAGGTGATAATGACGATGATACTCATTGCCAGCTATGATGATTGCTGCCAACATCATCATCATCATCATCATCATCATCATCATCATCATCATCATCATCATCATCATCATCACATCATCATCATCATCATCATCATCATCATCACATCATCATCATCATCATCATCATCATCTCATCATCATCATCATCATATCATCATCATCATCATCATCATCATCATCATCATCATCATCATCATCATCATCAGCATCATCATCATCATCATCATCATCATCATCATCATCATCATCATCATCATCATCATCATCATCATCATCATCATCATCATCATCATCATCATCATCATCATCATCATCATCATCATCATCATCATCATCATCATCATCATCATCATCATCAATCAGCATCATCATCATCATCATCATCATATCATCATCATCATCATCATCATCATCACATCATCATCATCATCTCATCATCATCATCATCATCATCATCATCATCATCATCATCACATCATCATCATCATCATCATCATCATCACATCATCATCATCATCATCATCATCATCATCATCATCATCATCATCATCATCATCATATCATCATCATCATCATCATCATCATCATCATCATCATCATCATCATCATCATCATCATCATCATCATCATCATCATCATCATCATCATCATCGTCACCGTCGCGTTTTTGAAAAGGAAACTGGGAATTTCGAAGAAAAATTAGCCTTTTGGCTGAATAGACGAATGTGTTTGCCGTGGGGTCAATCGATGCCTCTGTCAACTCATTCATCATCCATACATCCATCCATCCATCCATCCATCCATCCATCCATCCATCCATCCATCCATCCACCTGTCCTTCCTTTCGTCTGTCCATCCATTTAGTGGCAGGGGAACACATTGGAACCGTTTGGCATATTTATGGAATCACATCTGTTAACATTTTTTTTCCACAGTGGCAAATAATTATTGAGGTAATTTAAAATAAATAAACTTAAATATATTTAATTACTTTTTTCTTATTTACAAAATCACGCCTTCATCCCGGTCACCCCACATCCGCCACTGCATCCATACATCCATCCATCCATTCATTTATTCATCCATCCATCCATCCATTTATTTATTCATCCATCCATCCATTCATTCATTTATTCATCCATCTATTTATTAATTTATTCGTCCATCCATCTGTCCATTGATCTAACAACGAAGCTGAAAATAAAATTTCAAAATGTAAAAATAATTTAATTTTGTTAACTGTAAAACCAAATCTCAAAAAAAAAATTAATTAAAATTGAAGAAAATGTAATCCTTAATTAAAATTAAAAAATGTAATTAAAATCTTTCGACACTCGAAGCCTCGAGAAAAATATTTTTAAGAACAAAATAAAATGAAAAACTAAAGAAAAAATTCCATCAAGTTGAGAAGGAGTTTAAAAAAAATTTTTTTGATTCATTCCTCCAGGAAATAGTCGAAGTTCCTTGTTATTTTTGTTGTTTTTAATTATTTTTATTTTTATTTTTATTATGTTTGTTGTTTTTCATTTTCAAAATGTTTTTTTTATTTTTATTATTTTCATTATTCTCGTTATTTTTTATTATTTTTTAATTTTGTCGTTGTTATAAATTCATCCGTTCTTCTGTTTCTCGAGTTTGAACACGAATTCTGAGAAGAACAAAGGAGGAAAAAAATAAGGATAAAAAACGGAAATAATTCCACGTAAAAATGCTTGCACCTCAAAAAATCTTTGAAGTTGGAAAGAAATTGATGATGACGACGACGACGATGATGATGATGATGATGATTGGGGTGGCGATGATAGGTCATGCTGACGAAGGCAATGGGGGAGGTAATGGTGATGTTTGAGTGTTCGGTTTGTAAATGGAGATCTTTCACAACTTGGCGGCATTAATTGGAGAAGTGAATTGCTGCATTATTGTTGCATTATCTAGCGCAGACATTGAGCTCAGACCTCCATTGAGCTGGTTCTTTACTTAAAAACTTAAGAAGTTGTAATGAATATATTATTTATTAATATTTGCAAGGCATTAAAATCATCATCATCATCATCGTCGTCGTCGTCATCTTCATCGTACATCATCTCTTTCTCCATCATACTAAACCTGGATGAGTGAATCAGCGATTAAATGAACGAACGAACGAATGAATGAATGTATAGATGAATAGATGAATGAATAAATGAATGAAGGAATGAATGAATGGATGAATGAGTGGACGAAGGAATGAATGAAAAAAGTGATGAATGGAGGAGGATTACCACGCCTGCGTGAATTTCAATGACCAACTGACCGTATCTCATATTTCCTTCCTAGCCGTTAATATTATGATGATTAGTGTTATTATTATACTATTTTTAATAATAATTAGCATTATAAATAATTTTAATACTCTGTCGCATTAATCATTAATAATGTGATATATTTAAGAAATAATTATCGCAATCGTATTTATTTGATTTATTATTATCATTATTATTATACTCTTTTGAATGATATTACTTTTACTAATGATATTACTTTTACTATTATTTTAATGTTAATTAATGAGATCACCAATTACATATTAAATAATCACTACTAATTGCGAACATCTTATGACGGCTTATAATTATCGTAAAGAAAAAAAAATCACCTATAAAAATATTTCCACTAATAAAGTGCTGACAGCAGACTCCAATTTTATCATTTTATGTTGTCATTTTATTCCCAACCCAACTTTCCATCATCTGGCGGTCATTTTGGGAATTTGCGCTACATAAATGGTCACGCTCCTACGGTGGTCAGCACACAAGTGAGTTGGTTAGAAATTGAAGCATATCTTCTTTCAATCCGATTTCCGATCAACGATTGCCAATGAAACTGGAAAAATAGGTGGTATTACCGTGGTAAATCCCATGTTTGGGCTATACATATTCTTTGTCTATTTACTCAGCATAATTTGTATATATCATATTTTTTTTTCTAATCTTTCCATCTCCTCAAGTTGTAAAATAGAAATATTAAAACTCCACAGATGCGAGTTTAAAAATACTTTTTCGGTGTATTTTAGGAGTGAAAATTGTATTTCAAATTTCTGAAAATTTCCCTCAAAAAAAAAAAAAATAAGCTCAGCTCGAAAATTTAAGTTGGAAGCTTCAGAGGGGATTAAGGAAACAATGGCTGGAGGACATTTTGGAAATTTTGAGAAATTCTCGCAAAATCTCTCATTTTACAAGACTTTTTTTCTAATTATTTACTTTAAATTTTGTTTATTTAATTTTCACGAAAAATAATTTTAATTTAAAGAAACTAATAAACTTAAACTTTCAGAGGATTTAATGCACGAATAAACAATTATAAAAAATTAAATTAGCTATTTATGAAATGCAAAATATCATAATCCATCCCTCCGTCCATCCGTCCGTCCGTAGGGCCGTCCAACTAACCATCCATCCATCCACCTGGAATATTCTTCACGGATCCGGCAAAGGAAGTAGAGCAGTGGAGATAAACAAACCCGTCACCATGGTCACGAAACCGAGCTTCTGATTGGCTGGCGTTCTCCGAATGACCAGATATGAATTTCAATTTGCGAACTCACCCTGGATTTTCTCCAGGGTATTTCCAAAGATGGTTGGAATGATGGATGAAATTATGGATGGGTAAATGGATGGATAAATTTGTGGATTCATAAATATATGGATGGAATCATGGGTGAATTGGTGGATGCAGGGATGGATGAATTAGTGGATTCATGAATAGGTGTATGGAAACGTGGATGAAAAATGAGCGACTGATGGATGAATGGATGGATGGATAGATGGATGGATGGATGGATGGATGGAAGGAGAGGTTGTGCTATTAAATTGTTGCAGCATCTGGAAGAAAAAGAGGGAACATGTGTTGAGGGACTAATGAAAGGATGAGTTGATGAAGAGGATTGCATCAGAAGATGGATGGCAGAGATAATAAATGAATGAATAATAGATGAATGATAGATGCATGTATGTTTGATTGAATGAATAATTGGGCGATAAATGATTGATAGGTGAATGAATGAACTATTGGATTGTTAATGATTGGATGGATGGATGAACTTATATCATGGTTATAATTTTTATCATAATAATAATAATTTATATAATAATATATATAATAAATCATCATGGATGAATTTTTGAAGCATTTTTTTAGTTAAGCGCATA
>JAJTWR010000007.1:82500-85000 GCA_021613335.1 Whitmania pigra
AATTACGAGATGATATAATATTAATAATTTAAGATAATATTAATAATAATAACTATATTTAGCGCCATAAGCGTAAGGGGCGCCCAACCATTTGTGTAGCATCGCGTCCCAGGGGCGCTTTCTGTCGGTGCAAGCTGGGTTTCGAACGCGACACTTAAGGACTGTTGCTTTTAGAGTCGTTCGAAGGCAGGCAGCATACTGAGCCAACTTGTATGACAAAGGTACACAAAATAATATGTGCCTAATTAGAACAATTAATATTTCCTGGCATCTAATAACTGAACGTATTGAAATTTAAAACAAATGAAATATACTCTTAGGTATCTTGTACCATCCAAAGAGTAAAAATAAATGCTAGATATTTTAGTAAGGTTACTCAGAACATGTGTTATTCGTGAGTGCTTATTTAGTCTTTGGTGTTTCAGGGTCGTTTTCTGATCAAAGTAAAATAAATAAAATAGAACAAATAAAGTAAAATAAATAAATAAATAACTAATAAGTAAATAAATAAACAAAAAAATGAATAATTAAACAATCGAGCCAACATTCCTAATTGTAGATATTTGCAAACAAATAACGATTAACTGTTGGAATTAAAGATAAAGAAATATGATAAGTTACCTGATATATCTTATATAGGGAACATTAAGTGTTCAATCGTAAATGATTACTTTGACTGAGATGTCTCGGGGTAATTTTCTAAACAAAACGAAATAAATAATAATAAATATTCGTTCGAATTATGAATGAAATACCCGCCAAACGACCCAAAAATTGCAACACGTTGCAAGAAAAAAGTGCGCCGTTTTGATAAGTTGATGGAAAATAACTTCCCAACGTGTAACACTAGAGGTGTTCTTGTGATTTGTTACGAAATCGCTTACCTAAGAATACTTATTACAACAAACAATATTGTTCTAAGGCGATAGTAGTATAATAGTATAATAATAATAATAATAATAATAATAATAATAATAATAATATAATAATAATAATAATAATAATAATAATAAGAATAATAATAATAAATAATATAATAATAATAATAATAATAATAATAATAATAATAATAATAATAATAATAATAATAATAATAATAATAACAATAATAGTAATAATAATAACAATAATATAATAATAATAATAATAATAATAATAATAATAATAATAAATAATAATAATAATAATAATAATAATAATAATAATAATAATAATAAGAATAATAATAATAATAAGAATAATAATAATAATAATATAATAATAATAATAATAAGCATTAAATCGTAAAGCATAATAATAATAATAATAATAATACAATGTCCACGTTTCAGGAAAAATGAGTGACCGAAGTGATAAAAAAAATAAAAATGAAATAATAATAAAGTAATAACAAAATAATAATAAACCATAATTATTTAATAATTATTACATTTATTTGTAATTACAATCATTTTAGAAATTAATATTATCTTGAAACTTAAGACTTAGTGTAACTAAATTTAAAAACCGCTCATATTAAATATTCATTATGTCCCATATTTTAGTAATAATAAATATAACATTGGACAATTAAGGCCAATATGTCAATGGAAGCAGAAATGTTTTTTATTTGGATTTGCTAGAAATTAGCTAATAAATAATATTTTACTAAAACTAATATCCTAGTATTAATTATAAAAAAGCATGACCGATTGAATAAATTTATTTCTTTGGAACTTTAAAATGAACATATTTGTGAGTTTAAATTAAATAATAATACTTAAAAACATGTATTTATTTATTTTTATTTTATTAATATTTAAGCTCAAAAATAATGCAAGAGCTTTTATTGTTTAATGGACCTTTAATACAGGTACAAAGACATTTCAAGGCAGAGCGTGCTGCTAAAATGTTCGTGTTTCTGGAGAAAGGTGTGAAAAAATTATGACAAAAAAATAATTTTATTAACATTTCAGTTCAATACTTTTAAATAATCATGTAACTGAAACTTAACATCATAATAACGTATTATTATAAATAAAATTATTAAATATTACAAACTCATCAATCTCCACATTCAGAACTTAAACTTTTCAACTTATAACACTCTCAAAACGTCGTTGGCGCCAATTACGGCGCCATTTCTGCGCTAATCAGCAACATAATTGTATTGGTGTTGCCTTCAACGTCGTAGTTGCTGCAGTTTCTGTTGTTGTTGTTGTTGTTGTTGTTGATATGAACTTGAAAAAGGAATCAACTGCTATTAATGATTTATTAATTGTTAATTTTATTATTTTTCATAATTTTGTTTTCGTTGTTGTTGTTATTTTTGCATTAGGACGTCCAATCCATCTGACGTATGTCAAGAGTTTTCAGCGAGGCAGTCAAACATGCAAACGACGGTTCAAGTCCCAACTCGACCGGGAGAAATTGACCGATGCCACCTCTGGGAATGAAAGACTTTCAATTATTCACCGAGTCTCCTCTCCATCCATCCGTCAACCCATCCATCCGTCCGACC
>JAJTWR010000007.1:90000-160000 GCA_021613335.1 Whitmania pigra
TATTGTTATCATCAATTTTTATATTCCGTAGTTTCAATAATGTTGAACGACATATATTATATTTATTTTTAGACTTTATTATTAAATATGGTAATATTATTATTATTATTATTGTTGTTGTTGTTATTATTATTATTATTATATTATTATTATTATTATATTATATTATTATTATTATTATTATTATTATTATTATTATTATTATTATTATTATTATTATTATTATTATTATTATTATTATTATTATTATTATATTATTATTATTATTATTCTTATTATTATTATTTATTATTATTATTATATTATTATTATTATTATTTATTATTATTATTATTATTATTATTATTATTATTATTATATTATTATTATTATTATTATTATTATATTATATTATTATTATTATTATTAATTTATGTTGTTCACAATGTCACATTCGTTTGCCATTCACAACCGACCGAAACGTATGGAGTTCAAAACCTGTCTGGTAACAAATTTCTTGTTTACGCGATGAAATTACTCAGCGCCACTTGAAATGAGTTCATCCTCCGAGCATCCACGTCCTCATGATTTCCAAAGATTAACATTTGGCAACGCGTAAACTGATGAAAGCCGGCTAACGTATTTATCTAGGCCGCGATAATGATAGTGATCCCTTTTCTGATGGTGATAATAATAATAATAATAAAAAGAAGAAAATAAATATTTATGTTACAATAGCAATAACAATGCTACGCTAGTGATTGTAAGCCAGGGTTGGGAATTTATATAGCGCCATAAACTCACTCCAAATTCAGCCATTTCAGGATAAGCGATCCGTAGCGAGAACCTCCCATTCATTCTTTAACCCAATTTTTAATTCGCTAGACCACCCATTCATTCATTCCAACGTACCCTTTCGATTCGCTACCCCAGCTATTAATTCACTACCCACCCATTGATTCGCTAATCCACCCACTCGCCCACTCAGCCATAAAGTTCCTCCGATAAACAGCTTAAGCTGGAGAAGCCTTGGAATCACAAGCGTCTTGGAAAGTACTTCAAGCGTGTGAGGAAAGTTCTTATCTGGGCACTCCATAAGTCATCCGCTCATACCGTCACTTTTCGGCCGTTCATTCGTTCCTTCATTCATTCATTCATTCATTTGTTCGTTCGTTTATTCGTTCATTCATTCCTCAGACATTCATTCACTCATCAATCTTTCATTCGTATTATGCAGTGAATTGAAGAATCATTCATACTTAGAAAAATTTGTTTATCACAAAAAAAATTCTCAATTATCTGTTATACAGTTTAAGTCGACAATTGCAATCTATATTTAGCAGATGTAATTTATTAAATCAATAATAATAATACCAGTAATGCTGACGCTAATAATAATAATAATTATAACAATAATCGATAATAACAATAATGACAATGTTTAATTTATATAACACCCTCAACCTATTCAAGTCACTTTTTAGAATCTCATGCATTACCAACAAACTGCTGGGTTTTCCAAAATTCGAGAGTTCTTAAACAAGAATAATTTAAAAAATACGCAATTTTCATTCTGTGTTATTAAGACAGGAAATTACAGATATTTATGAGAATGTCATAATGTGTCAAGTCTAAAACCCATAATACCTTTGTGAAGAGCGCTATATAAATCTCCTACGTTATTCCTGGTTATTATCATAATTTCTAATATTATTCATATTTATAGTCATAATTTCTTATGTCAATCTTAATTATAATCACAATTTCAGATTATTAAATGCAAAAACAGCCTTTTATGTTATTCTTAGTTACAATAATAATTTCTGCCTTTCTGTTCTTAATTAGATTATTTATCACCTGCATCTTCATCTCAATTCTTTTCTGCTGCAAGTTCAATGCAGCCATAATTAACCTCCAAAGATGAAGAACATTAGCCCAGAATCTCAAAAATTTCAAATATTTTCTGAAACCTTATGATTTAATCACCAAATCACAATTCAGTAAATAGTTAATTTTAGAAGATCAATTTAGAAATATGACCAGCCATCTTTTGGCTGAAAAAAAGAAATATGAGCAGACACATGTCGAGACGAATTTCAAAGAACGGTTCGTAGAATTCTGACTCCGATGAGATCTGCACGGTCGGTACTTACGAATGCATCGGCAATAAGTTACGAGTTAAAAAATTACAAGTTAGAATTTCAAATCATTCAAAGAGCTCCCTCGTCGACTGCTTCCCAAAGCAAACAAAATCATCTGAAAATTAATCCGAGAAAAACATTTACTTCTGCGAAACTCCCGACTTTAATCACTTCGAAGAGAAAACAACTCGTCCGAAACGAAACCCCGGCAGTCAAAAGCTCGACGACCGCTAAAATCCCAGGGCACTCGACGTTCCGAACTCGCGGACGCAAATTACCCGTGAAACGACAAAAATTAGGAGCCGTCGCCGGAAGAAACCTCTACCCAAACCATACCCCGACACGCCGAGCGAAGCACTTTCCACATTTACCACACAAAACATACATCATGCATTTGAAAAGCACTTGGGAGGTTCGTCTTGGCAGAGGAAGCAAAGTCCCAAAGGTAGGCTTCGGTTTTCATAAACTACTTGGAGATTTCAAAATTTATTGTCAAATCGAAAAAAATTAGGGAAATGTCTCGTTACTGGTAGTAATAGTAAAAGGTCTGGGGGGACCGGTGTTGGTTCATAAATTGAGGGTACCTAGGTATACCTGGGGACATAAAAACAGCCCTGAAATGCAAATAAAAATTATTTAAAGTAATTCAATCAAAAATATGGATAAATCTATTTACAAAACAATATATATATATAATGCTAATCAGACAAATTTCTATCTAAAAAAAATCCTTACAGTCTAAAACAAAAAGTTAAATCCTAAAGTTGAAAAATTTAAAAAAAAATCAAAAGTTGATTCAAACCTGTTGAAATCTATCAAGTTTTGGCCCATGTAGGGTATGTTAGGAGGAGCTATAAGCCTCTGTTGCGGTACCATCGCGGGCACGGTGATGTTGGGGACGACCGGTGTTGGAGCCGTCGAGTTCGTCCGGGTCGTTGCTGGTATCGGGGGCGACTTGGTCATTTCCTCGACGGGGGAGTGCGGAGGGGGAGACGAACCCAGGATCCTTCGTCTGGCCTCAGCGTACGCTGCTTCCCTCTCCTCAAACGTCTTCAGGGGCTTTTGGGTGGCGACTCTAATGGACAAACAACTCTCTAATTTATATCATAAAAGTAGCAAGTGATAACTGAGTGATACTTGCCTGCTATTGCCATCGCCCGTAGTATTGGCATTGGGTTGACGTTTGAGAATCTTAATGGGTTGGTTGGAATTTGAAGACATGTTTTTTGTTAATTATTTGGGAGTTTGAATTGAAATCACTGACAACTTAAATCAGATCCACAATAGATGGTTTCCTTTCATCAAGATGTCTCCCACAGAACTGAAAGTTAAGTTATAACATGTTAAATATTTAAGTAGACTCAATTTGTTATTCTAATAGCGAGAACAATAACATTTTCGCTGGTGGGCGTTTCGAGAGGACGTAATATTCCATTAGGTTAACTAGGCTTATTAAGTTTGCTTGGCGTATCGAATAATGCCTAAAATTTCTCATTTACGAAAATATAATTGAAATCGATTTTTGTCCTTTAAAATGCGCTTAGCACATTGTTCCATTAGAAGCGAAGATTAAAATGACCTACATTTTCTGAGTCATTCATTTCTACATAACACGGAAAATCTACTAACACTTTCTTCGACACATTCCGGTTTAAAAACACTTCATGACAATATAAAAATAAACCTCGAAATTTAAATAAAATATTTAAAAAACAATAACCACGCCATAAAAACCCAATAAAACTACACACCGAACTGAAGATAAACAGAGACGGTAGATCCTCGAAAATGGACATAAAGTCTTTAATTTTTAATTTATTTAGTTAAATATTAAAATAATAAAAGTTTTATTTTGTTTATTAATTTATGTAATTTTATAAATTAATTAAATTTAATCAATTAAAATAAATTCACAATTTAACTAGTTTTATAACTGACAATGTGAATCGAATATTTTTAAAATAATATAAATATTAATTTATATTTAAATTTTGAAAGCTGCTTCGTGGAAATCTCGGAACAGCCTTTCGCAAGAGGCTGACTCTTAAAACCCTGACGTCTGAGAAAGATGGGGGAGCGGTTGCCAAGTGAGAGAAGCAGAGTTGTGTAAAATAATTTTGAAAATGCCGAGATGGTGTATTGCGTCTTCACAACAAACAAAATATTAAAGTTTAAATCACAATGTTTGTATCAGTAAACAACGGCCAGTGGCCTACCAACTATTCTTGCTGCCCGGGTGGTCATAAGATTTGCCGCTCCCTCTTGACCGTTAATAATACCTTAACAATACGTTCATAGTACCTATGTTAACCCAAAAAAATTCGAAAAGCTCAAATATTTATTTTCATGTAACTATAATCAAAATAAAATGTACAAACAAATTTTCCTCGCTTTTTTTTCCGCAAAGTTTTTTTTATAAGTCTCAAAATTCAGTCTATTGTTCCCTCTACAGAGAGGGCTGCCAAGTCTGCAAGTCGTGCCTGACTGATCGAAGGTAGTTTTTTATTAGCTTAAGTTTGGGGAATAAGAGTTCACATCTAACAGCTAACACTGGGTTAAGAAGATCAAAAGTTGAAGGGTCCATCGATGTTATCGCTTCTCAAAGCTTATACAAATACTTCAATCTCTTCCTTTTAGCAAAGAAATCTTCTTTCTGATATGTTTTCATCAATCACACCAGCTGACAATCATAATTATCATCAAACAGGTTTCACAAGGTTCTGAAAAATTACAAAATGGAAGCTTCAGACATGTCACGAATAAAATATAAAATCTGGTCTTGGTCTAGAACGAATTGACGTTATTTAATATTTCACGAAAAGGTTTTAAGAAATTTATAAGATGATTTTCTTGTACATTGATCGATAGGTTATACTAATAGATTTGTTAAAGTACGTGTTGGAATAACAATATTTGAACCCGTAGCCTTAGGAATACATTCGTGTGGCGATTTTAAAAATGATCCCGCATTAAAACATGAAAACAGCCTAAAAATAGACATTGACACTTCAAATATAACTCGGTAGAACCTCTACCATCGGAAGCCATTCCTAATATTTTGCATGTTATGCGACCAGACAGCAAAGATTAACAGCTTTAACAGGAGAGCATTCGTGTTACGAAAGATAATCGTGTAACCAAAATGATTAAAGTTCTAAAGAAATTATTTAAAATTGTAATATTTATTAAAACTTTTGCCCATATTTTTATTTTCACTCAATCAAATGTCACATTTCATCACAAAAAATATACCCCGTGTCACGACTGGGTCTAGGCGACCGTCGGACAAGTTTCCTATCCTCATTTTTGATTGTATTGTTTGTGAATCGCGGGACATAATTCATTAATTTTGGTTATTTATTTAAAAAATATGTCATCGTTTAGAAGTCAGTCGGAAATATGTTTAATTGAATTATTAATATTGTGGGGCGATTAATTTGATCAATCGTTAGATATGCGTTTGGACCTATTTTCGCAAATTGTAATTGGTTGACTTTTGTGGATTCATTGATAGTCATGCGCGTTTACCTGTTTCCATAAATTGCGATTGGTCGCTATTTATGTAATTCTAGATAGTATTGGCTGACGTTCTAGATGAATATATTTGAATAGTTAATTAGGCCCGAGTCATAAATATCAGCCCGACGGAGCGGGAAACGGACTATAATCAAATAAATAAAATAAAATATAAGAGGTAAAGTGATTGCATCAACTGGTAGATCAGGAAGATCGTCATGCGGAGTGTTTGCATCGACTGGGAGAGCATCATCATCGTCCTCAGCAGGATCCAGGTCGTCAACGGTGAGACATTCGTTAAAGGTAGCTAGTAACTAGTAACAGTATAGCGACTGCTTTGCTTTGCTTCACACTAACCAATCTCGAGGTGTAGTTTTGCCATTTTGAAGTTTGGCACGAAGCACTGAAGATGGGAATGAGCGACCAGAATGATCGCATGGAAATTGATAGGGATGTTTGTCTGGGCCTCTACGCACAGCCGCTTCTACTTGCTCAAATGTGAGAAAGTCTGCTAAATGACCTGTGTCGTTATCTTCGACAGCGATAATATTACCATCGGTAATGGTAGGCGTGATGATATCGGCTGCGAGTGGCAAGTCCAGTACAGCTGTAGCCTTAGTATTTTATACAATGTGGGGGCGGTAGCGGTAAAATCATCGACCGCAGAGTTGTCACTGTCAGATTCATTTTGAACAGAATTCTGGTCTGCGGTAGTTTCTTGGTCAGCGGTATAAGACCGACCATCGGGAAGCTGTGATGTAAAGCCAAGGTTGAGCAGTGTTCTTTGCTGAGAGAGTCTGATTTTTTTTCAGCTCTTTCTTTGCGCCGGATTTATGTGCTGTTTCAATATCGTGATAGTTTGACAAATTAAATATGTAAGATTTTTACATCATTTAGATCAAAAATCAACTTTAGCAGTATCTACTTTAACTGATAATCTAGTGTGTATAACTCCACAGAAACACAAATCATGGTAAATCAAAGCTTTTCTGCTAGGGAACAATACAAATGGTGTGGGCGTCCTACATCTCATTAACGGGTGGTTGCGTTTCATTTATTATGTCTATCTAAATTTCAAAATTTTTGTTATATGATTATAATATCAGTTAGACTGTAATTACTTATAGTTTAATAAAGTGATTCTTTAAAGATGAATGCTTGGTTTAAACACATTTTTAATAATGTCTCGCTAAATATAAGTTGTCAGAATTTCAACTTCAGACATGTTTGTTTCCAAATCATCCTTGATATTTAAATGTAGTACTTTCATGACAGATGTTCATCAGGTATCAGATGATGCTGATGACAATGTCAAGTTTGCTTCAGAACAAAATGAGTGTCCTGCACTCAACTCCTTTACTAAAACTTTCTAAAGTTCGATCATTAATGACGTTTCTTCGAGTGAAGATATTTCTAGTGATGACATCGTTACTCAATTCCTTGTGTTTATTTGATAATGACGTTTCTTTGGGTGAAGACATATGTCTGATAATAACGTTGTTGATGAAACTGATTCAAATACTGATGCAAGTTTCGTGAGGACCGATGTTCATCAGGTATCAAGGGATGCTGATGGCAATGTCGAATGTGCTACAGAGCAAAGTGAATGTCATTCATTGAAATCCTTTCGGTCATTAGGTAATGACAAATGTAAAATGTTTTACATTGATAATGAAACCTTGTTTCATGCGGAGATCTCTTTGGGTCATTTCTTCCCTCTGAAACATCTCTCATATTCTGCAATAAAAATAATTTTTCATGTTGTGCAAGTGTGCTACCGTGATTTGCATTTTGACACTAAATAAAATTTCCTAACCCTGAAATGTAACAATGTATTGGCTGTAGTCATTGGCATGCTTCTTTATTGTTTATTCAAATAATCCATAACAATAACATATTTCTAAATGTGGCTTTTTAGCTTAACCTTACTTACACTTTTAACAAGTCTATCCAAAATTGGCAGTTCAGTTGCTTCAGATGTGTGAGCATCGGTACAAAAAAAAAACCAACTGTCCTTGATAGTATATCTTTCAGCATTATCAAGACAATGCTATATTAAAAAGAAATAACTTTACTATATGGCATAACAAATTTTAAAAAATAACTTCGTGACCTCAATGCAGTGCAATCAGTAATCAATAAACTTAAAAAAAGTATGAAACATTGTTACAGGCTACCAACCAACACAAATTTTGGATCCTCTTCCCCAATATCAACACAGAAGACCTGAACAGATATCATACTTCCATAAGTTTGCAAAATCTTTTTGTAGCAGGCTTTATCTTCAACACAAGGTATGCTCATAATAATCACTGAGACCTATAGACAAATTTAGTTGTAAGTTTTTGGAAATCACTCAGTTGACAAATGTCAACTCACAGCCCTTCTTCCAATCTGTACAATGTACGGGGGCCACATAAGAATGTTCTGATTTGTTCGGACATCATTTTCAGCAAGATGAATTGCTACACCACCCACCCACTGTTAAGAGACAATAGACTTGAAATACCCACACATATGTAAGGCAATCACAATATATGCTGTATTATAACCAAAAAATTTTGACTACTAACCCTGCTGACAAAATCAACCAATAGTTTGGTTCAAAAACTGATTCAGATACTGATGCAAGTTTCGTGAGGACCGATGTTCATCAGGTATCAAGAGATGCTGATGGCAATGTCGAATGTGCTATAGAGCAAAGTGAATGTCATTCATTCAAATCCTTTCGGTCATTAGGTAATGACAAATGTAAAATGTTTTACATTGATAATGAAACCTTGTTTCATGCGGAGATCTCTTTGGGTCATTTCTTCCCTCCGAAACATCTCTCATATTCTGCAATAAAAATAATTTTTCATGTTGTGCAAATGTGCTACCATGATTTGCATTTTGACACTAAATAAAATTTCCTAACCCTGAAATGTAACAATTTATTGGCTGTAGTCATTGGCATGCTTCTTTATTGTTTATTCAAATAATCCATAACAATAACATATTTCTAAATGTGGCTTTTTAGCTTAACCTTACTTACACTTTTAACAAGTCTATCCAAAATTGGCAGTTCAGTTGCTTCAGATGTGTGAGCATCGGTACAAAGAAAAAACCAACTGTCCTCGATAGTATATCTTTCAGCATTATCAAGACAATGCTATATTAAAAAGAAATAACTTTACTATATGGCATAACAAATTTTAAAAAATAACTTCATGACCTCAATGCAGTGCAATCAGTAATCAATAAACTTAAAACAAGTATGAAACATTGTTACAGGCTACCAACCAACACAAATTTTGGATCCTCTTCCCCAATATCAACACAGAAGACCTGAACAGATATCATACTTCTATAAGTTTGCAAAATCTTTTTGTAGCAGGCTTTATCTTCAACACAAGGTATGCTCATAATAATCACTGAGACCTTTAGACAAATTTAGTTGTAAGTTTTTGGAAATCACTCTGTGGACAAATGTCGACTCACAGCCCTTCTTCCAATCTGTACAATGTACGGGGGCCACATAAGAATGTTCTGATTTGTTCGGACATCATTTTCAGCAAGATGAATTGCTACACCACCCACCCACTTGTTAAGAGACAATAGACTTGAAATACCCACACATATGTAAGGCAATCATAATATATGCTGTATTATAACCAAAAAATTTTGACTACTAACCCCACTGACAAAATCAACCAATAGTTTGGTTGCAGTTTTTAATTCGTTTGACTTACCCAAGACAGTGATTATAATCGCTTCATTGTGACCATTGCCCAAGGCAGTTTGTAAATTAGTCTACTTGACTTTCAGCTCATAACCCCAAGACAAAAACCCAAATTTTTTCTTTGGAACTATTTCACCAACTGAAAATATAGCTGAAATGAAATTACGAACGAATGGGTTGAAGCCGGTCACACGTAGTTTATTCAAGCTCTTTATTTAAGATATTAATTCTAATTATTCAAGCAATAACCAAATCATACAAAACAATTAATTAAAATAAACTGCAGCAATGCACGAAACCACTCGTAATGAGGTAAAAATATTTAAAAAATCATGCACGTGTCGAAACACGCAGTAGGTAACTGTTCTCGTGCCGACATCTGCAAGAAAACTTGCGAAGAACTTCGGGTTCCTTGAAGATATGGCTTCGTGTGACAGGTGTTTCCGATGGTACCACCGATACTGTCAGAACATACCAGACGAATTTTTTAAACATGGCAGTGTTTGGATCTGCAGCTATTGCAGCGAGGTTTTTGTGTATGACATAAAATACTACATAAATAAATACAGAACTTTCGAAAACATCTAATTAATCAAAAACTTGAACGTAATATGAATAATAATCGGGTAAAGTTATTTCACATTATTCATCTTTGTTTTTATCTTTGTTTTTGTTTATTGCTATTGGGGATGGCTTCGAGAACTGACCTTCAGGAGCCTCCAATATCAGTGAGAACAGCTCAGTTGAGTTCTCTCCTATCTTGACAAATTGTCACCTGTTGCTGATGTATGACTTGAACCACAAAAGAGCTGAGAGATAGAAGCAGGGTCTTGTTGAACATGCTGAACTGGCATGTTTTTGTCTTGATACTCCTTTTCAAGTTGGCAATAGGACCTTCTTATAATCCTGGCATTGTCAGATAGCCAGCTCTGGGCCGAAGTAACATCTGCCTTAACATCTGAGAGGGAAATATCTTGGTAATAATAGTATTGATAATTGATAAGTTATTAATTATTAAGTAATAAGTAGCTGCCAATTGTTATGGGGATATTCAAAATTCTTGAGGATAGTCACGGATTGATTATTGTTATTTATTATTAACTTAAAAAAACTTTCCTTGTTTATTTTACTTCAAGCTCTTCCTTGAGTACAGGAGATTGGAACAGGAGGCGTACAATGACAAGCCTCATTTCCAGGTGAGATTATTACTCGATGAGCTTTTGTGGTCACAGTTTGTCAATATCTTGGGTCACATTACAATTACAGGTAATGAACTGTTGCACTTGTTCTGAAGCGTGCACATGCAAATACATTATTAAATTGATCGAAGTTAAATTATTTCCCGATGTATATTGTGTAGTTTTATCATAATTTATTATTACCTGGTGCATAACTAATTAGAGCTGCATAATTAATTAGCTAACCTCTCCATAGAGTTTCCACTTTCTGATCGGGGACTGGAACCACACGTACCAGCATCCCTAAGGACTCGAAGGGGAACAGTCTTCCAGAGAAGATTATAGGTGGGCACATGTGGAAATGTTGTATTAACTTAAATTAACTTGTAAGTTACGTTTTGTTTAGTTAGTTTACATCTTATTGCTGACAAAATTGCACTTAGGTGTTTTGTCAACGCTTCTGGCTTATAACTGACACATTTATTACTTCTATTTGGTTGTGGATTTGCGCTAGACAGCTACTTTTGAATTTGCGCTAGACAGCCACTTTTGAATTTTGAGCAGCAGAATACGAGAAAGAACACCAGGCACTTCTTCAAGGAGAATGTCCACTGCTTTCTAATGCTATCTCCTGCATGTCACAACCGGTGTCACCTTAAACTTGAGCCTTCTAGGTGATGACGATGATTGACTGTGGACTGGTAGTGGAGATGTTGATGATGATGGTAATGGCAAACATGGTATTAGTATTAGTTGATGTTGCTGCTGATGATGGTTAACATTGATAAAGAGTTGGCCTACTGGGTAAGAAATAACAATGATGATGATGATGATGACCATGACGACAACGATGTTGCTAAAGCGTGTGGTGATGATGATGATGGTGTTGATGACCTTCAAAAACAAAGTCACAGTTTCATCAACACGAAATCACCACCACAATTTGCAGGAGCCCATGAGAGCTTTTTTAAGCATTGCACAGGTTACTGAACCAAATGATTGTAAATATTAGTTCGTTAGCTCCTTAGAACAAGCATCATTTTTACAATTTTCTTTGTTTTTTTTTATACAGATGTGAAGTCATGTTGATGAATCTTCAAATTAATTAATTAATTAATTAATTATGCGGAATTATTTTTTAACAAGTTTTTTAAAATCTCAGTTTTCACTGAATAAACTAGACCGAACTGTAATGAGATCCAGTTTATTTACTAAAATACATAAATGTAAAATCTATTAATAAAGTAATAATCAGATTACTGAACAAATATTTTGCAGACTTGTAGTTCTATAATATTTATAATATAATATTGATGACTATTATATCATATTCAATTAACAATAACATATTTAAGGAACAACATCAATTATTAATAAATTATTTATTAATTGGTGCCAACATGTTATCAACATGACGTTAAATACTTTGAAAATAAGAATGTATTTCAAATCTAGACTAGCGAGCGATATTAAAGTGCGTCACAAACGAGAGCACAACAGCGAATGAATCTAAATGGCGAGTCACAAAAAACACGACGACGGGTTTTCAAGTTGAATATATGAATACGTAATTGGCTCTTTGCGATGTATTATCATAAGATTATCATAATTTATTCATTCCAGAAGAACGTGCCAGTAGCTGACTTCATCCTTGCACGATTTCATTTCATTCCAATGTTGAGTTTCCAGTTCCCCGCTGCTGCTGCGACCTGGCGATTGAAAATTAATTTTTACAAAATAACTTTAAATTATAATCACACACTTTAAAATTAAACAATACTTTGAAAGGTCTGCAAATAAAGTATGCTACTTAAATATTTAATTTTTTAAAGCGGGAATTGTCTAAATTTGAAGTCCCATTGAGCTCATTTGAATTCAATTTAAATTTTCGATGACATAATTTAACGACCCAGATTTACAATTACCCAGAGCGAACCATCCGATCATCTCTTTTTTCTTATCCTTGACCTTGAAAGCCGTTGCAACCAAGGTCACCGATTCCATCTGGCAGAGTGGGATCTGGAAGGCGAATGTTTCCTGGAAAGAAACATTTGAGTCGTGTTGGCATGCCCTCAGGGAGGTTCTGTTGTGAGTAATCTCTTGACCCTTGTCCGCCATGACGCTCAGCTTGACGTAGACGCTCGTGTCAGCTGCCGGTGTATTAAGATGGTGATGTCATTTCATTCGTGAGTGCGTGACTGTGCTCAGTGCTTGATGATTTGTTTAAATAAATAACACGAGTAATTAAATAAAACTGATTTCAACCAATGAATAAATAACTAAACTAATTTCAACCAATCACATTTATCGAACGGCTCCAGTCCAACCAATTGCGTTCCAGCCACTATGTGGACCTTCATGAACCCCGTCAGATCGTTGTACGAAAGGCCGAGAAGGAGTTCCGGTTTGACCTTGCCCTCTGACCTTGTCGGAGGAACATCGATCTTCTGAACCGAACTGCAGCTCACGATGCTTTGCATGGATGATGACTGTGGATGATGTGGATGATGATGATGATGATGGTAATAATTATAATAATGATGATGATGATTTCGTTAACGGTGGATGATACATGGATGGATGAATAAATGAATGGATGGATGGATGGACGATTGGATGAATGGATATATTGATGGATTGGCATATAGATGGATAGATGAGTAGACGGAGAGATGGATGGGCTCTCGATGTGATAGGTTTAGGTTGCCGAAAATAATTAAAAAACCCGAAGCATCTGTTCACGTCGAGAATGCAAATTATTCAAATTATTCAAATGCACGATGGATCGACACACTTAAAGCTCAGCTCGAGTTCACCAGACGAGCGATAAATCATCTTTGCCAGGGTGGTCCTGATAACGATGCCGAGGTGCGCTATGTCGGTAAGGAAAAAAAAGAGACCAAATGATGAATGGGGAACGATAATGGATTTTTGCGTGGACAATGGATGGATGGGTGGGTGGTTGAAAAATATGCACGATTTAGTTTTTTATTGATATTGCTTTTAAATTTGCTCAATAAAATATTGACTCAACAAAAAAAACACTTGTTGGATGGATGGATGGCTGCGTGGAAGGATGGAGAGATAGACGGACGGACAGATTGAGGCATAAACGAATAAACGGCCAATGCATGGACAGAACGATGGATGGATCGAAGGACGTTCGGATTGGCAGACGTCAAGGATGACAAACTACCTTCATCTTTTCCTCTCCTCCCTTTTCCGTCTCCAGGCAGATCCAAAACTGAGTCGACTTCGTCCTCAGCACCCTGGTGAAGTTGATGAGTTTCCACCCCAACAAGAGGCTCCTGTTCTCTCCTCCGTACATGCGAACTCTCAACACGAGGGTGTTTACGTCGACTGATTGATGATTGAGTGGGTGAGTAAGTGAGTAAGTTTTATGGGTGGGTGAGTTGGATGTGTGAGTGGGTGGATTAGTGGGTGAATGAGTGAACGAGTGACCGGATGGGTTGGGCGAGTGAAAGGGTGAATAGGTGAACGGTAGAAGTAGACTGGAGTGATAGTAGAATGGACAGATGAAAGCATGGATGAATGATGAACAGGTGCAAGAATGAAACTTGTAAAAATTCCACATTATCTGAAGACCGCAGACCTAGGACCGATCCAAGTATTAAACTCACCATTGGGAAGCACCCTGAATCTAGTGGTTTCGTTATAGGTTGGACAAACCCCTGGTTTCGGTTTCGTTTCAAACTTCTCCCTCTTCATCGGCAATAGGGTCATCTTTACCCGTGTCACCACGGCCCACTGGGGGACGTCCTTGGCCTCTATGATTTTGACCTCCAGTTGACCTTCAGCCTCAAAGTAGGTCAAGGTGAGATGAAGCGAAATTGGGTCATTGTTTAGTTTTGAAGTTGATCCGGATTTGAACTTGTTCAACAAGTTTTGAAACGGCGAAATGGCTTGCAGCGATTGGTTGTCAGCCTGTGACGTCACCGAAAGGTCAGTGAATGACCTGGCTGTGGAAAGCTTCCGTGGAGAAATGGATGTCGGAGACACCTGGAATGGTGGTCATAGTGGATGAAGGGAGGAGGACTACGACGTTGAAGACGATGGTGATGATGATGATGACGACGACGATTATGATTATGATGATTATGGAATCAATAAGAATGATAGTCTAATGACAATTTTAAACATAGTCATCATCATCTGATTGGTTAATCAATAAACGCAAAATAATGGTGGTTTGCGGCTACAATGATAACTTCAAATAATAATAATAAATAATAATAATAATAATAATATAATAATAATAATAATAATAATAATAATAATAATAATAATAATTAATAATAATAATAATTAATAATAATAATAATAATAATAATAATAATAATAATAATTAATAATAATAATAATAATAATAATAAATAATAATAATAATAATAATAATAATAATAATAATTAATAATAATAATAATCATCATCATCATCATCATCATCTTCACCTCATCCAGCGGACTGAAGACCTTATTCTTAAAGCAGAATCCCTCCTTGGCTTGTTTTTTCTCTTTTTTCCCAAAAATACCAAAAATTCCTCCTCCGACGTCTGGTGCTGTTTCTCCGTCCACTTCCTTCTCGACTCTTTCATCCTGTCCTCCCTCCATCATCATCATCATCGTCGTCGTCGTCATCATCACCGTCTTCTTCTTTCCATCTCTCGGCATGTCTTCAGAGTCGCCATCTTGTTTTTTGCCGGCGCTCTCCGATTGGCCAAGCAGTCCTGACGTCATCATGGCTTGGCAGATGGACTGCCTGGACAGAACCACGGATTTCCTGTAGTTCTTGATGACGTCATCGTCGGAGTCTTGTTCCGAGGACGACGGTGTTGATAATGATGATCCGAGCGGTCTTGATAACGCTCCCAGTCCCGTTATGACGGATAGTCTGCCGGCCAATCGACCTAGTGATTGTTGTTATCATTACATTCTGATGATGATGATCATTACGTTGGTCATGATGATGATGATGATGATCATTACGTTGATGATGATAATGATGATGTTGTTATTCTTTTGAAGTTTTAAATTTTACTGGACACGAGGCTAAAAGCATTAAAACCCGAAAATGACAATTTCCAGGTAATTGATCGGAAGCATTAAAGAGCATTAGTGATGCTGACGATTATGACGTTGACGGGATTGTTACTGATGATGATGATGATGATGGTGATAATGATGTTGTTGATGATGATGACGATGATGGTGATAATGATGTTGTTGATGATGATGTTGATGATGACCTTTCTATAGCATTTCTGCCTCCAAATAAGTGGGTGCGTCATTTACGGACTTGTAGAATTATAATAATTATAATATAATATTAATAAATTAAAAAACCCTAATATAATTAATACATTTATTAAATCTTGAAACATGAATCTTTGAAATAGATTTTAGAATAGAAATAGAAATACATTCCATATAAATCATTAGTTAATTATGTCAATTATATTAGCAGATAAACATCATAGTTAATCCGTGTTAATTCAAATTTTCACCTTATATTATTATTATTATTTTATTATTATTTCTTAAAATTTTGAAAATTATTTTGTACTGTTAACAGTTCTTAACGCGCCTTTTTTGAATCATCTTTTGTTACCATGACAACAATTAAATGCTCATACGTCCGTCCATTGTTGTTCAATCGTGTCGTTGACGATGGTGATGATGACGAAGATAGCAATCATGATAATGATGACTCTGATGATGACGACGATGATGAAGATGCTTAATAATGATTACCTTTTGAAATATATAGGACACATTTTGACAGTTGCATCAAAAACAAATCAATAATTGTAAACTAATAATAATAACAAAATAATAATAATACTAATAATAATAATATAATAATAATAATAATAATAATAATAAATAATAATGATAATAATAAAATAATAATAATATTAAAATAACAATAATAATACAATAATAATGATAATAATAATAAAATAATAACAATAATAAAATAATAATAATAATAAAATAATAATAATAATAAAATAATAATGATAACAGATATAACCGGACATCAGGTTACACGCACCACACTATCGCTATCGGTCACGCACAACAACACAGCCTGACCTCGTTTCTCCTTCCGTTGACCTGACCTATATTTCTTTCTCCTCAGCTTGGCATAGCTGACCAATGAGGATGGCAGGATGGACTGACAGACAGAGCAACTGCATGATGATGATGATTTGTTGTCGATGAAGACGACGACGATGAACACCACAATGGCGAGAACTGTTACCACCAGGAGGAACATCTTCGTTTCGAATGGTACTGGATGAGGGTGATGGTTGTTATGGTGGTCAGGACGATGATGATGATGATGTTGGTGATGATGGTGGCCGTTACGATGGTGGTAGAGATTGTGATGATAATGATGATGAGAGTCGTACATGTAGTGATGAAGGCGATGACGACGACGGCGGTGATGATGATAGCCATAGGCCATTGCAATGCTATTTTGGCATTTGTTAGCAAGTTGACAGTCGGTGTCAACATCATCATCGTCATCGTCGTCGTCGTCATCATCATCATCATCATCGTCATCGTCATCGTCATCGTCATCGTCATCGTCATCATCATCATCATCATCATCATCATCATCATCATCATCATCATCATCATCATCATAATCTCACAACTCACTCGCTTCCATTAAAGACATGGTTTCATGATTCTTTAATGTAATCATTTCCAACTTTATTGGCCTGAAATAATACAATAATAACAATAATACTAGTAATATTAATACTAATTATGATATGCAATAGTCTTAATAACAACAGTGTAACGTAATATAATTAATACTTGCAATTGCACGTAATTATAAATAATTCTGCTATATTTTAGTTAATAACCATGATTAATTGTAGCTTATAGATCTTCTTAACTACAGTACGATTACGTGTAAATATATTTCATAATTACGTAACATATAAGTTCCATCATAGCAGTTCACAATGACTCGTAAAAATTGTTGGCTTTTAAAATCCAAATTTCAAACAATTCCACGCTCCATTGACTTCATCATTTATTTCATTTTTATTTATTTATCTACATATTTACATATATTACTTATTTATTTACTTATTTATTTACATATATTACTTATTTATTTACATATTACTTATGGGTATTTATGGGATAACTTTTTTCTTAATGCTTAATTTCGTTCTTATTCGAATATGTTTAGCAATGTAAGACGGCTTAAGCATAGTAATATGAATTCAACCGTTTTAATTAATAATAATAATAATAATGATAATATTTAATAAATATTTAATTAATATTATTATTATAAATTATTAATTATTATTATTACTATTATTACCTTCATCGCTGTAGCAGATGAACCTAAATGACAATTCGACTCACGAACAACATTTTCAAGCATCGATAACAGGTACAGGTGTAAAATACCGCTTTCAAAGTGCACGCCTTAGATTGGGGAGTGAGTGAGTTAGAGAGTTAATGGGTAAGTGAATGAGTGAGTGATTTAGAGATTGAATTAGTGAGTGAATGAATGAGTGAATTAGAGAGTGAATGAATGAGTGAATTAGAGAGTGAATTGGTAAGTGAGTGAATTATAGAGTGAATGGAAGATAATGTTGAGTTTTTCTTTTTGAGAACGAATGAATAATGCAAACATTTCCATGGCTTCAAATTTAGTCTCTTCGACAAAAAAAAAAACTTTGACATTTTCACGGTGATGATGATGATGGCGGTGACCGTGATGATGATGATGGTCGCGAAGGAACTTCTTTCCTGACATTTTCTAAATGAAATTACTCATCAAGAGCCACATCGGGTAGAATAGCATTAGGCGAACTATTGAGAGGTCATGACCTTACAATGTACAAATCGATCGCATTGTGAACTATTTGTGAAGCGATGATGATGTTGATGATAACGATGATGATGATGATGATGATGATGTTGGTGATAACGATGATGAAACGCAACAGTACACCACGCCGAGCAAACAACAAATTGATTTCGCAACCTGAAACTCGTATCGAGTGCACGTATCCTTCGTTGACTGTAACGATGGCGATTCACTCATCCGTGTCATTGTAAAGTTAACGAAACTAAGAGAGCTTCAGTAGCTACTTTTTTTTTGCATTGGCATCAACTATCAACAACCTCAATGGCTCCAACATCATTACCACCATGCTATCATCGTCGTCGTCGTCATCATCATCACCATCATCATCATCGTCATCAACAATGGCGGGAATCAGATTGAGCACTAATCCCCTATCATTTTTAAGGATTACAGCTTCCATTCATCTTCCTGGAGAATATTCCAGATGGAATACTCCTTGACGTGGCCCTCCCTTTCCTCCTATTCATCATTATCATTATCGCCATCACCAACATCATCCTCATCATTATCATTATCGCCATCACCAACATCATCATCATCATCATCATTATCGCCATCGTCGTCGTCGTCATCCTCATCATCATCATTATCGCCATCGTCGTCGTCGTCATCCTCATCATTATCATTATCGCCATCGTCGTCGTCGTCATCCTCATCATTATCATTATCGTCATCGTCGTCATCCTCATCATCATCGTCATCGTCGTCGTCGTCGTCGTCATCATCGTCGTCGTCGTCTTTCAGTGCGTGTACAGCTTTCGTATTAAAACTTCCTGGAGTTGAAAACAAAGAATCTGCAGAGAATGAAGATGAACTTGAGTACCTGGAAAGGTTTTCCGGTAAGGATGATGATGATGGTGGTTATGATGTTGTTATAATAATAATAATAATAATAATATTAATAATAACAATAATAATAATAATAATAATGTTAATTGCTATTTATGATAACAAAGTGATGGTAATTGTCAATTACGACAATGAGGATGGTGATGATAGTGATGTCAAAGCAGCCTGCAAACAATCGCCAACGACCTCAGAAAGCACCTTTCCGTCTCGAATGAATAATAAATCCACTCACACAATTTCGCCCACGTGGACGCATGGAATTGCAATTCTTTTCTTTTCGCCAGGATTCTTTTTAATTTTTATTTAATTTATTGTATATATTTTTAAATTTAAATTTTATTTATTTTAAATTTTATTTGTTTGTTTATAATATTTATTTATTTTTAATTTTATTTATTTTTTAACATATATTTATTTTTATTTATTTTTTAACATATATTTATTTATTTTTTAATTTCTATTTATTTTAACTTTACTTTGTGCTTTCGATTTGAATTCATTTGGAATTTGTTTTCATGAATTTATTTCTTATTCGTTAAAAATTTAAATTACTTTTTTTTTTATTTAGTTTCTTTTAAATTGAAAGGTTTTTTCTTTTGATCTGGAAGAAATTATTTATGTTTGATAAATAAATAATATTAATTTTAAAAAAATAAATTATGTTTGATCACAATAAGAAATAAAATAAATAAATGTTTTATATTTAATTGTTATTTTTAAAACATTTAAGTTTTGGACATGTTTGTTTTATCGCTTAATTATAATACGAAATATTCAATAGTTTATTTATTTATAATGTATTTCATCTTAATAAATTTTGTTTTTCTCATTAAATCATCTCAATTTATTAAAGCAAGCTATCAACTGCTGCTTAATTTCGCTATATACATATTTCTATTTATAGAAATTTCTAATTACAAGCATGAAATCTTCAAGATTTATTAACAATTATTTAAAATTTAGTCGCACATTGAACTTATTAAATTAAAAAAAAATATTCACATTTATCCACATAAATACATTATTTAAAATACAGTGGAACACACTTATCTCGACCTCGTTATATACACATTGTTGTTGTCAATATCAAATATCAATTGCTGTTGTGTAAAAAGAGAACAACCCTAAATCCTGTGCATGTGCACTTTCACTTATTAAGGTACATTGCGTACATAAAGAAGTTACAAGCACATACGTTAATATACAGTCGCCATATTGATTTTCGGTTATCTCGATCATCGGTTATCTCGACACTTTTTGACAAAATTCTAGGCCGGCGATATAACCGGGTTCGATTGTAATTCATTCACTATATCATCAACTTCTGTTTAAATTCCAAAAAAATTACCTCGGTTTCCAAAAGTGAAACTGTAGCAGACGAAATTTACAGATTTAGTCTCTATTCAGTCGGGGAAAGTCCAACCAAAACGAAACATATGTTGTCTGGAGGGCAGAGAGAAGATGATGAAGAAGATGACGATGGGGAGGAGGAAGACGACGAAGATGAGGGAAGGAAAAGTGAGAGAAGGTGGCCAAAAGAGAAGGTGTATTTATTCCTCGTGCACAGCTGTGACGATCAGCTGTTAAGGCTGGAAAAGCGCGCTTGGAAGGTGAGAGTCGTCTGCTGGTGGAGTGATTGATTGGCGCGCTGAGTTGTCAGTGCACGTGCATTACGATTGAAGATCCAGTCATGATGATGATGATGATGATGATGATGATGATGATGATGATGATGATGATGATGATGATGATGATGATGATGATGATGATGATGATGATGATGATGATGATGATGATGATGATGATGATGATGATGATGATGATGATGATGATGATGATGATGATGATGATGATGATGATGATGATGATTGATGATGATGATGATGATGATGATGATGATGATGATGCTGATGATGATGATGATGATGATGATGATGATGATGATGATGATGATGATGATGATGATGATGATGATGATGATGATGATGATGATGATGATGATGATGATGATGATGATGATGATGATGATGATGATGATGATGATGATGATGATGATGATGATGATGATGATGATGATGATGATGATGATGATGATGATGATGCTGATGCTGATGATGATGATGATGCTGATGCTGATGATGATGATGATGATGCTGATGCTGCTGATGATGATGATGATGATGATGCTGATGATGATGATGATGATGATGATGATGATGCTGCTGCTGATGATGATGATGATATGATGATGATGATGATGCTGATGATGATGCTGCTGATGATGATGATGATGATGATGCTGATGCTGATGATGATGATGATGATGGCTGATGATGATGATGATGATGCTGCTGCTGCTGCTGCTGCTGCTGCTGCTGGTAGTTGAGTAACATCACAAACCACTGTAATAACGTCAAAGCGGTGGTTAGTAGTAGGTCTGAGATTTTGGTGGATTTTGCATTGTCATCAACGACATCTTAATCATCACAGTCACCGTCATCATCATTACCATCATCACGATCATCATGGTCATCATCAGTCATGAATTAACCGGGATAATGATTGGCCGATAAATGATGAACACTAATCTCTTTCTTAAGCTTTATAAAATTTAAAGAAATCTTGCTCATTAAGAAGGATGGAGTCAGTAACTTAATGGACTGGTGATGGATCATTTGATTGAAGAGAAATAACAGCGATGAGAAAATAGAATGAGAAATGGATGGATTAAGGACTCAGATTTACCCATATGGAAGCATCGGTTCAGTCTGGTTGGTAGAAGCTCCTAACTGGTGGGCCCCTACGCAACAGAACAGTTCGACCACGGATTAAAGGGTGACAACCCTAACCCTAACTGAAATATCTGTCCTTAACATTTATTGATATTATATTATTGTAATAAATGTGATAATATAATAATAAATAACGCTCTTTCCTAAGCTTCTACCGAGTTTCCATGTTTCCGCCATCTTTCATCACTCACGACGTCATATCCGGGCGATAAAGGCGCAACGCATGTCTCAGTGAAATGCAAAGAACTGAGATCATATTTACGACGTTAGAGCACGTCACGTGACGCATAGACAACGAAGGCCTCGGGAGTTTTATGAACGATATTCTGTCGGCGTTTGGGGAATTGTGGTAACGACATTAATGAACAGCTTTAGCATTAACAACAACAACAATAATAAGAATAAGAATAATAATAATAATAAGAATAATAAGAATAATAAGAAGAATAATAATAATAATAAATAATAAGAATAATAATAATAATAATAATAATAATAATAATAATAATAATAATAATAATAATAATAATAATAATAATAATAACTAATAATAATAATAATAATAATAATAATAATAATAATTAATAATAATAATAATAATAATAATAATAATAATAATAATAATAATAAGAATAATAATAATAATAATAATAATAATAATAATAATAAATAATAATAATAATGATAATGATAATGATAATGATAATGACAATGACAATGATAATGATAATGATAATGACAATGACAATGACAACGACAACGACAACGACAACGACAACGATAACGATAACAATAATAATAATAATAAGAAATAATAATAATAAGAATAACTAATAATAATAATAAGAATAATAATAAGAATAATAAGAATAATAATAATATAATAATAATAATAATAATAATAATAATAATAATAATAATAATAATAAGAATAATAATAATAATAATAATAATAATAATAATAATAAATAATAATAATAATGATAATGATAATGATAATGATAATGACAATGACAATGATAATGATAATGATAATGACAATGACAATGACAACGACAACGACAACGACAACGACAACGATAACGATAACAATAATAATAATAATAAGAATAATAATAATAATAAGAATAATAAGAATAATAAGAATAATAAGAAGAATAATAAGAATAATAAGAAGAATAATAATAATATATAATAATAATAAGAATAATAATAATAATAATACTAATAATAATAATAATAATAATAATAATAATAATAATAATAATACTAATAATATAATAATAATAATAATAATAAGAATAACTAATAATAATAATAATAATAATAATCTAATAATAATAATATAATAATAATAATACTAATAATAATAATAATACTAATAATAATAATATAATAATAATAATAATAATAATAATAATAATAATAATAATAATAATAATAATAAATAATAATAATAATAATAATAACATCCGATGCAGCACTCATTGATATTTAGGATAAAAACAGGTTTTGTCTTACAACATGCTGTTTGTTCATGAGGTTGGAAATAATTATTGTTTGCTTGACGATTATCGATAACAATCAATTAATAAAAAAAATAACAACATTAATTAACAAACATTGTAGTTACATCTTCGAGTCATTCCTCCACCCTTCCACGCATCATTCATCCATCCATCTCCAGGGACCGGATCGAGGATTTTTCAAAGTAGCCAACGAAACGAGAAGAACCAAAGGGACAGCTTCTGAAGACTGTAAATAAAGAAAAGTCTTGGGGGAGGGGATGAACAGAAGTAGAAAGGGAGGTTGGGTGGTCTACCACGGGGAGAGCCATCTGGTGGGCAAATTCTTTCCGACCAGTCTTGTCTTCGCAGCCACGAGACTGACGAGCAATGGGAACAATCGGAAACTTCAGCTGATATCACAATTTGAAGAAGGTTGGTGCTCTACCCCTACCTGGAAAAGCCCATGGCAGGTCCCTGGTTCAGATTACCAGCTCCCAAATGAAAATCACGTGGTGCAATGATACTAAAATTGGATTGACTCAATGGTAGAATAGCGTATCGTAAATATCTGATTTACATTCTCTATGAGTTTGTGGATCTCATTGGCGCTCAACAGAACATTGTTTTTGGTAGAACCCCGTCATAATAGCCCGGCGACAAAATCGCCCCGTCAAAACAGCACCATCAAAACATAAAACTCATTTCATTTAATCAAATTTTAAATCAGTTATCGGTTAATGTCTTCAACGCCTACAAATATTTTTTTATAAAGACACATTGGCGGGGCTATTTTGACGGGTCACCGTTTTTGGTCAGATGGTTTTTTAAGAAACAGGATAGCTATTTCGTTGTTAAAATAGACAAGGTGGTTATTGAAAACAACATATTTCAAACACAACATTATCTTTAGGCATCCTTAATTGCCTTTAAATTCCTGAGTTTATAAATTCGTATTTTAAATCGTGGGTTTATTAATTAGATTCAGAATTTTGCAAATCATGTTTCAGGAGGTCTGCGGCATCTGTTACCGGCACAACACCTCACAACAATCTGCCTCGTAAAAACTGCTCATTGATTCTGTTCTTTTGCTGGATTCTACATTCAAACAAAAATAAAAAAATAAAAGAGGACCAAAATACGGAATTAAAAGGAAAGACATTAAACTCAAAATAAGTTGAATTTTAAGGGTTCATTTGAATGACCTGACAATTTTCTAGCACTGAATCAAAAGCAAAGGAACAAGTAAATTATTAAAAATAACTAATTGATCTTAAATAACTTAATTAACAGCATTCAGCCTGAAATAAATATTTTGTGATTCCTTTCGTAAAAATCAGAAATTCTAACAAATCTGGCCGGATGGTTTCGAGAACGCAAAATAAAATCAATCTATGTTAGTCCGTGCAAATTCGAGAAGGACTTCGTAAAAATAAAAAAAAAAGGAACAGGACAGTCAATAAATCAAGTCCAGAAAAATATTTTTGTCAGTTTAGAATTTTTCAAATCATATTTCAGGAGGTCTGTGACACCTGTTACCGGCACAACACCTCACAAGAATCTGCTGCACAAGACTGCCTCGTAAAAACTGCTTATTGATTCTGTTCTTTGTGCTGGATTCTACATTTAAAAAAAAATAAAAGAGGACAAAAAAAATGAAATTAAAACAAAGGAAATTGAACTCAAAATGAGTTGGATTTTTCGAGTTCATTCAAATGACCCGACAATTTTCTAGCACCGAATCAAAAGCAAAAGGGAACAAGTAAGTTATTAAAAATAACTAACTGATCATAACTTTATTAACAACATACAGCCTGAAATAAATATCATAAAATTCAGAAGTTCTAATAAAATATAATTTCCACTGAACCATAGCCTGGCCCGATGGTTTCAAAAACGCAAAATAAAATCAATCTATGGAAGCCCGTGCAGAAACAAATTCGAGAAGGACTTTGTAAAAATAACAAAAATGAACGGGATGGCCGTTAAATAAATCAAATCCTGAAGAATACTTTTGTTTGTTTAAAAGAACAAACGAAACCAAAATGGAGATTAAAAAATAAATAAAAAGTAAATTCAAAAATGAAACTTCAACATACAACAGAAAGTCATCAAACTCAGATCACATCATGCATCACCACCTCAACCACAACAGTCATCATCATCATCATCATCGTCGTCATCATCATCATCATCATCATCATTGAAGCCAATGCAGATCATGGTAAGTATGAAATTTATTACCAGCACAGAACAATGTGACGAATGTTAATGAAGTCGTGGGTTGCACTACAAATGTCGATGATGATAATGATCATCGTTGGTCCTACTTTGTTATCACTCAAGAGAAGTGACGATCGTATCGCGTGTCATCATTGTGTGGGATTTCCCATAGGTAAAAATAAATTTCTTCTTTGTCTCCTTGACAACATTGTTGACAGACGATGATGACGCTGACGATAATGGCGATTGACATCACCCCAGTAATAGTAGATGCACTGGCATAAAATAAACATAACTATATTATTATATATATATATATTATACTTATATCTGTATTATTACGATGACGATAACAACGGTGATGATGATAATGATGACATAATGTCTTTCAAAGGTTTAATATCAAGATCATGACTGTAACAACACCAAAATAACAACGGATTGGAATGCAGCCAATAAAACAACGAATGCAAGGTCACGCTGGATGATGATGATGATGACAACGACGACGATGATGATGATGATGACCTTTGGTCCCTCCGGATTTCAACCATCTGCGCCCAAAAAATTAAGCGAATCTTAAAATATAACCGACAGAGGTAGTCAGAGGAGACAGAATGGAATGAGAAGCAGACGACACGACATGTCGTGAAATTCAAAACGAGCGTCTCCATTTTTCTATCTTTTGCTTTAAAAAAGTAAAAAGACAAGTTAAATACAAAAAAAATAACGAGTTGTAAAAAAAAAAGAAGTAGAAATGTGCAAAAACTGGTCAAAAAGATGAAGGATCAAAAGATTCAATCAACGATGTCAACCACGTGAGCGAGGAAATCAACAAATGGGGAGAGGGGAATGGGACGAGAAAGTTGAGCGGAATACCCATTGGGGAGTCAAACAATTGGTAGAATAAGAATTCTGTAGAAAGACTGATGCGACGAAGACTGATGTGAAGAATTCCGATGTGACGAAGATGTAAGTTCAGATTCGTCGGGAAGGAAGAAAAAAAGTCGAGGGTAAAATAATAATTCGAACGGAGCCGTCAAATTCTTACAAAAGATCTGGCACGTCTCGAAGACAGAACCCAGGGAGAGAAAATAAAGCGTCTGCTTCCCCGTCTGCAAACGACCGAGCGAACGAGGTATAAAAATAAAGAGTCCGTCGCTCGACTGCACGACACATCGAAACCTACGACTTCAGTGGAGATCAAGGACTCCGACTAGACAAGTCAGACTGACGATTGAGAACAAGCAGGAAAATATCGAATACCTGTCGACCCATCAAAACGTGATGGACATCAATATCAATAGTGGATATTAATATATTCCGAGGTTTTAGTGCCGATTAGAAATCCACCAAAGGACAAAATAATGACCGCTCGACAAATTCACGAGTCCGAGAGGCGACTCGGTCGCATCATGCCCTCCACCCTAGAGGACAACAAAATACCAGGAGAGAATATCACCCACAGAACGTCAGAGGCATTGTGAGACTTCACCACCACCTTAATTCCTTTCCACAGGGTTGTTCTTTGACAGGGTCGTGGTATCCCCGGCCTTCGACATCTTGCCGCACTTGGAGCGGTCCACCATCTCGACCAAAAGGGATTCGTCCTTCGTGGTCGATTTTCCGCCAGACAAGGAAGTGGAGGGCATGTGGGACGCACCAAACCTAGACGACATGCCCATCAGAGGCTTCAAGGGTGGGGCGGCAAAGAACCTCTGTGCCCTGTGTATCGTCTGCACGGAAAGCGGCAACATGACGTTGGAGGTGTGCGAAGATGAAGATCTCGGCACGAAGTGTTTCGGGTGGGCTTGTAAGGTCGAGGAAGTGGCGGTCGTCATCGGCGACGAATGGAACGGTGGAGGAGAAGCGTACGAAATCCCGGAGGTCGAGGCGACCGAGGAAAGGTTCGTGACCTTGAACTGAGGTGACCTCCTGTGGTAGTGAGAGGGATGGGAGCACTGGAGACGATCGTCTATGAAGATCGGTTGATTAGAAATGCTGACCATCTTCGGAGAGGCACCTTTGCCGTCGCCCTTTGAACTCTCCTTGACCCCGATGCTCAGAGGAAGGGCTTGCTCCGCTTTGTTGTCGCCATCTTCCAGCCTCTTCGAGGCCACGTCTTTGTTCTTACTGGGACTGAAATTGTCAAACTTTTTTGTCGATTGGATCAGGTTCGATTTGTGGTACCTGTCGTGTCCTTGAGAGTCGGGAAGCGGCTTTTTCTTGAAACATTTTGATTCTCCGACCGTTCCTTCAGTTCTGCTTTCGTCTGCCATGTCTGCCGTCCTTGCATTTTGATTGGTCGACTCTGAAAACAAGTTCTTGTTTGAATCCTCGTTCTGCTGGTAGCACTTGGAATAGCGGCGATGGTGATGATGGTGGAAACGTCTGCTAGGTAGAGTATGGTAGTGGCTGGATACTTCCACTGACTGTGACTTTCCACAGCTTTGATTGGCAGTATTTGGAAATTGAGCAAACTTGGTTGAATCATTCTGAAATTTCACAGGTATCGACCTATCATTTAGAGTTAAATTGTGCACTTCTGCCATCCCAGCGTTTCTGATCTTGCCTGTCCCTTCTTCTTTTATATGGAACGATCCATCTCTGAACTTTCCTAAACAGCCCGACTTGATGGCAGACCTGTAAGATCCAGAGTTGAGAGCGAGGACCGTCGAAAAAGTCGACGAACTCCTCCAAATGAATTCGTCTTCGTCGTCCAATGAGCAGCAAGGAGGGCGCTTCTTCTTGCCGTGATTGGACGAGGCCTGTTCCAGTTTTTTACATCTCGGCAGAGTCGTCGAAGACTGTTGGTCGGGAAAATTGGTCGCTTGAGTCTGAACCGGAGAGGAGTGTTGAACCGGGTGCTGCTGGGGCAGAACCTGCAACTGTTGAGCCGTCGCCGAGTGCAACAAGGGAGGAGGGGCAGAAGGGGCTTGGTCCCGCTGACCCATGGCAGGCGAAGTTTTTTCAAAGCCGGAAGGTGGCTGTTCTGAGTTTGGCGACAGTCGCTGCTTGATCCTCAACCTGCTATACTCTGGAATGATACTTCTTCGTGAACGAATCGATCTTGATCCGCCGCTCCAGTAAGATGACGAAGAGATGGATCTTCTCCCGGAAAACCTCCTGTGCCTCTCCCGGGCACTGGCCCTGTCGAATCCGAACGTGGTCCTGCAGCCTGAACCCACCTCCTCGGCGGAGTCGGCTTCGTCGCCGTGGTAATAGCCTTGACCTTCGACGATGCCCAGGTGACCCCTAAATATGAAATCCTGTTGAGATTGTTGCTGTTGTTGCTGCTGCTGTTGTTGTTGTTGCTGGTAGTCAGTGACAATAGCCTGAGTGGAAAACCCCATGCTGTGCTCGTAGCTCCCCACGACTGCATCCAAGCCTCCTCCGTCGGAAACGTAACCTCCCAAAAAAGCGTCGCCGTGGTAATAGTCCTGCCGGTACCCGAGCTGGTCGGCATCGCTGGCATCGTCGATGACATCGTAGCGCCTACGGTAACTGGCCGAGCAAGACGGCTGCTTGCTGGTGTAGATGTAACCTTCCCGGGAGCTGTTAGGCCGATCTGCAGAAGATACACTCGGAGCTTGAGGTCAGGTGGTGGAATTGTAAGTTAAGATGATTTGAATAAATAACGGAATATTTATTAAAACGTAACATCGCAAAACATTTATTTATAGCAGTTTCAGGAAACCAATGTCTGCGAGATAAACTATGGAATGTTGCGTTGAAAATTCACATTACCATGACGATAGGAGCATAACAACAAACTCAAAATGTCGGACGACCAACCGAGGATGTTTGAGAGGCAGAGGGGGCAGGTTCTCCTGTTGATGAGCCACCCGTCGACGCACGACTTGTGGAATTCATGCCGACAAGGCAGAATCCTCACCTCCTAAAGATGAAAATGACAACAACGGTACCGAAAATAGATTCTTGCATCATCGTCATCATCATCTACATCATTGTTGTGGTCATCATCGCCGTTATAAATGCAAACATTCAGATCTCTGTCGGATCAACGTCTCACCTGTCCAGGTATGTATTCTTCCAGGCAGACGGCACAGCTCTCCGTGACGAACCAGTGGTCGGAAAAGTTGAACTTCCTCGTTTCCATGGACTTGAGGACCCTCTTTGCTATTTGAGTGGCACATGGCTGCAAGGGAACAGAAGTTGATGGTATTCGACGACATCGTAAAAAGTCGATTCTTAGTCCTAAGAACTGGTCTCGATTGATTGATTATCGAGGATTGATGAATCATCAATCGACAAATAGATCAATCAATCATCAATCAACATATCTTCAGTCAACAGTGAATCAATCGATCCTCTCAGAACATTGCCACCAACCGTCCATCCCGTACAAAGAAATCTCAAGCTTCAAAGAAGACCATCTGACAAGAAATTATAACATGAACACAAGCGATCTTACCTCCTTCTTGTTCCATCTTCCTTTGAACTGAAGTACAAATTAAGGATTTAATTTAAAAAAATATACATATTTAAAAACATATATTAGTATTAGATAACTTAAATTACTAAATACAGATTATTGTGTTTAATATATGGAATTTACAATTGTTTAATAATTGTATTTGTATTATTACAGCGAAGCAGACCGAACAAAGGCTGTCTTTCTTTAAGAGGAATTCCACTTAGGAATTCATTGATTCCACAATAAATCTCTCCATTCACTGGGAAAACAACAAGTGAAGCCAATCGGATCGGATCAATTCCGCTCCGGACAATTTAGACTTTTAGACTTAAAATGGACAATTTGGACAAAATAAGATTCATTCAAAATCATTAAACGTCTTTTACCACAAAACCATTGCAGGGTTTATGGGTCAATTTAGATTACGGCCACCGACATTATAATCATCATCGTCATCATCATTACGTACTACCCACCGCCACCACAGAAACCAACACCATCATCATCATCATCACCACCAACATCATCGTGTAAGAGAATAGAGAGCTTCATGACAAAAATATGAGTTTGAAAATGAACAAAGAGTCATTTGTTGACAAAACCAAAACTAAAAGTTTTAGGAAAGAAAATTTAGTTAAAAGTCGATTCATAAAGTACATCCACCTAAAAGCATTTAATTAATACTGCTCGGAGCAGTCTGCTCCTAATTAATTAGTTATGTGATTAAGTTAGTCGGATTTCAATTAATTAATTAATCAATGTGAAGAAGTCGGTTTTTTTGTAGATTCACTAGACAAAAATGACATAAAATTTTAACTAGCTATGTGAATTAATTAATTAACATTAATGTTAAGAAGTTATTCATCACTTTCACCAACTAAACCTTTTCCCGACAACTTCAACGTTCGAAATGCAATGGCAACCAGCTCCAAAACAGCAACACAAGCAACACTCAAACTTCCATCATCAACGACAACAACAACCATTACCTTGAGTATGGCAGCGATGGAAATGAGCGACAGGACGAGCAAGGTGCCCAGGAAGATGGAGATCGTATAGTAGTCCCTATGGCTGTCCTGGGGTGGAAAAAAGGTGTACCTTCATGTCGTCGTCATCACTGCCATCATCCAAAACCACCAATGTCATCATCATCATAAACGTTCAGCATCAACTGCCATCTTAATGTTACAGTAATACTTTAATTCCAGACATCGTCATATGAACCACCTCCTTGGCATTAGTCATCACCACCACCACCATCATTACCAGCATCATCATCATCATCATTTCCACCACTATAATCATCATCACCACCATAATCATCATCATAGTCGTCAATGTCAAATAACCACCGTCTCGTGGTTAGACTTCTCCCTGTCTACAGGAGCAGACGACTGTATCTTTCCGATTGCCTCGACTTCCAGCAGCATGGCTTTCCTGAGCTGACCTGCCTCTTTGCCCCTGATTATCACGATGGGCTTCGTCGACACTGGTCCCTGAAGCTTCTTGAACTGACAGTGACAATAAACAATTGTTAATAACAAATAATTAACAACAAAAATAATAATAAAAATAAAAAAAAATAATAATAATAAGTCTTTTTATAACTAATGTTAAAGCCAGATTGCCACTCAGTTATGCTGGTGCCCATCGCCTCAATAGAATTCACCCAGCAGTGTAACTTTCTTGATAGACATTTTTGTTACAGAGATGAATTTATTAATAAAAATCAGTGAAACAAAACAATAAATTCCAAATATTCACAATCGTGAAACATCGCAAACACTTGCAATTCAAATAGAGAAAGATTTTAAAAAAAAAAACAGACATCACATTCTTATGAAATCAATAACTGAACGGATCACATCCTTTAACAGCTGTTTACATCACCTGCAGCCAATCGAAACCTGGTAGGTCGCTAATTAATATTAATGATTCCTTCTTCAAAACACGCTCCCAAGTGCAAGGAAATCTTTACGGACCGAATGAAACGCAAGGAACAGGTGGCAAACAAATGCAACATTGAAACAACAACAACAGATACAAGAAAATGAAATATTAAAAAAAACAAAAAAAATGAAATATATAAAAAGAAAAAATCTCAATAAAATTTAGATCTAAAAATATATTTTGAGAAAAATTAAATATTCACAATGAAACAAAAAGCAATACCTGTTTTGCTGCAGCCTCATTCTCACTGACATCCACAATGACAGCTTCTGCCCCTTTGGCAATAGCCATGTTCACCTGGATTTGAAAAGGAAAAAATTTTAAGGAAATTTAAAACATTTTAAGGAAATTCGTAAATCGTAAAACATTGGAAACAACAAATAATACCGTAGTAAATAAATAATGCTGTCGTATACAATACCATCATGGTTAAACAGATGATGGCTGAAATTGTCAAATGTCAAGTGCGCTTCAAATTCATGTGAAGTGGCTTTTGAATTTGAGAGATGAGCTTTCACAATGTTTTTTTGACTAATTCGATTGTGCAATGATTTGTTGAAAAGTGGGACATCGATGCAATCATTTGAGATTCAACTCAAAACCATTCAACTTAACTAACTTCTAACCATCAAATAACATCTCAGTCTTGTTTTAATTGAATTAAAAACACATTTTAATTGAATTAAAGAAGTTTAATGAATTTTCCATGAAAATTAAAGAACCTTGTCAATCGGAGGGAAGCAAAATGGATTGTGGATGTCCTCACCATTTTCTTGGAGCGTGAAGATGGCGATCCAAGGCATGAATTCAAACCTCGACCACACGCTGTCATTGGACTCGGTGCAAAGGCGAATCTGGATTTGTGTCGTTACGTTCATTGCAATAATCTAGTCGATTAGCAGCGACAAACAAATTCATCGAAACAATTAATTATAAAGATTTCACTGCCAAATCTAAATACAAATATAGCATAAATTGCATTCATACTTTAGAAAAATCATTGCGCCGTTAATAACCATTCATTTGAAAGCGTAAAAATGATCAGACTGACATGTCTCAAATATCCTTTTGCATTGTTTATTGTCCCAGCTGAGGAAAAGACTCCAGTGAGCTGGATGGTTTCAGAGGGAGCCAGAGACCCGTTGCGCTTCCTGAGCACAACGACATCCACCATGGCTTTTTCCCTCATATTTTTATCCATGATATTCAGAAAGAGATCGGTAGTCGTCTCCTCGCACTTGATCATAAGGAAATCGTTCACGAGAAGTAAGGCTGGCAGACCACAAAACACCAGGTACCCGGCGCACATCTTCACCTCGAATTCCATAACGTTTAAGGAATACTAGAGGATGTGGATGATTTTGGGTCTTCAGGATGCTTCCGATGTCGGAAATCCGACAGCTGCAGACTCAGGCTAGCATTTTTGAAAGCGTATTTCATGTTAGCATCATTCAAATATCCAACATTAAATTATGGATTTCACAGCAGGCTTTATTCATTTCAAAACAAAACTGAAGGAGGACAAAGCCATCCAACGCAGCCATCTTGCAGCAGTTAGAAGATAATGCTGGAATATAATTCTACACTACTGAAGCTGACATGAACGCAACTAAATTTCGTAGGCCAAGCTATGGGCAAAATTTGTCATAGAATAAAATCTTCCTTTTTATCTATTACTAATTTTGATAAAAATAATAATTAAGTTAATTATTTTTAACGTAAATGTTAGCAATCGTTGTGCAATAAAAACTAAAACGCAGTTATTAAAAGCGTAACGAGAAAATAATGAAGATGATTAATAAATTCTGTACATCTCTACATGTTTACACGATCGCCTGTTGCGTAATACTCGAGATCGTCTGTTCGTGTACAGGAAATATTCTTGTTTATAAGTAGTCGAGCTGTCGGTTACGTTTCGGCTAGTTTAGTCTTGCTTCATCTTCCGTTTAAAGTTTACATGTCATAGCGACTGCTTTCTTAACACGAATTATCAAATACAGTACAAAAAATGAGATTTTGCTAATTTTTAGTTTCTATTTCGAGGACTGCATTCAATTCCTATGATATTATAACGAAAGCTTAATCATTAAATACATTTTAAAATGAAATCCGAACTTATATCGAGTGAAACGAAGTACGAGAGTTGTTTTAGTTTTGAAGGTTTGTTAAATACCATTTGGATTTTTTAATTTTCATGCCTGTGCTTAGAGCAAATATTTTAAATATTAATACCATTTGCGAATTTAACTTATTTTGATATGAAAACGAGGTAGTGATACAAAATTATTAAGCTAATTGATTAGCTGTATTTAGTGTTATTATGTTGCAACATAACATCAGTTATTGCAACATAACATCAATTATTGCAACACAACGATGATTATTGCAACAAAACAACAATTATTGCAACAAAACAACAATTATTGCAACAAAACAACAATTATTGCAACAAAACAACAGTTATTGCAACATAACAACAGTTATTGCAACATAACTATGGTTATTGCACAATAACAATGATTATTGCAACATAACAAGGATTGATGCAACATAGTAATGATTTTCATTGCTCTTTCTGATTCAATAATTCATTCAATCACAAAAATACATTAAATTATAATTTAACTAAATTAATCTTTAAATAATTTATATGGCCTTTTAAAAAAAGTATCACATTAATCGATACCTTTTGCATGCTGGACGACATGCTGATATTGCACCGGTGTGATGCAAATTGCATGTTTACAGTCATAGGGTCCTTTAGCATTATTTATTTGCTTTAATTTATCTTTAGTTCAACTAATTATTATAAAAATTATTATCATGATCCACTGGCATGACAAAATTACAGTTATTTATGGTAGCATCGGCTCTATCCACCATGCTGTCATTAGTAAACAACGTTTTAAGTCACTAGACAACTGATTTGATATTAGTAACATTACATTAATAATTATAATATTATTACATTACAACAACAATTATACTATTATTACATTATAACATTACAGTATGAATTATAATATTATTATCACTATTAATCTCCAGATAGCAATTGTGCTACCACCCCACCAAGCAGCAATGAAGCCACTGATGAGGACGAGTCCTTGTCCAACGGGGAGAGTTCAGCCAAGGAGAATGAGGTTTGGAGGTGAGATTGTTGTTGTTGTTTGTGATTGTTGTGATGTCGTTGTTGTATTCGTTGTATGTGGTGATAAGGTGAACCTGCTAATGTAGCGACGGTAGTGGTGATGAACTCAAGGAGTTTCAAAATCATTTGAGCTATGGTGGTTATGATAAAGGTGTGGGTTAGCAGCATCCAAAACAAGGAGGTAATTCAGTTCATGCACTTTATTTTAGTTGAAGTCTTGTAATTTGTTCATGTGGTGCGCATTCGACGACATCGAAACGATATTTAATGCCTCCATCCTATCTATAAACAACTCCTTCCACAAATAATATCATTTAGTTTACTCGGTTGCCTGAGGTAACACACCGGAGTTTAACAAACGTTTACTCGGTTAGCAATGTTTCGGGTTCGAACGATTCGTCGTTTGCGAACTTGCGCAAAACATTCATCACCTATGCAATAATACCCAGTGGACAATATTAGAAATTAATGATTAAACATACACATACATATAATTAAATATATACCAGCCCCAACTTATTCATCAAATGTTTGCATTCCATTCAAAGTCCCAATCCGAAGAAGTCGGAGGACTACCATCGCCGACGTCAGCGCAACAACCTCGCCGTCAAGAAGAGTCGCGACAAGGCCAAGCAGCGCCAGAAGGAATTTGCCAGGCACCTGGAGGTACTGACCGTGGAGAACAAGAGACTCCACATGAAGGCCGAGGTTCTCATGAAGGAACTGAATCTCCTTAGGGGACTTTTCCCTGTGGTCGGGCTTTCCCCTCCGCCCGAGGCAGACTCCATTCTGATGGGCGACTGAACGCGCCCCCGACGGACTCCGGGCCCTTCTTAATCGGTGGAAACATTGGCTTGCGGGAGGTCGACATTGTTGTCTTTTTTGTTTAATCTTTTTCTTTATAAAACTATTGAAGCTTGATCAGATTTCGGTCTAATAAATGATTACGAATTTGTGCAATGATAATAACAATTGGGCAATACGAACAATTGTTGGTACGTGGTTTATTCGTTGTATGAGACACGAGTCGAATACAAAGCACAATTTGCTTTCTATTGAAAAAAAAACACCAGACGATTTTGGAGGTAAAATCCCCGAACAAAAACATTTTCAAATATTAATCGAATGAAAGATTCTCGAAAAACAATTAAAAGTCAAATGGACATTGGGATGTAGTCTATTTACAAATGATTAGAATTAAACGGTTCTAAAATTCCGAAGAGGTCGAAAAATACTTTGCCCGTCGCGCGAGAGGTTTGTTCAACTCGAACGATTCCGTGGGACGAACGACACGACCTAATTAAGACCTTCAAATCGACAAAAACTGCAGAAAAAGAGATGAATCAAATGCTAAATACTGTTCTGAAATAGAATGCCAGATAGAAACTCCGATCCTAAAGATGAAAGTCGAGAGGGCGGATTTGGCACTTGAGGTTGCGTCCTGCAACCTATGGTAGTGTCAGATCGATTGTATGAAAATGTCAGTTAATGATTGAAGTAAGTAATGTCAACTGAGTTAACTTATAAAAGTAAGTGACAATTCACAACTCTATGGGATACTGATTGCTATTGCAAACGACGGCGAACCGATCCTGCTCGTACAAAACGTCGCCCAGAGTTCGAACTTTAAATGCATCGTAGTGTCGCTCGAGTTGCGACTCTAGAGTCAGCAGATTGCCACGCACATTTACCATGATCATAACCATCGCTATTTACATCAGCATCATCACCGTCATCAAGTGGACAGACAGCAGCTAGCGACTCGTTACTTTTCGGTCTTGTTCGAGCAGGTTGCGTCGCAATTCTCGTGTTCCTGGTCGTCATCTTCATCATCGTCGTCGTCGTCGTAATCTTCTTCAGAGAGGCATCTGAGAGAGGAGGGGGGCGGCGGTGGGTAGAGGCTGCGACCCGTGGAAGGAGAGGGGGGATAACTTATGTCGAGAGCCTTCAGGTCTCCGCTGAGGGAGAATCCACTCAGAGGAGTGGGTGGCGGTGGTGCAAAGAGGTAGTGGTCGCACAAAGTGCCCTCCTCGGTGGTGGAACTGCAAGGGGTGGGCAGATGTCGGGCCCTGTGCCTCTTGCGGCGCCTTTTGGTCCGGTGCGAACCGTGGTTGTAGTTGCTGGCCGAAGTGTTGCCATAACGATACCTGCCAGAGTTCCGGGTCTGACCGTAAGATGGAATCGAGGGAGAAATACAGGTCAGACTTCTATCGGTGATCGGACTAGGGGGAGGGTCGAAGGCAGGCCTGCTGGTGAGGGCCGACCCAGTGGTTGATGAGGCACCAGTGATGTGACCCCTGTCGTAGAAAACTGACTCACTGGCTCCGGATTCGGCGCAGTCCCTGAAGACTATGCTGCTGTCAAAGAAAGTCATGTCGTCATCAAGTTCTCCAAAGTAGGACTTGGAGGAGCCCGGTACCGTTCTGTTGTTATTCAACCTGGCAGCACAATCGCCGTCGTTCTTTTGGGGGCAGAGTTCCCCCGATCCAAGAAGCATGGTGCTACTATCTGGCAGAGAAAGTGGTGGAGGAGACGGTCGTGCCACCATGACGATGTTGTCGGCATAAGCGGTGGCGAGGTTTCTCGATTTCTGTCGACATATGAAAGCCAGTAGTAGAATGCAGGCTACGAGGACGATCCCGGCAGAGGCAATGCCGAGCCCAACGGCGTAATAGGCATTCGACATTTTTTGGACCTCCTTTTCGATCGGAGGGCAGTCCGATTCGTCGGAGGAGTCCGCGCAGTCGGGTATGCCGTCGCACCACCTCTCCAGAGTCACGCACTGCAAGTTGGCGCAGGTCTGCATGTCGTCGTCGCATTTCGGAGACGCGGACGGAGATTTGATTCTCTTTGTGCATTTGCCCTTGGAGCAGTTGCGACAATCGGCCTCGTCAGATTTGTCTTCGCAGTCCGCATGTTGGTCGCACCTCCACTTGAGCGGGATGCACATGCCATTAGACTGGCAGGTGAATTGACTGTCGTTGCAAGCCACCGGTTCCTTGCACGTGTTCTCTACCAGCTGCTTGCCAATGGGGCAGGAGCATCTCCACACAGACGCAGTGTCGCCCAGAATGATTTCTTCATCTTCTTTGACACAAAAATGTGAACAAGTATCTGCCGGACACAGATCCCCCGCATCCCCGTCGTCTCGATCGGCGACGACCGAAGCTACGGCCGTGACGTGCGGAAGGCCGCTCCAGATTTTGACTCGCTTGCTTCCGTCCGACGTGTTGACCCTTTCTACGCCGTCTTTTGTCACCCATAGCAACCAGGAGCCGAACACTGCGAGACCTACGGCATCCGTGTCATAAACGACGACCACTCGATTGTTGCCTTCAAAGTCGGCCGATTCTATCCTCCTCAAGTCCTGATCGATCCAATATATTTTGCCGTTTCTGTGATTGGCCGACATGGATCTACTTGAGCGTTGACTTCTGTGATCATCGACTTCGATTGGCCCGAGCTGACCCAATCCGGTGTTGATCAGTATGATTTTAGAAGAACCGTCCAACTGGGATCTCTCAAGCTTCGGGGTCTTTCCCCGATTGGTCCAAAACAAATAACTAAAAGCAGTTATTTTAAAGGTATTTATAAGTGAAACTCTATATAAGTTAATTTTTGTAATTACTGCTAAAAAGCAAACTACATTGATGTAGAATGCTTTAAGACGACGTATCTTTAAAGTAATCATGGTGGATTAGATGCTTGAAAATTAATAAACACACTATCAGAAAGATATTAATAACTCTTACCCGGCCCTCGGAGCAACGGCGAGGTACTTGGGTTGGCCCTCGGACACGACGGTGCCGAGGTGCGTGCCGTTGTACCTGACCACTTGGATGCAACTGCACGAATGCTCCGTGAAGTAGAGCAACTGAGTGTGGCTGTCCAGCGCCATGTCGATGATGATGATGGAGTTCAACAGGATGTTTACCTGGTGGTCGTCATAGTTACCGAAGCATTAATGACCTTAGCTGCCGGAACGCAAGGTTACACTAACGAACGCCTTCTCGACTCGACTCGCTCACCTGTCCGACTTCGCTCAGGCTTTTCAGGGACTTGTTGCGATTGTCGATCCAGAAAATCTTTCTCTCTCTCGGGTCGTGCTTCATCGACTTGACACTCCTGATGCCCCAGGTGTGGAGGTGAACCTCCACTGTGTCCTCAGGTGACTGGTCTACTGGTAGCCTCAGAATGGAATTGTTTTGGCCCAGCAGCAGGTAGGTGTCTGGAGCTGGTAAAGCAAACTCAATTCATTTAAAATTCCATCATCATCAATGGCATCATCAATAACATGCATTGACGTCATCAGTGACATACAATGATATCACCAACGACATCATCAATGAGTTGCAACAACACGCAAATGGGACTAGAATGGACAAGTAACACTGAAAGACATGCAGAATAAAAACAAATAGGACTGCGTCAGAAAAATAGAAAAAGCCTCGCTAGTGACTAACCTTTACAAGTGAGTCCATCTTCCAGGAGAGTATAATGGGTGGGGCAAGTGCATACACGTGACTGAGGGCAAGAGCACTGGTTGGTCATCCCTGTTTGGAGCTGATTTGCATATTCATGAGGTCTGCCGGCATCTTTGGCATCGCACTGGCACAGCTGAGATGAGGGCTCGTAACCCACATTGACGCAGAAGTGGGAACAGCCTCCGTTTTCAATCCGACATGCGTCCGGTTTTTCTTTTGCAATGAAAATTACAATTACAACTGTTGCATATAGCTATAATGAAATGGAATTTCATCTTTGCATTACATTATTTTTTCCTCATTCTGCAAAGATTCTGATGTTTGTTTGAGGAAATATTAAATAATTCATTTCCAACAGAAGATTTTGGAGGCAGTACTTACTTCTTACAATTACATTGTACTTATTTGCAAACTTATAATGCTTGAGAAATCAATTCAAATGTAAACATCAAGTGAAATCAATCACAAAGATAATAAAACAGCATTATTAAATAACTATTTACAATGATGCTATGCCTATCTATAATAAATCTAAGACAACAACAACGTCAACAATAATACTAATCATCACCATGGTAATCATAAAAGTATTTCAAGGGCATAGAGTTTCAGTCAACCCACCATCCATATTTCGGGAGATGTCAAGGATGCTCATCCCCACGACGTCCGAACCCACGGGGAAAGAATTGATCCGACCGGACTTATTGACCCGGAAGATCTTTCCCTCTTTCGAGAGGAGAAGAAACAAGGAATCATTGAGGACCCCGAAGTCGTGGAAAAGTGAAACCTGTGATTCGTACACCAGGGTCCGGTTTTCCCCATTGTAGTTGGACACGAGGAGGGAATTTCCCTGGAGCCAGTAGAGGTGTCTTCCAACGGTGTCCACTGCCAGTCTGGAAATGTTGGATGTGGCATCCGAAACAATGGCCTTCCTGGAGTCGCCATTCAACCGTGACCTTTCGATGATGCTGGTCTCTCCCTTGACATTGATCCAGAAGAGCCAGCTGGAATAATAATAATAATAAAGATGATGATAATAATAATTATAGTTAAGTTAGTAATAATAATATTAATAATAAATGTTATCTCATTATACTCACCCATTCTCTGGATCGACAGCCAGTTTGGAAGGCACAATGTCTTTCCAGACAATGACACTCCTTGACCTTTCCTCCAGTTTCATCATCTCAATCCTATTGGTCAGGAGATCAGACCAATATAGGTGGCTGGACAGGTAGTCGACGGCAATGTCGTCTGCATCCACGTTGCTGACCACTCTTCCGATGTGGGTGGGGTTTAGACTGACCACGTGTATTGACTGCCAATCAGAATGAAGTATGGTATTTAATAATGGTAACTTGATGATTACTTTTATTATTAATTAATACTTGAAGACACACTCAACAATGTCTGTGGTTGTCAAGTGAAACAGTACAATATTAATTAATGTCAATATAAGATAAACCAACTGCATTAGTATACAGCAAAATCAAGGCAACTTCAACACTGACCTTATTGATTGCATAGGACCAGAAAATTCTTTTCCTCACGGGGTCCGTCGTGATGGCCTTGATGCCCTTCGCTCCGACACCCGACACGAGCCTTGCATCCAGGCCGGTAACTATGGAGACACGGTGAATGGTGAGCGAGGTCGCATAGACGAGGAACAGGTGGGGCATGTGGCAGTCGGTCTCGTCGTACAGAAGTTCCAGTTCGTCCGGGCAGGCGCAAACCCGTCGCTCTCCCCTCATGAAGCAGAAGTGGCTGCATCCTCCGTTGTTCCGCGAGCACTGGTTTTCCGCTGGAAGATGCCGAAACGTGACGTTTGTGCATTAATGCGATGCCATTCTTACCGGATGTTGTTGAATATGAAATATCCTATCATCGTGCAGCAAATCGGTCTATAATCGTTATTACCATCATTCCTGTTGTCATCATCGCCATCTCAACCATTGTCTACCATCATCATAATTAAATTGGACCTTTGATCTTAGAAGCAAACAAACCTTTGTTTCCATGGAGACTGATGGCCTTGAGACTCATGAGATTAGGAAGGCTTTCCACGATCCTCGACCTGTTCAGCCCCGTCTCCTTATTGGCTCTGCTTATCAACCTCTCCGTCGGGTCTGACCAATAGATGAAGTCATCTGAAGTAAAGAGGAGCGTTACAGGATACCAAATGATTGGCTACCAAATAGGTATATACCAAATACAGGATACCAAATGATTGGCTAAAGACATCATTTATGCTGCTGATGATGGAGCTGCATGTTATTATCTACTCGGTGATGTAATGCTAAGATATTGATAAGTAAGATGAGAATAATAAACTAGCATTACTACATTAATACTTGACAAATGCAATCAAGAATAAAGCATAAATGACACATACCTCAAACAAATGACAATAACAAGGGGTGCATTTAACAACAACAATAATAATAATAAGTTAAAATAATAACTAAAATAATAATATTAAAATAAATTAAATTGAAAGCGATTATATAACTGTACCAATGAAATGCATTTCAAAATGTCAAAGTTCATAGGTCATCAAGGCAAACCGAAATCAAAGGTCAAACAAACCCAGAACGGCTAGGCCAAAAGCGTGTGAAATGCCTTCCAGCAACGTGACCCTTTCCATAGTGTCGAGTTTGATGTAGGCTATCAGGTCCTTTCCCGCATCACCCCAGTAGAGGCGATTGGTGGACTGGTCGAGGGCAAGCCCATTGGGCCAGGTTATGTCCGAGTCCACGAGAATCCTTCTCTCCGATCCATCCATGAAGGACATTTCCAGCTTAGACTTGTTGCCCCAGTCGCTCCAGAACATTCGGCTGGAAGAAAGCAAAGGGTCGAACGATCAGTAGCGATGTAGTGATACGATAATAATAGTCGATAATAAAATTAATAAACAACTCATAAACAAGGATCCAAGAACAAACCAAGCTACACCAACCCGTTCATTGGATCGATGGTTATTGCCCTGGGCTCCAAGAGTCCGGTGTCGATGATGACCTTGTCGAAGAGTCCGTCGAGTTGTGTGACTTGAATCCTATCCTTGCCAGAGTCGATCCAGAAGAGGTTTCTGCCCCTCCAGTCCAAGGCCACTCCCTCTGGTCTGATGGTCGAGGCGTTGACCACCACGTCCAAACCTGGATTGTGATGTAAAAGAAAAAGAGATAATTTTTGTTTTTAAATAAAATTTTAACAATTAAATCACTGGTCAATCATTAATTACGTAAATCATATCATGAACTTAATTTCTTTCATTCTTCTGAACATCATTTTTAGGTTGGTTCTCAAATGTCATCGTTTGTCGGAGAGCAATGCAATGTGCACGCATTCATCCTTTTATTACTCATCATTACCATCGTCACCAACATCATTATCATGTTTCAGCATCACTATCATTTTGTAATCATAACTATCAGTGTAACCCCCCATCACTACCATCACAACCCATCATCACTATCATCACTACCATCACAACCATCATAACCCTAGCTCCATCATCATGCCCTACCTGAACCATTGAGGTAAGCTCCCATGATGGACTGAAGTTCAAAGTCTGACCAATAAACCTTGCCGTGAATCGGGTCAAAAGTCACGTCAACGGCATGCTTGACTTGGGGCAGTGGTACCACGAAGTTTGTGAAGTCAGGTGTGTCCAAGGAGACCCACCTGAGATCAACCTGCCTGACCACAAGCAGTATTTCAGACGGTCCTGAGGGTCATGATTGAATAAATTATAATATGAGTACATTAATAGCAATAATAATAATAATAATAATAATAATAATAAAAATAATAATAATATTGTCATTTAATCAATGGAATTTATTGTGTAATGTTATTACAGCCATTGATGTAATGATAACTTATTACGATTACAATCTTCACCATTGTCGCCACTCTCAAGTCAAGTGACGGTAGATGTAATTTAGTTGACCTAAAAAGTAATTTAAATATAGTCACACTAAATTAATTTAATTCAATTTAAAATTTCATTTGAACAATTAATTTAATTCAATTTAAAATTTCATTTGAACAATTAATTTAATCCAATCCACATTAATTTATAATAAATCTTGATAATTAATTAATTAATGCAGAGAATAATTTCGATGTTTATTACTCGAGGCAGGTTGTCAATCAAATAATAAAATAATAAAAATAATAATAAAAAAAACTGAGGAGTGAGGAGAGGCAAGGTTTTGGAATCCTTCGTCTGTTTTTTAATTGGAAACAGTTGTTGGGTCCGTGATTAATTAAAAATTACGATCATAAATAAAAACGGTAATAACGCTAATAAAACAAATATTTTACTTTATTTTATTTTAATTATAAAAAAAAACTACATTTAATTGCTTAATGTTCCATTGTAATTTTATTTGATTTTTATTTTTCCCATAAATTTTAACAAATAAAAACTAAATAATAATAATAATAAAAAGATTTGTTAAATTACAATTAAGTGTGTAGTTCTCATTCATAATACTGTGACAATGGTTTGAGTCATTAACAAAAGACAAAACCTTTGCAATTACTAACCAATATTGATATTACTCCTATATTAAATATCAGTACATTACTGCTAACATGTAATAATAACATTCATAATGAATTATAATAATTATGATAATGAACTACAACAACCTGCTGCACAGTTCCTTCCATCTGCTGTCATTTTGATGCCCACCGGACACGCGCAGGAGTATCCTTCGGTCGAGGAAGGCGAGAGGAGACACAGGTGAGAACAGCCACCATTGCGTTCACCACAAGGGTTGTGAGCTGCAGTGGTTTGTGATCATTCGATGAATAATAATAATAATAATAATAATAATAATAATAATAATAAAATAATAATAATAACAATAATAACAATAATAACAATAATAATAATAATATAATAATAATAATAATCATCATAGTAACTAATTTATAGGGTGCCATATGTGAAACATCAGAGGTGCCTTATATCTCTTTGGTCCTGCTGCAAGGACAAAGTGATCACTGCCACAACATTTCCGAAACACATTTAATAATAAATGATAAATAATTGTGCACTAATCAGTTCGCATATTTCACGAGTATTTAACCTCCTGAGAAAATGATTATTAAGCGTAAACGGCGACGATGATGATAATGACGATGATGATGATGACGACGATGAACTTATAAGAATTACAATCTCAAGTACATCAACAAGGGTTCTGAGTGCAAATCAATTTGTAGAGGAAACTAGAAACTTTCCATAATTTTTTTCCGTTATAATCATAATAAATAGATGAACCGGCTGTTACAGTCAATAATGTTGTGTCAATATCGATTTTTTTGTTAATTATTTTATATAAAAAGTCAAAAATAAATAAATATTTTTAATACGAACAATACACTTAAATGTAAATACTGATTAAGATGATTATTATCATTTCATACAAACAGTAAAATACAATAAAATTGCATGTGAATTTATGTCATTAGAACATATCACATTTATGATGATATTATTAATGATGATGATGATGATGATGACGACGGCGATATTATTAATGATTGCAAAACTGATGCAATGAAAAAATACAATTTCAGAAATAAAAAATAAAAATATTCTTTTCACAAAAAAAATATAATTGCCAAAAATGTGATGTGAACTGATGACGACATGAGGATGATGAAAAAATGTGGCAGGTTTTGCACCCAGTTGATTGCCAAGCATAAGGCATGGTATTCGATGGGTGGATGGATGGAATAGATAGATGAACGACTGAAGAAACTGAAGGATGAGTGAATCGATGAATGAATGAATTAGTCAATGACAGACTGACTGAATGAATGAATGAATGAATGAATGAATGAATGAATGAAGAAATGATTTCCTGCAGGCAGCATTATTTATGTTCGTCACGTCAAACGATTTTGGCTCTCTTTTCTTTTCCGTCAATTTTTTGTTTTTGTAATAAAACTGCGCAGTAAAATAAAAGATAAAAATATTAATTTGTAAATATGACAAAAAAAATCGTAAATGGAAACAAAAAGTAATGTTAATGCGTGATTTTATAAAGAAAAAAAAAGTGATAAAAAATTGCATCAATGTCGACGATGACGATAAAGATGATGATGGTGATGACGACAACGGGGATGTTGATGATAATGATGATGATGACAGCCATCAGTGAGTGATGATATATGAGGTCACTATGACTTTGACCTTTTTTGGAAGAGTCTGATTGGCTGAATCCAATCCGATCCCATCCAATCCAATCGAGAGGAATGAAACGGATTGAGTGCGTAAGAAGAGATGCAGACTTTGTTTTAGAGATGTTGAGAAATTAGCGAGGGGAGATTTTATGCGGAGAATGACAGATCTATAGCACTAGCTAATAATACTAGCAAGGATACTGATGGGCTATTGATGGATGGATGGGTGGTTAAATGGTTGACTCTTGTGATATCTCAATGGCTAGATTAGCAATGGTACGTGCTCTAGAGTACATCGATGGGGCATTAACGCTGAATGGTGAATGGATGGGTTAATGAGTGTAGTGAGTGAATGAGTGAGTGAATGAGTGAGTGAATGATTGGTCGGTTGGAACAATTGATGAATTGTAGGAATAGGATAGGTGGATGGATTGGTGAAAGAAGAACCACGGCATCGAAGAAGCCATTTGACGCCATGGTCCCATAAATAAGAAGCTGAAGAAAGTACATAAATTGAAACGCGACAAGTCGATGGTGATGATGATGATAATGATTAATACGATGATGATGATGATGGTGATGATGATGATGATGATCAAGGGAATCGTGATCACGAACAGGGCTCTGTGAAAGGTCGAACGGCAAGCACGGGTCTCTGAAATTGGCGTCGCACAATTGAAATTCAGCAGCGTATTTGTAGTAGTAGTAGTGGAGCAGTTGCTATGGAAACCACTAATCGTTACCTCGGCTTATTCTTAGTTCTTTCTCTTTTCGTGTTTTTTATGTGATTTTTTTTTTTAAATCCTGGAAATTATTTTCCGCTCAAAGTCGAACAAAAATGGCTTTAAAAAAAACGCCTTTAAAAATGGGAAAAAAAAGAAAAAAAAACTAAAATTTCCCAGCGATCCTATCCTAACGGAAAGTATAAAAAAGTTGACGGACGAATGTGATGAATTGACGTCTGGATGGATGGCAGGTGGTTGTGCGGATGGATGAATGGACTGATGGGTGGTTGCATGAATGAATGGATGATCGGTTGCATGAATGGATGGATGGATGGTTGGTTGCATGGTTGAATGGATGGGTGGTTGTATTGATGAATGGATTGATGGATGGATGGATGGATGGATGTAAAAGCAACAGTCGTTACGTTTCGTGTTCGAAAGCCAACTTGCACAGCCACAAAGCGCCCCTTGGATGCGGCGCTATACAAATGCTTGAGCGTCTCTGACGTTTACGCTTATGGCTTATACGCTATATTATATTATTATTATTGTTGTTATTATTATTAAAAAGTAATTCTCAACTCCACACCACCTGGCAGTTTCCTTTCCGGTTGAACAACCTTGAAGTCCTTGGGCGTGGATCCAGTCGAGGTCAGGTACCTGCCCTCGAGGCAGGCCTCTTTGGGGCAGTAAGAGATGGACATGTTCTTCCAGTTGACCCAGAAGATGAAGTCCCCGTACACGGATACGTGGGAGGGGTTGGCTAGACCCTTGGGTGCGATCTTAAATTTAAAAAAAAAACCAAGTACTGATGGGATGGATGTTGCTACTGTGACTGGCGCGCAGTGGGTTTAATTCAGTGCGCGTCCCTAATATAATTATGCCGGTTCATTAACAAAATGTAGTAGTAGGAAAAAATAAAATATTCTATAATTAAATAACAATAAATAATAATAATAATAATTCATGAATTATAATATCGCGATAAGACACTTGAGTGATAACAATTGCTTGGATACTTTAAACCAAAAGCCTGAATGTCTGGGAGTTCTTGAAATAAGATGAATACTAATTAGTTACTAATTAATTTATAATAATAACAATAATTAATGACTTACTATTAACAATAACAATCCTAGATTAAATAGCGCTTAGAACAGCTATACTAAACAACAACAACAATAATAATAATATTTTAAAATAAAATATAATAAAAATAAATAAATGAATGAATGTAATCACACTCCTGCGTTCCTTTCATCTTGATAACAGAGTGAACAACACAGACTCAAAAGACTTGTTTGGGGTAGGGAATAGGGAGTATCCATCCTCCCCCATCAGAGGGCTAAAAAATATCTTCCCCATCTGCCAGTGGGATGGCTGGGGTGAGTGCATGAGTGCATTGAATGCATCACCTAGTGGCATTCCATTATTCTTAAAACATTTGCAACAACATCATTAGCACCAAGAATAACAACAGCAACACCAACTACAACAACAGCAACAGTACACGGCAATGAATAATTCATGAAATGCTTCTTCTGTCAGCTCATAATGATCAGAGAATCCTAAAAGTTGAGTAATACTCTGGTGAATTGATGAACTAATGGATGGATGTGTGAATAGATATGTGAATAGATGGATGGAGTTGTGGACATATGTGAGAATGAATGGATGGATTTGTGGACAGATGTGAATAGATGTGAAAAATCGATTTATGGATAATTTACGCATTTATAAAAAGAATTGTGTTAACAACAAATTAACTGGTCACTAGTCCTGTTGTTATACATAATAACATATTAATAATAACATAAAAAGAATAATACATAATAATAACCTGTTCTAAGCGATATTTGACTGAAAATTGAATTAATGACTGGAGTTAAACGTATGATTTGGGTAAGACATCCTCATCTTCATCATCATCACCGCCACCACAACCATGGTCACCATCATCAACGTCACCACCATATCATCATCATCATCATCATCGTCATCATCATCGTCGTCGTCGTCATCATCATCACAGTTGTCTTTGTCATGACCACTGAAAATAATCATCATCATAATGTGCCTATTGGCTACAACATCACAATGATCTCCGCGGATGGGCATTACGAGACAGGTGTGTGATATGTTGGATCCAGTAGCGATAGAAGACTTAATGTAATGCTAAGATAAGATAAGCTAGGAAAAAGGTAAGATAAGGCAGACGAACAAAGGCGAGGTAACTTATTTCCCGCCAGTTTTTTTTTTTTTCAGAAATAATTGAATATCACATCGGTGCTGGCGACTTCTATCTAGCGCTTCTGTGTACTCAAAACGTACCGTGTAATTCAACGTAAAAATAATTAAGTAAAAATAAATCAAGTACCGCAAGTAAAAATATCACCTGGGTAATTTTTTTTATGTTCTGATTCCTGGAGTCCGCGCGCGCGTGGAAAGGTCGGAAGACAGGAGGCGAGGTTAAAGTGCAAAGCATGCCAGTTCATCGATGATGATGATGATGATAATAATATAAAATTAAATAATTACAACATGAGGTATTACTTCTCAAATGATAATAAATCATCGAAAACGGAATCTATCATGGCGATGGCGGTGGTAAAAGTGATGTTGATGATGACGATGACGACAATGTTGATGATGACGACGATGTTGATGATGATGACGACGATGTTGATGATGATGACGCTTTCACCGTCCTAAGAAGTACAGATCGACAAAGGCTTTGAGTAAACAAAGGAGAAACAACAAGAACAAGACAGAAAGACTCTTACAAGTATGCACACAGACACTGCACACAACTGTGCACACAGACAATCTAGGCCCGTACCCCAACAGAGGTACTCCAAAATAAGGACACATCACAAGGGCAACAAGAAGAGTAACAAGGAATAACAGACAAAAACAAAAGAAAGAGAAATTAGGAAAGAGAAATTATGAGCAGCGGAACTTTTAAAAATATCCATCCGAGCGAACAATGCCTCCTGAGTGAAGTAATGTCGTGTTTTCTTGAGGTCCTCCGTGACAAATGCTGGAGAAACTGGAGATGTAAGAAGCGATGACGTCTCCAGCAGTTTATTTATTAATTTATAATTTATTTATTTATTAATTTGTGGTTTATATATCTATACTTTATTTATTTATACTTTATTTATTTGTAGCGAGTTTATTCTAGTTCAGTTGAAGCTTCGGAAGCAACATTGAGTGTCCCTGATGCTTACAGCAGTTCATAAATGAAGATATTAATATTATTATTATTATGTTGAGAAGAAATAAATAATTAATTCAGCTCCTTAATTACAATAACAGTGGAATAAACTTTTAAGTGGCTTTTCAAGGATTTGTTCCAATTGGCTGCCAATGTGTCAATGAGTGAGTGAGTGATTAAACATTCCTGATAATAATTGGTCAGAACTACAATGTTATAATAGTATATTAATAATAATAGTTAATAATATTATGTAGTATAATACTACATAATAATATGAGGACAGCAGGAAATGATGGTCATTGGCCACCGTACTACTTCATGTATTTTGGATTCAACTTATTCACTACAATCATTATTATTATTAATATTATTATTACTAACTCTTCACCAGTCAAACGTCTGAGACATATAGTGTTCGAAACCCAGCCTGCACTGTCGCCAGCGCCCTCGGGAAGGAGCGCTATATAAATGGTTACAAGAAGTGCCTATGGCGCTATATTAATGAAGTTACAATTACAATTACAATTACAACTACAATTACAATTATCGTTTTTCAAATTTTCAAATGGTCCCTCAACACATCAGTAAGTCAAGTTACCCAGGGTCACACATTCACAACGACATCGATAACATTTGATTATCTACTTCATGCACACGTACAACTGACATTCTGCAACATCATCTGCAATGCTGAGAGCCGTCAGTTAGAGTAGGAATGCCATGAACAGTGGAATGAGTGGAAAGCATCCACTCTTATATTTTCTTAAATTATTATTATTGATACTTATTATTATTATTATTGATACTTATTATTATTATTATTGATACTTATTATTATTATTATTATTATTATTATTTTATATTTTTTTAAAGTGTAGCACGCACCAAGCACACTGTTTGTGCGCATCCATGGTTCATTCACGGTGCAGTCAGGATTCAAGGTGCATTTATGGTGCATTCTTGATGCCTTCACGTTCAATCAAAAGGTGCATTTATGGTGCATTCATAATGCCTTCACGTTCAATCAAAAGGTGCATTGATTACCTCTCTCAAAGCAGTTCCGTCAATCAAGTAACTGAAGATCTTGCCATTCCTCTCATCTGCAAAGTAGATTCTGTCCTCAGAATAATCTATAGACAGACTGTTCGGCCAAAAAACCTGCAGTTGAATAAATTAGCATTCATTACCGTGCTAATAAATTTTAATGAATATTAAATTAGAGGGGAATTGGCTAACAGAAATGTAGCCTCTTGTAATTAGATTGGCTACACTTCAACTCTCGACATTGGAGTGATTATTGGTGATAAATTATGCAACGACCAGATGATAACGGCTGAATAAATTTGAACATTCATATCCTCATTAATAATAATAATAATAATGATAATAATAATAATAACAATAATAATAATAATAAAATGACATAAGTCAACATCAAAACGAACAGTAATCTCAGTTAGCGTTGTCACGTTACCATGTCAACCCAGCCACCAAGCCATCAAGTCATCAAACCACGCTGGCATAGCACGTTCCACGACGATGAAATGACGGAACAGACGGTAGAATGTTGAGTGAGCGACAGACGATGAAAAAAAAGACAACATAGTTGAGCATAGTCGAGAAATTGGTTGAAGTATGCAAGCATTCGAAGATGAAGACGATGATGGCGATGAAGATGATGAGAACGATGATGATGATGATGATGATGATGATGATGATGATGAGGAAAGAATTGAAAAAGATGAGCAGAGCCAGCCTATCAATCAACGTGTCGAAGCAACTGTTGATAACAACGAAAAGCCTTTGATCAGCAACTCACGCAGGTATTCATCTCCATGACGACGCTCCTCTCCGAACCATCCATCCCTGCCCTGCCTACACGGGGGTAGTGGCCGCAGTCCGTCCAGAAGAGTAGCCTGGATGAGGAAATAAGATGTCGTTATAGTGGGTGGATGGCTTTATTATTATTTGGATGGCCAAAGTAATGACATCATCGTTATCATCATCACCGCAATCATCATCACAATCACGATCATCATCATCATCATCATCATCATCATCATCATCATCATCATCATCGCCATCTTCCTCCCCTCCTCGTCATCCTCAAAGCAACAAATGAATGGCCGGTCAATGTCCAGCTCAATCATCAGACTGCATTAATGCACCAGTAGAATTCTTCTGAAACTTGTTTCCATTAAACAAGAACAACTAAATAAAAGATACAAATGGACGGAGGGAGGAAGGAGGCCATCTATTCTTAAGTCCTCTTCTTTCTCCTTGTATCACTATCATCACCAGCACCACCGTATAACCATATGAAAACATCAGTACAACCCCAGCTAACAACCTAACTACGATACATCACAACAGCTAATCATAACAATATACGACGACAACAGCACAATCAGCTCCATAGACTCGACTATCATCATCATCATCATCATCATCATCATCATCATCAACACCATTATCACCACCATCATCTTCGTCGTCACCGTCCTCATCATACCACTATCATAGTCGTCATCGTTATCATCATCATCACCGCCACCACCATCATCATCATCGTCATCATCATACCATAACCATCATCAGAACCGGATACCATATAGCGTGGATGTTTTCATAATAGCCACAAGTGCTATGTAAACAGTACCTGATCGTATGACTACCTGTCGACCTGAGCACAAGGCAATGTTTACAAGTCATTATGCAATGTCATGGTGGAGGCACTGATGATGATGATGATGATGATGATGGTGGAGGCACTGATGATGATGGTGGAGGCACTGATGATGATGATGATTGTGGAGGCACTGATGATGATGATGATGATTGTGGTGATGGAGGCAATGATGATGACGATGAATGCCATGGTACCGAACTGATACCGTCCATAATAGCATTAACGCTGATGATGAATACGCATACAGTTACAACGATCGTAATGATCATAATTACGAGTCTAACGATTACGACCGCCATAGTTATAATCCTGACCTCATTATGACCTCAACCCGTCCTTAAATTGAGCCCCTCAGAGTGCAACCAGGATTGGAATGCAATTCAATCATTTGGCAAGCTTATCATCCCCAACGAACAATTAGCCTAACAATAGTCATCAACAAGCAGTGACGGTGGTCCATCCATTATCTCGGAAAAGAGAGATCATGACACGACTGGAGAGGTGCGAAAGGATCTGGCATGAGGATATTTTCCTATTCCAGGGTATTCCGTAGTAGGGGATCTCAATCCCGAATCATGCATTCCATTTGTAACATTCTGGATATGAAGATCATTTCAACGTTGGTGTCGTCGTCGTCATCATCATCATCATCATCATCATCATTTTTGTCATCATCGTCTTCATCCTCATCATTTTGATTTCCGTGTAAGGAAGCTATATAAGTATTTAATTTGTAATGATAATAATAATAATAATAATAACAACAATAATAATAATAACAATAATAATAATAACAGTTGTAATTTTTATAATGCCTAATTTTTTATTTAAGGTTCACCCAATTTATTCGCCCTTATTGGATAAGGACCTTTAGAGTTAAGCTTTGTCAACAGGATGTAACTACAGTAATAATAAAAATTGCATGTTATTATTAATAATTATTATCTAAATCATATATTAATACTATTATATAATATCATACCACAACTATGTCATTGTATACCTATCCATCTACATTTTAATATTACAACAATTTTTAATAATAATACTAGAAATATATATTTCAAATAATATTAATAATGATAACAGTATTAATAATAATAATAATTAATAATTAATTACAGGCCAACGCGATTATTTTTGTGAGTTGTAAAAATAATGAAGACAATAAACAATGCCATTTGACCTGGTTAATGGTTACTAATAATAACTAATACAAAGGTTTAATAATCACGTTACAGTGGTTACTGTTATATGTTAATAATAACAATAATAATAATAATAACAATAAAAATAATAATAATATTGTAATTATTACTGTTGTTTTCCACAAGAAACTTTGTCCTTGTCTGCATCTATATGGCCCTAAATAATGTCCTACAACAACCACAAAGGAACTGCAGATTATGATGGATGATGATATTGGCGATGACGCTAGAGATGGTGATGATGATGATGATGGTGGCGGTGATGGTGATGATGATGGTGACGATGATGGTGGTGGTGATAATGATGATGGTGGTGACGGTCACGCTACTGATGATGATGACGATGTTGGTAATGTTGATGATGCCTGACAAAAAAAGAAAATGCATGAAATTAGTTGGTGACAAAATATTAACACGAAATTATATTTGAAATTACATAGTCTTTTCAATCAGAAGGTTACTGGATCAAATGAACTACCCAAATTACAAATGGTCCAATAAAAACTAATTAACTAAAAAAACAAACAAAAACAAACAAAAGAAAATAAATAATTATTCCAAGTAAGAAATTATTCAGCAATTATGGCTAAAATGTGGTAAAAGATAATTTTTGAAATTATGTTCTCTTCAAAAAGTCTTCAAAGGATCACAAAGTGACTTCAATGTCATCCATTAAGTCTTCAACCACAGAATGCATTAACTTTGGAAATAAAATCTAGATGATGATGATGATGATGATAATAAAAAAAAATAATAATAGCTAATTAATAATAATAATAATAATAATAATAATAATTATAATAATAATAATAATAATAATAATAATATAATAATAATAATATAATAATAATAATAATATAATAATAATAATAATAATAATAATAATAAATAATAATAATATGCTTATTCATACAAAGCAGAAAAAAATTATGTCGACTCGTTCTTCTTTGCGTTGTAGTGGGGCAAAAGTAATTTACTATCCATTCGCCCCACCCACCCAGTCCTCAATGGGGAGCCCATCTGTGGGTGCTGATACGGGTCGGTGTTTTGGAATTGGCAAATATTAACTTGTTAACCCTTTTCACGAGTTCCCGGTGCGATTTATCGGAATACATTACTACGCCCATCTCCGTACGTAATGAGGTGTGCTCCTTGGTGCAAAATAAACTGGTTACGTTAATAATTACTTTAAACTTTAATAATACTAATAATATTATGATAATATAATATTAATAATATTAATATAATTATTATTATTACTAAAATTATTAATAATAATTATATATATATATATATATATATATACATATTTATTTATTTATATTATAATAATAATATTAATTATTATTGTTACCGTCATCCTCATCATCATCATCATTACGAAGAAATCCGATGTCTCCGATTGAAACCCCGTTTAATATAATGAATGAATCTTATTGATTCATATTTATTAATTAATATTAAATAAAGCAATGTTCTGTGATTGTACTATGAAACATTACGCAAACGTAATAGCAACATCACACGTGCACACGTGCGCACCGTTAACACAACCAGCCTGGACAGGCTCAACATTACACCGCCGGATTGAGAACATGATTTGTGGAAGATAAAAATAGGATACGAATAAACCCGGAGTGGAAAATAACAGAATACCATCATCGTCATCGTCATCATCATCATCATCATCATCATCACTGTCTTTAACCTTCCTCCGTCACGGGGTCATACAGAGGAGGCACCGAAGTCACCATGGTAACGGCTAATTGTCGCACGACTTTCGCACACAAGCGCAAATTGTCACATCTGCTCACACCGACTGAACCGTGAGTCATCACCGTTGTCCTCATCATCTCATCTTCTGATAATCATCATCATCATCATCATCACAGTCATCGTCATCATCATCATCACAGTCATCGTCATCATCTCCGTCTCCACCACCACCAGTATCGCCATCGCCAGCATCACCATCATCAACCATGATGTGGAAATGCTCTGCTAACAAAATTTATTAATGTATACATATAATATATAATGTATATATAATATAAATTATAACATAATATAAATATACTAATGTCCCAACATTTATCGCAAGAGAAAAAAGACACATGTATTAGCAACGACTACGACAATGATGATGATGATGATGGCGGTGGTGATGATGACGATGATGATGATTGTGACAACGATGGTGACAGTCGAAGTAACATGGCCAACCGTCACCCGACCTCAGAGCGACCTCCACAAGTGCACTTAATCACACGCGCGCTAGAATATTCAAAGCCATAGTACACTACAGACAGAAAGAAGACTTTTAGATTTTCCTCTGAAGTAAATCACGATTGAAAACAAGGTGACCAGATGGTAATAACATCAACCAATCAATCAAGCACCCATTCAACCAATCAATCAAGCACCCATTCAATCAATTAACCACCAATCTAGTTTCTCAATCAACCACCAAACTAGTCTTTTAATCAACCAACTACTCATCCGACTACCCATCAAATCAATTCAAAAAAAAAAAATCTCAGCTTTGGAAGTACTAAACATTTCAAGAGGTCGCAAGAAGTCACAAACCTTTCCAAGGTCACGATGCTAAAAATAGCACTTCGGAGGAGGGGGAGGAGTCAATTACATAAACAAACACGACCAAACTCAGCAGGAAAAAGATGGCTTGGATGAAGAAAAGAGAAGATGAGAAAAAGAGAGAGGGGAAAAAGGCTATGGTATCATCTATGTAAACGTAATTAATAGTATTATTATTATTATTATTGTTATAAATATTATTTATTATTATAATTATTATTACTATAGCTACTATTATTATTATTATTATTATTATTATTATTATTATTATTATTATTATTACTATTATAATTGTTAATATTCCTTGGAAGAAGGTTATATCTTGAGTCAATCATCCGTGTGAGATAAGAGACACGACAACGAAAGAGTTGATAAGATGTTGACGACGTTCTAATCAGTACACAGTGTTGATAGCTCAGCCACAACCCGATCATAAAGATGCTTCAGATAACACAGAATATAATATTTACAATTATAACACTGACGTCATAATAATAATAACCACCAGCCCACCTTAGTTTTGCGTCCAAAGCTTTAAATCTTAACTATTTGGAATGATGATGATGATTTCATAAATAAATACATAAATCAACAGTTAAATAAATAGTTGAATAAGTGGATGAATGCATGGATGGATGGTTGGATGGATGGATGGATGGATGGATGGATGGTGGATGGATGGATGGATGGATGGATGGATGGATGGATGGATGTATGGATGGATCACTAACATCAAGAGTTCCGCAAAATGATTTACCACAGCCGGCGTCTGGTCAATATTAATTGCAGGTTTATGTTAATCAGCGTAATTAACATTATTTACTTGATTATTATAATCGGCTCGATCAATATTAATTACCAGGTTATGTTGATTAGCTTGATTAATATTAATAGACCGTCAAGGATTACCGTTTGATGTAATGAGTGGATCTCAAAAGCCAGGCGATGCATATTCATGAGATACATGAGTCAGGTACATGTTAAGAACTCCACACATAAAATCACTAGCCTCCATCATCATCGTCATCGTCGTCGTCATCATCACCTTTTGCCTTCCCAGCTGTGGCGACAGTGTCATTGCAATGTGTAGCATAGTAACAGTGTGAGATACAACAATAATCATAAATAATAAAAATAATAAATAATAATAACGATGATGATAATAATAATAATTATAATAATAATAAGAAGAAAGTCATCAATCAAGTGCTCAAGGGAATGTGGATGGCACTGTATTCCACGCGGCTTTTAGGATGGCGGCAGTAAAATTTAACGACCTATAAATAGCCTTCACTCCGAAATGGAAGTCACATGTGAACGCCACATAAATGCCAGCCAATGGAAATGGGTCGCCGGCCCGACCTCATTAATCAGTGACCCAGTTGCATAATTGTTTTCGGCTCCAGCTAGCGTCATCGTGTGACGAAGAAGTGTCTCGCGCCTACGAAGATGATGACGATGACGACGACGACGACGAAGATGGTGATGATGACAATGACGATGATGATGATGATAATGATGATGATGATGATGATGATGACAACGACCTGTCCTGTTTCTGTTGTATCTCAGGAGCAATTGACACAAATCCTGATGAGCAAATAATTTAATTGGTCTCTACAGAAAAGTAATTGCATCATCAACTGCGTTGCTGTTACCGAATGAGGGTAACAATGAATATAATAGCAATTGTATCACCAACAATTGCACTGTTGTTACGTGGTAACAAGAAAGACTTAATGACCGTAAATAAGCTGCTATAGAGACTGCGCATGTAGTGATAAAGTGATGATTATTCAGTGGAATCATCATTCTTGTAGGAGGATGTGGTGTTGTGTTGATGATGATGATGATGATGATGATGATGATGATGATGATGATGATGATGATGATGATGATGATGATGATGATGATGTTACGATGACTATTATTACTATGGTGACTATCGTGACGACAATATCGACGATGATTGTGATAGCAGCTGTGAGTTGCTGTTGATGGCACAGTATTGCATGAGATAAGGTGATACATTAATCATCTCCATCATCACAAACACCATGAAAAGTCATCACGTCATCACCTTTGCACGTTCATCATTATTTCATCACTGTCGTCATCATCTGGCTCTCCTTGCTTATCTTATAATTCTCACTATCAGTAATCACTGTTATCATCATCATCATCCTTTTCCATCATCGCCACTATATCACCCATCCGCCATCGTCGTCGTCATCACCAACACGAGCATCATCATTATCGCCACCATAACCATACACTGCCATCAAAAAACTCCATCATTGTCACCACCACAATCACCATCCCCCTAACTCAGACATCATTACCATCACAATTACCATCACAATCACAATCATTACCATCATCATCATCATCATCACCACGTTACCTCTTCATGGGGTGCAGTGCAATGCTCCTGGCCTCGATGATGTCATCCCAGATGAGCACCTTCCTGTAAGTTCCGTCCAGGTTGCTCACCTCGATGGTGTTCCTTTCCGAACCGACCCAGTAGAGTTTCCCGCCGATCCAATCCACGGACAGGTGCTCGGGCGTGGCATCGAGGTTCAACGGCAACTCGTTCGCCTCCTGGTTTCGGTCGAGAATTTATAGGTTAGTTAGTTAGGTTCGGGTGAATAGTCGTTAAAAATGGAACGAGGGTAAGGATTTGAATTGATTTTCGTGTGGTTTTTGTGGTGAGGTTTTGGAAATACCACCATGTTGTTTTATCAGATTCAGTGATGGTGATAATAATAATGAATGTGGTGATGATAATAATAATAATGAATGTGGTGATAATAATAATAATGAATGTGATGATAATAATAATAATGTTATGATGATAATAATAATAATGGATGTGATGATAATAATAATAGATGTGATGAAAAGAATTATAAAGATGATGATGATGATAAGGATAAAAAATGCATGAAAGACCATCACCCAACAATCCATCACCAGCTCACAAAAACTTTGCATTATTCACCGATAGTGGCAGAGCAAAAACAATTGTTAGTGTTACATCAGCCTTGCAGCCAACAAAAATATTCATTTTGCAGAAAATATTTTTATGAATAAATCAATGTATAACTATAAGGTAACATTCTGTGAATGTCACAAAAAATTCTAAATAACATTAGCAATTGGAATTAATAAGATGATAACCATCATGACCTCTGAATATTGATTAATAATTACTTAATTATTAATTAATTAAGCAACCATATCAAAGCTATAGTTAAGTAGTAAATTGTGTCATCTTAAAAATCTATAATTTCAACATTCATTTTGAAGACGAAACAGAATTTAAATTTTAAAAAAAATGACACTGAAATAGAAATAGAATTGAAAAATAAAATATTGAAAAGTTTAAAGACCAGGTCCTTCAGTTTTTCGGACAGGTCCACGAAATAACCTCGGTTGAATGTTCGACTTTGATTCGTGGCATTAAGATTTAATATCCATCAAAATCCAATCACTGGGAACTTATTACTTAGAATCTCAAAGAATTAGTTTTTAACAAAAATAAATGCTTTCGGACCTCACGAGAGTCAACTTTCTGGTATCTTTTGACCGCCTCGCCGGCATCATCCGACCAATAAATGACATTTTCATCTCGATAAATGTCGAAGGACGACACGTCGTTGAAATTCCCTCCAAAAAACTGAGTAGTGTGATTGCCTATGTCCGGATCGAATGTGACCAAACAAAAAGTGACAGGATTCGGGTAGAGTAACTTGATGCAAGACAAATCTAAAACACAGTTAAGCATTCAAATTGAAGTTCATAATTTAATGTCAAAAATATGTGAATCAATTATTTATTAGTTAACATAAAGCTATGAAAAATAATATGAGAAAATGCAATCACTTCTTGAACAAACCTCTCAGAAACAAAGAGAGTGTCAGTAGAGCAATTCGAAAATCCATGATTTCAAGCTCAGAACATTCCAAACAGAAGAACTTAATCTTTACAACATCGGACTTACAACAGACGGTCGAATCAAAATAATCGGTGGAAATGTAGTGACGGTAGCTCCATCACTTAACATGAAAAGACTTCAAAAGCGATCATCCACCACTCTAAAGTAAACAAACACAGAGCTGCCACTGACGGTTGCCATTTTCTTTAAGCTTTGCGGCGATGTCACTGCTAATTAACTTTAGTAAAAATAAAATTACAGACGCCGAAAGGTTTGCTTAAATAAATTCAAGCTAATTTCTTATCTCGGACGATAGAGAATGAATATTAGTAGGATGGATGGGGATGGCTCGAAGATGTGAGTTGCAAGGCAGCATGCAGGCGCACTATGGAAATTTGATTTATTACAGATTAAGAAACGTTATGGCCATAAATTTGAAATGGAGTGATCAATAATTTGCAAGACTTGTTTACTTCATTCGGCTAAAACGAATGATGAGTGGATCTTTCTTGAAACAGGAGATTTAGATTTATAAGGAGAACATTATGCAGTCTTATAAACCATTTATAAAAAAAAAAAAAATTCACAATCGTTCTTGCATGAAACAAATGGATATTTAAATGTTATGAAAGAACTTTACGTTAATATTTTTAAAACTTTCGGAGCATTCTTTTTTCGGTATGACAAAAGTAATTGATATTCTGATTAGAAAGCGCTAGTCGGCTGTATTTTTAACCAAAATGTCAAAACTTCATTACAGTATTTCTTTTCTAAGTTTTAGCTCGACATTTAAATGAGCATTTGGATACAAAATTATAAAATCACCTACATCTACGACAACAATCGTGCTTAGAATTTCCCATTAGCTTTGTAAAGAACAACATTGCACAGAGTTTTTAACCAGGGTTCCAAATATTATCAAATTTACGTATCTATTTCAATACGTTTTGTTCCGAACGAATACCAAGTTAAATCATTAGTTTACAAACACTAACAGACTAAGTAATTAAGTTACACCGAATGAACATTCAATCGAATTGCTCCACAAATCACAACTGGTAGAGGCAGCCATTCCTCAGCGCTGTTTCCAGCTTTTATGGCAAAGCAAGTCCACAGTTGAGGGTGTACTTCACAGAATGCGATATAAAAATAAACATCACTGCACCATATTCCAGGAAGTGAGGTCATCTTTCCAGGGAAGTAACGCGGATAAATTCGGATGGAGTGGAAAGTATGGAATCCAATCGAATGAAGAGAAAATAAACTTCGATTGGAACGCATCGCTGCACCCGTCTCGCGGCAATTGGAGCTTCGTGGGGAATCGATCAAAGTTTGATCATCAAACATTACCTGAATCAAGTGATCCCTGACCAATTGTCCCTTAAGGACGCATTTCAGTCGCTTCGGTTGCTCTGAGATATCTTCGTCAATTGTTTTCCTTTGTTATTTAATTGTTTTCATTTTATTTTGTATGGAAATGTTTTAAAATACGATGTAATGTAACCTTGCAGCTGATGACCAGATCATGCGATGGCGAATAATAATTTTGTGATAATTTATTATTGATTATTTAATCCATAAATGCACGCTTCAGAAAGCCCTGGATAAGAAATGGAAAGAATTTCATCTGAAACTATTCAAATCATCTGGCGCGGAAGTTAAAAAATTGCTAAATTTTCATATTTTCTCGTGACAAATTGGATTTTTCATTCCATTCCGCCTCGTTTAATTGCGCAATACATTACATCTAATCAAATTTGACAACCAGTTCTATAATTCTTTAAATATTACAAAATCTTTAATTATTTTAAGAAATAATTTACACCAGTCTGTCAAATATGACGCGAGCCGCTAAATCATTGACAGGCGATCTTTAATAACAATTTGTGAAGCAAAATGTAATTAACTGTTTTTTAAACATATCTTTGCAAATTAGCCACGTCTCCCTTGGGCGAAATAGTGATTGGCAATCACTTGTCTTCTGACGAGTTGCCAAATATGCCCAACGATTCCGATGTGCTGGACAATTCTTTTCCCATCTCATTCGCCAACCGGAATCGTTGTCGCGTCATCGTTATCGTCATCGTCACCGTCATTGTCATCGTCATCCTCCTCTTCCTCCTCCTCCTCCTCCTTACCATCATCATCATCATCATCGTCGTCGTCATCGTCATCGTCGTGGTCATCGTCGTGGTCATCGTCATCGTCATCCTCATCATCATCGTCATCATCACCACTGCTGTTCTCCCCAAGGCCTGGAAAATAAAGACAAATAATTAGAGGGCATTTACTCTCGTGTAAGGTTTCGAACTTTTCCAATGCAAATGTTTTGCTTCGTTTGGCGGCATTTATTATATAAATAACAAAATTATTATTATAGAAATAGTGGAAAATTCCGAAAAAATTGCGGAGAATATTTTTATTTTTTATTTATTTTTTTCTCCGGAGCTGTAATTTCAGTAATTTCAGAAAGATGATCACAGCCTACTCGTAATGAGAGGCAAGGTAAATACGAGACAAAAAAATAAACACGTAGAATTACTTAAACACATAAACATGAAACAATAACATTTTAAATATTAATGTTTTTAAATATTAATAGAAAATAATTAATTTAAAACTTATGCGACTTAGTGTCGTGACTATAAATATATTATAAATATAATAATATTTATATTAATATATATATAATATAATAATATATAATATATAATATAAATATAAACATATATATTATATATAATATAAAGATAAAATCCATAATAAATAATAATATATTTATAGAAAACAATAAATATATAATGAACATTAGTATATTAATTTCTATTTAAGAAAATCCCGATTCATAAACGCCTATACAATGTAAAATCCTTTAAACAGCGATAATTAAGTTCTAAAAATTAACAACAACAAAAAGCAGAAAAATCATTAAAAACATTTTAAAAAAAATCTTTCCATTTATGTTATTTTAGCAAAAAAATTACCGAAAGAAAATTAGCAGGCGACACGTAGCTCTTCGTCATTTAGCAAGCCATCACGAACTTAAGTACATTTCTTTGGAAATCTGCGAAAACAAAATTACTATTTTAATTGTGTTTTTTTTTATATGAATATTTTTTTTTATTGAAATATCAAATAAATAAGTAAATAATTGTAAATGCTTTTAAACTACGTTTTTGTAAGGTATGTTCAAAAATATCTTTACAAGTTCATTGCACTTTTAAATATTATTTTGCAATGCTTGTTGTTAGCTAATATTAATGAATATAATGTATTAATATATTTAATATAATAGATTTTTGGCATTTTGCATAAATATAAAATTATTTTAACGAAGTATTTGTTCAAATAACTAAGTAGAATTATGATGTGGAAATTTCAGTTGATTAAAGACGACCGAACGTAAAAATGGCTGTGAGCTAATTTTAGAATAAAAAATATTAACACCAGTGCAACGTTAGTCAAATTTGTAATTTATAAATTGAATAACTGAATAAATTAATTTAAATTATTTTAATAAATAAGGTATGTTAATTATTTAAGTGATTATTTTCTATTAATCATCTTAATAATAATAATAATAATAACAATAATAATAATAAAATTATCATTATTTATTCAATTTAAATAATTACCTTAACAAACTTGAATAACCCTATTCCATTCGTCAAGCAATTTTTCCTATTAATCATCTTAATAATAATAATAATAATAATAATAATAATAATACAATTATCATTATTTATTCAATTTAAATAATTACTTTAACAAACTTGAATAACCCTATTCCATTCGTCAAGCAATTTTTCCTCCTCCAAAAGTCTCCTGCTCACAAAATGCCTGGAAAATCTTGGAAAATCCTGGAACATTTGAGCTGCAGATTCTGCAGTCCGAAAAGATGGTCGTCGGTGGTAGTGGTTTTCCACGTGTGGAAACTGCAGGTGTTTTAAGCGGGCGAGAGACTTTTGTACAGGATCCTCAAAGCGATAACCTTTTAATAATGTTATTATTATTGCTTTATTATCATCATGAATCATTTATTTAATTATTCAAACTTTAAAATATTAAATAAAAATATTCATTTGATGACTGTAATAATTATGTTTCCATCTAATTGACAATAATACTGCAATAAGATATAATTAAAATTGCGTTCATAATCATAATATTATTACAGTAATAATGTATTATTGAATTATATTATTATTATTAATATTAATATTAATATTATTATTATTATTATTATTATTATTATTATTATTATTATTATTATTATTAATTATTATTATTATTATTATTATTATTATTATTATTATTATTATTATTATTAGTATTATTATTATATTATTATTATTATTATTATTATTAATTATTATTATTATTATTATTATTATTATTATTATTATTAATTATTATTATTATTTATTATTATTATTATTATTATTATTATTATTAAAGTAAATATCACAATTATTTGCATTAAATAAAACTTAAAATTAAAACCACAAGAGCCGAATTGAAATATATTTCGGACAAAAATCCCCAAGTAGGTAATTTTCCTGGAATACATCACCCCAACTCTACCAGGGTAAGCTTTAATCAATTCACCACAAATCACCGTAAATTCCACCCAGTAGCGGCTAAACATTAGACGAGAGAAAGAGTGACAGGAGAGGTAAAGATGAGTAGACACTTTTTTGGGGAGACTTGGAGAATAATGTGGGTGTAGCATTGGGGTTTACATGAGGTTGAGGGTGGACATTTGACATTCACATAAGTAAAATTGGTGACGTCATTTTGGCAAACCCTCGATCAATTTGGAAACATTTTTCATCTCTCACCAAAAGTACCCCTTCCCAAGTAATCTGGAAATTACAAACCCTGGAGACATCGAAGATAACTTGGTTAGTTTGATAGAGTGTGAGGTAAGTGAATGATAATAATTTTCAAAATGCAAATCCTTTGGTGTGGGCAGATATTTTGAGGCGATAGAAGTAGGTGGTGGAAACAAATTAATAAATTTTGCCATGACGGACGAAGGGGTGTACGCACATTTAACGGAGTTTTGCTGGAAATTTCCATAGATGTCACTCAATGCAATTAAATGCTCTACCGTTCCATGGAAAAAGAAAAAATGAAAATATAATTTTCCGATTTCGTTATCAAATTGTTTTATTATTGGATCAGTTGTTTTCATGTTATTATTATTAATAATATTCATCATAACTCCTTTGAATTAATTCCATCCATCCATCCATCCAACAAGCAAATCAGGTTTCCAGCCATCAATCTATCCATCGATCATTCCAAGTATCCTATAGTGCTTTCCATCTACACCAAGGTTGAATTAAAAATGGTTCGGAGTTCAACTCGCACTTATTCTCTGATGACGAGCACCTGGTGAACTTTTGCTGTGTTTAGATTGTCAGTTGTGATTTATTTTGTCTGGAAATTTTATAAATAATAATATTTTTTTAAAATAAGTTTTGGAATTAACCAGTCATCAATCTTGATTGCAGCACAATAACATGATATGATAATTATGAATGGTAATGGTAATAATACTAATAATAATATGAAGAGTGATATATTAATTACGAATAATGTTATGAGATGTAATATGATGACTGGATGAATGAATGAATGGACGGAATGGTTCGATAGAGGGGTATATGGATGGATGGATAGATAGGTGGATTGATAGAATGGATTCAAAGGAGTTGGTAAAATCTGAACATTTGCAGCTGTTTCTCCAGAGACGTCAGGGATGACTTGCTGTGAAAGAATGAATGATGGAATGTTTAGAAAAGGGGAATTTTAAGCTTTGTTAATTAATGTTAAAGTTTTTTTTTAAGAACTTCGAAATTAAAAGGATAAACAGTTGAAATTAAAATCTATTTCAAGTTCTGAATAGCAAGCAAAAAAAGCCATGCGGGTCAGATCAAATGAACTCCCACCAAAGAATCTAAAAAAATTTATATTTTGATGCAACAAACACTGGCCTATATAATGGGGAAATACAAAATATTGGTTAGATATGATCGATATTTCAGAAGGTATTTCCTATTTTACGTGGTCACCTTACAATTCGAATTTTGATTTTTTTCGAAAATCGGCCACACATACTACGTCGTAACCAACGAGATAGAGCAATGATATTTAGGAGCTTTGTTTGCCTAAATTTATTATTAATAAATTACTAAATTTATTAGATAATATAAAAATTAATATTTTGTGATTTTGAGGCTTTTGAGGAAAGCATCTCAGAAAATGAAAAAGTTTTTGAAAAATTCCATTATTTTAACTAAGCATATTTAATTAATAAAACTTGTCAATTTATTCAGACTACCATCGTCTAAATATTAGCTAATTTTCATTTGAATTTGTTTTTTAGTTTTTGTTTTACAAGCTTTAAAATCCCGCAAAATTTCAAAATCTTGCAATCTTTAGTGCTATTTATCTCAAAAGGAGGTCCAAATTAATTGCTTTTAAATTAATTTTTTTTTTCATAGATCTAAGATTGGCATCCATATGTCCATCCGTCCGTCCAGTGGACCACTATTAAGCAAACATTGTGATCGGATAAACGAAAAAAAATACTCAAAAACATTTCAGAAATTAATTGGCACAATCGAGGAACAAGGATCCTCCAAAAGGATTACATTAAATAAATGAGTGGGAGATTTGCAAGACCTGGCGGATGAACACTGGAAACAGGAAAAGGGCTTTTCTAGATCGGTGAAAGCACATCCTGGGAAACATATTCATCCGCATGACGGAGACAAATTGCTTAATTGAGCACTTACTGACCAAATTAACACCATCACTGGTTAGCACTGGACAATTTGGTCATCGTCATCATCATCATCATCATCATCATCGTCGTCATCGTCATCAACGTCATCATCATAATCTTACCACTAAAGCGGTGGAGGCGTACACAGACGACATGGTTATAAATAAAAGTCACGTGATCTCTGAGTGAAGAAAGGGAGACTGGATGGATTCATACGCTGGAGAGTTCCTTCTTTAAGAATTCATGATTTTAATGATGATGATGATGACGACGACAACGGCGGCGATGATGATGATGATGACACGAAGATATATTTATTTTATAGCAAAAATTATGATCGTCACAAATAATATAAATATTTCCACAAATGCAACTTCATCAGAAATTCATTTTCTTCATAAAATTGTCGGCCTTTGGCAGGACAACAATGGCAACATCAACCATATCTGGAAGTGAATTTAATGGCTCGATTGATGCATCGATGCAAACATTAACATCCAACTAATCATCCATCCATCCATCCATCCATCCATCCATCCATCCATCCACCATCCATCCATCCATCATCCATCCATCCATCCATCCATCCATCCATCCATCCATCCATCCATCCATCCATCCATCCATCCATCCATCCATCCATCCATCCATCCATCCATCCATCCATCCATCCATCCATCCATCCATCCATCATCCATCCATCCATCCATCCATCCATCCATCCATCCATCCATCCATCCATCCATCCATCCATCCATCCATCCATCCATCCATCCATCCATCCATCCATCCATCCATCCATCCATCCATCCATCCATCCATCCATCCATCCATCCATCCATCCATCCATCCATCCATCCATCCATCCATCCATCCATCCACCCATGCATCCATCCACCCACCACCTTTTTCAGCGCCTGCATCATAGGATGTGTGGTTGAGACGATGATGACGTCATGTAGATGTTTCGAAGTTGTGAACAGTTTCTTCTCCAAGTAAATCATAAAACATTTAGTAATTGATATATTAAATTAAGTATGTTTATTATATTTATTCACGTCGCCAAAGATTCAATTTGCTTTCAATTAATAATTACGATAATGTGATTTTGTTAATTACATTAATTCACAGATTTCAGGTGATCTCGTGTTTTTAAATGAAGTAATTACGACTTTAAATGTATTTAAAAAAATTATAATCGATTGTTTTAAATACAAAAATTAATTTTATATTTCAAAAGTATTTACTACTAGTTTTCTTCTCAACTGAGAGCAAGAACTACAGGTAGATTTGTTAATATAATTTGTCTCAATACCTTTATTTCATATAATGAATTGATTTAAATTACAAACAATAATAATAATAACAAAATAATAATTTGTAAACAAATTATAATATTTTTAAATATCACATAATATAATTTAATTAATTTAGTTTGATTGAGCAAACAAATTACTTCTTAACTTTTGGTTTAATTTTTATGTGTTTGTAATAATAACAACAACAATTTTTATAGCACAATTTTATTCTTAAAAAAACGAATAATAATTATAAGGTAGACATCCACCATTCACTCATTAAACAATTTACTGATCGACATCCAATTTTCATCGATTAAATCTCTAATTATGATTTTTAAACATCAAATATTTCAATTTTTAAATTTCGATAAAATTAAAATTATAATATGATATTAATGCAGCAATAATATAAAACAAATATAGTAAAAATTGTTACGATAATGATGATAAGTGTAATATAAAATTCCGTTAAACACAAATTTTGATTTTCCATTTTAGAGACACTAACTGTTTTATCAAATCATACTTCACAAATTTTGTGTTCCCTATATATCGACAGTTTATTATGATACATCATTAATATATCATTAATATATCATCAATATATAATCAATGTATCATCAATATATCATCAATTTTTAATTGATGTATCATCAGTATTTCATCGATATTCAATATCGATATTTTATCGAACGCTCCTAGATCATCATCATCATCATCTTCGTCACCCCGTGTTATGATTGGTCAGCCTTGAGTTAGGATGCCTTCGTAATGGGTCCATGGTTCGAAAATCCATTTAAAAAATTTATTTAGGAATATAACATTTTCAAAAATTAGATAATAATTTATTTTCTTAAGTAAAGGTTTTTTTTTTATTAATTTATTACTTATTACTTAAAATAATATGCTTAAAAACTTCAGGATGGGATATAAATAGTTATTAGTAAAATAATTTATAAAGTCAATAATATATAATCTAATATTTATTCCGTCTTCCTGGACACTTTAACATCATAAATTTGTCTCTATTAATTTATTAATCACCATTACGATGCACACAATTAATTATTTATATTAGAAATTAACGTATTTATTTTAGTAAAATAATTTATTCATTTCAGTCAAATAATTTATGCATTTTAATCGATCAATCAACCAATTAAATGTAATCAATTACCTCGTAGAGTTTAGCAATTCATTTACAGATGCACAACCAACTTCGTTGACCCCAGCGATTCCATTTGTTAACCTCTGACCTTTTAACCATTTCCCATTCGACCTTGAACTTTCCAGAAAATGGAAGGATCGCCAAGCGAAGGAGGCAATTCATCGTTGGTTCAAATCTGCCGCCATGTTGTCTGAGCTGATCACGTGGTGCCTGGTGCTCCAAATCTCTGACGCTACCACAAGGCTTCGCCAATTCACTATAGGTGGGATATGCATAAGTAATTGTCTTAATTATTTCCAGTGTC
>JAJTWR010000007.1:172500-175000 GCA_021613335.1 Whitmania pigra
GGCAGCAATGTGCGCTCTTCATTCATGTCTCGCTTCAAAGCTCCTCTGTTGGGTGGAAAGAGTATTCTAATTTCTCAGGAACCATCCATCATCAGACCACTCATTAGAGGGTGGGTGGGTGGATGGATGGATGGATGGATGGATGGAATGGATGGATGGATGGATGGATGGATGGATGGATGGATGGATGGATGATGGATGGATGGATGGATGGATGGATGGATGGATGGATGGATGGATGGATGGATGGATGGATGGATGGATGGATGGATGGATGGATGGATGGATGGATGGATGGATGGATGGATGGATGGATGGAGGATGGATGGATGGATGGATGGATGGAGGATGGATGGATGGATGGATGGAGGATGGATGGATGGATGGATGGATGGATGGTGGATGGATGGATGGATGGATGGATGGATGGATGGATGGATGGATGGATGGATGGATGGAGGATGGATGGATGGATGGATGGATGAACGGATGGATGCCGGATGGATGTATGGATGGATGGATTTTTAAACACTTTATAATTTAATTAATTCATCAAATTACTGCTATAATGTACTGTTAACATTAACTGTTTATGTACATACGTGTATATCTTAGTTATTGATGTTTATTAAATAGTTTTCAGTTTATTTTATATTCATGCTGTTATTATTACTATTGATATTATTATTATTATCTTTTTTATTATTGTTGTTGTTGAGGTCAGAAGATCACCTCATAACGCTTGTTCTATTCATAACGATGATGATGAGGATGATATGGTGGCGACGATCATGATTGTGATTAATATTAATAATTATCATCATCATAACAACAATAATAACGACAACAACTATATTAATAGCATTAATAACCAAAATATACAAAATTATGTATTTTATGTAATAGTATTTATGATGTTAAAGTTTAAAATGTCTTCGGTCATTTTGCACAATTCAAGAATAAATGTAATATAATAAAGTATTATGAATATTAAAATTATTCTTAGGCGGGATTTTCGACACCAACTTTCACGGTGACGTCATGATCGAAGCTTGGAGAAGACAGGTGACTAAGTTCAACCATGATGAAATGAACAACCGGATACAACAACAACAACAACATCAACAACATCAACAACATGTCGGTGGGCGTGGCTTCAGAAGAGGTGATGACGACGACGACGAGGACTTTGATGACGTAAGCGGTGACGCGGTGATTCAATTCGAATCCAGAGACGCTCTTCTCAACGGCAGTGACGTCATTGGTTCCATGAGGGCACGTGAGTTTGTGTATGTGTGTGTTCGTGTGCGTGCTTGTGCATGTGTGCTTGTGTCCCTGTGAGTTAATAACTGTATGTGTTAATGTGTTATATAGTTTTAATTATATAGTTTTCTTGCGGTTATATTTTAATTTAAAAAAAAAATAACAAATAATTAAAAAACTATTTGATGAATGGATGACAGGTAGATGAAAGTATTGATGAATGAATAAACATATTTGGATGGATGTATGGATAGAGAGGACTGATCTTTGAATGGCTGGATTTTTGGATAGAGAGATATATGTATATTGAAACGATTAATAGCTGATAAATGGATGAATGGATTGATTGATGGATGAGTTGATGGATGGAGGAATGGATGGATGGATGGATAAATAGATGGATGGAGAAGTCGTCTGTAGGGCTTAATGGTTCTCCTTTGATGCCTCAGACCAACCAATGAAATTCAATTTCCAGCCATATATTTGAGCCAATATTCGTTGCCCTTTGAAAATGGTATATTTATTTTTAGTATTAATTTTTTATTAATTCTATTTCATACAATTTACAAGCGTTTAAAAATTGAATTCAAATTATTTGCCATGAAATCAAGATGGCTATATTTTGCGGTGTTTTCTTAAACGTCATGGTCTAAAACAATGTTATACTTTTTTAACAATGGATCATTTCGTTTCTAGTTGCTTGTAATACTTAACTAATTATTTTATTTACGAACAATTAATTAATTACAATAAATATAATAAACTCAACAGCAACATTAAAAGTTATTCACTCATTCATACGATTTACTTTCCATCAATCCTCAACATAGCGCCGTTAACGCGTCCAGGTGGATAGCGCATACGACAGCGCATACACAGGTGCGCTACGCCAAAGAATCGTTTTTCTAATGAAGAAAATGAGGCCATCATCGCTCAGAGTCCCGGGGTCCAAAGCCCATCTTGGATCGCCCCCATAAATCGTGAACGTAAAAATAATTTAATTACCTCAAGGCGTCTGCCTTAAAAAGCAACATGGCGCGAAATTGATGGTTCTGCATTAACTGCTGCAAAAACGCGAATCTATTTCCAAATTTTTGTAACTTTTGTGTTTTTTAAAAAAAAGATTTTTTGTGCCTAAATTTAGATAGCAACACAACAAACAATTAAAATGATAATTGATGGTGATGACGAGGACTACAACGACGACGACGATGATGATGATAATAAAAACATGGAC
>JAJTWR010000007.1:180000-185000 GCA_021613335.1 Whitmania pigra
AATACATAATAAGTATGTTATTATTATTATTATTATTATCACGTATAATAATTAACCTTATTATTTTACAATTCTATTTTTTTCAGTTTGTTCATTCTTGCAAGTCGAGCCCCAACCGATGGCTCTCTTCACCACATTCCTCAGTCCACTCATGCGTATCCTCTCGGCACGCTACCCAGTGCCAGTCATCACCAACTTCCAGCCATCACCATCATCACCATCTCACTCCAGGTGGAATTCAACAGCTGCTGGAACTAAAAGGAAGAAAGGTATGGTGATGGTGATGAAGCCGTGTTTAGTTGAAGCACTCTTTGACCTGGTTGTCGGATACTACCGCTGGTACGAGGTCTATTACGTCCATACTGGTAGACAAGGTTATAAATGTTATTATGGTTATTATTATTATTATCATCATCATCATCATCATCATCATCATCATATCATCATCATCATCATCATCATCATCATCATCATCATCATCATCATCATCATCATCATCATATCATCATCATCATCATCATCATCATCATCATCATCATCATCATCATCATCATCATCATATCATCATCATCATCATCATCATCATCATCGTCGTCATCATCATCATCATCATCATTATCATCATCATCATCATCATCATCATCATCATCATCATCATCATCATCATCATCATCATCATCATCATCATCACATCATCATCATCATCATCATCATCATCATCATCATCATCATCATCATCATCATCATCATCATCATCATCACCATCATCATTCACAGTCGTCAAGATGGCGTTTTCTTTTTTTCTTTAAAAACGTTTTCCTTTATTTCCTGACTTGGAAGAGAGGATTAAGGAGATGATTAATTGAAATAAATGAAAAACTCAGAATTAAATATATTTTAAATGTAAAATAATTTTATTTTTATTAATTATAACAACAATAAATGTAAAATAATTATATTTATATTAAATATAACAAGATTGCGATTATTAATATTATTAATAGTAATATTATTGTTATTAACGTTGTTATTGTCATTATAATATTATTGGATAAAACATCCAAAACAATGGATAGGCCATTATTCTTATTATCGTCCGCTCCAATTATTCCCACGTGACTCGTACCTAGTTGTTTGTTGAAACATAGCAACAAAGATGGATTGCATGAACACCATTGATTTGCATCCGAAAAATACATTTCTTCAGCTAACAAGATAGCATTTATGTAATTATATTTATATTTACACAGTTAATGTTGATGATGTAAAGCATATAAAACAAGTGATTTTCCAATCGCGTTTTGTAAGTTGTAAGTTAATACGTCTTGGCATGAAGCCAAGCATCAGTCAACCTGTTGGTTGAACGTTCAATCAAAGTCTTCAATCATTCAGTTCTTCAATCATTCATGTCCTCAATCATTCATTCTTCATTCACTCAAGTCCTCAATCATTCATTCTTCAATCACTCAAGTCCTCAATCATTCATTCTTCAATCAGTTAAGTCCTCAATCATTCAGTCTTCAATCATTTAGCTAACTTGAGGTAGAAGGCAGCTGAGGGATGATTTTTGACAAATGATGACACCACTATATAATGTTTTTATTGATGATTATTGCCATTTCACAAGGTCAACGTACATTTAAGGAATTAAATTAAATTTAAAATGCAGAATTTTAGAGTTTTTAAAAATATATTTTCGTATTGCAATTATTTAGATATGAAAGATATGGATATTTTGTTGAAAATCTTTTAAATATAATTTTAAAATTTCAAAAAAAGATAATGAATAATAAAAGGAATTTGAATTGTGAAATTACTAATAACTAATATTTATGTAATTTTTAAAAAAATATAAAAAAACATTTTAGACCTGAAAATTTACCATTTATGAATTGCGTTAAATTTTTCATGGAAAATTTTTTTTAAATCGTGCGAAAACTTTGATTAAATCCATTAATAATTTAAATAGTTATTTAAAAATAATCTACACAACTTATCGGGCTGGTTGGATAGCATAAAGAAGCAACTAATAAGATGACTAAGCATCCAGCACAGCAAACAAACCATTTAAAAAATACAAAACAAGATCAATAAATTCATTTCAGTGTTTTTCCAGAGGAATGGTAACCCTTGACAACTTGAAGAGACTTTTGTTTTTGGCTTCTGGCCTAAGGTCGGAGGGTCATGTTCCCCCCAACGACGTCCCTGAATAAAAGTTAAAAGATAATTTTAATTTAAATCTTGAAAAAGCATATTACATAATCAAATCTTAACATCGTCAAAAATGATACAATTATAATATATGCAGTTAGAATATTACATATAATATTGATACTACAAAATGCAATTTGATATAATATATTGTGTTTTGAAATGTAATTTATCGTAACATATTGTGTTTTGAAATGTAATTTATCGTAACATATTATGTTTTGAAATGTAATTTATCGTAACATATTGTGATGATTATATGCAACGATTGCTCGCATCCGCAAAAAGGCAGTCGAATGTAATTTATTTTCTTGAATTGTAACCCTTCCCGCTGAAGAATGTTGACCTTTGAACTTAAAAGTGGGCTTCAAAGTGATGGCAGACAACAGCCAGACATTGATGGCTTAGAACTTGTGTCTTCAGACCACCAACATTTTTCCAGTATTAACTTATTTAAAATATTACTTATAACTATTAACTTATTTACATGGAGGCTCATCACAATCATTATGATCATCATCATAATCATTACTAGTCGTCATCATCATTGTCATTATCATCGTCGTCGTTGTCGTCATCTTGACCTAGCAATTCGAGTCACGCGAACAACATTTTTCCTGAAGATCGCTGGATGCAAATGCTTATTCATTCAACTGATCTTTTAAAACAATTAAAACATTAATTAATAACAAAAAAACAAATTAATTAATAAAAATTGTTCGGAAATTAATTATCCAGTTAAATAAATTAACAAGCTAATTACGTCTCCCGTCCATCCATCATCTATTCAGGTATTCATCCAAACATACGTCCTTCCATCCGATTGGTTAATCTTCAACCGTCAATCATTTTCATTTCAAAATATTCCTTCAACTCTTTCAACTGAATCGTAGCTTTGCTGGGTTTCGAACCCGGTATCTACCGACCAAAGATGAAGTAAGTTTCCAATTTATGATAACTTAGCGACTATAATGAAGAAATATTGCGACTGTCAATCTGAACAGCAGGGATTTATTTTTAGCTTCATTCATTCATTTGTTTTTGTTCTTTCCATCGGAAGCTGGAGACACCGGAGTGAGTGGTTATCAGCTGTAGACGAATGACTGGAAGGAGAATGGGGACCTATTAATATCAATGCGTCATGTTGCCATAGTAACGATTCACGCATTCCTTCGTTCGTAACAGTTCTCTCGTTCATTCATTCATTCGATCGTTCATTCGTCCGTCCATCAATCCGTCCATTTATTCATTCATTCATCCATCCATCCATCCATTCATTCGATCATTCATTCAGTGAGTCAGTATTTCGATCTTTCATTCATTGACACTAATCAATTAAAATATTGAAATAATCTCGGAAAAAGTAGTTTTTATAAATTCTTCTTTCCAATTTTTCCACCATCACAAACATCATTACCAGTCACCTTCAGATTTCGCACAGCACCAACACTATCACAACCACAACTAAAACCATCATCGTCATCGTAATAGCCACAGCTATCAGCATCATCATCATCATCATCATCATCATCATTATCATAATAGCCACAACTATCATCATCATCATAACCACCAATCTCTGCAGGGCTTGCCCGGTCCGAGAGACTGCAGTGGTGGGCCCAATTATCAGGCCATTCATTGGCTGTTGAATACGTCCACGTGACCGACATAAACTCTAGTTACAAACTGCTGAGGAAACTCGACTCCCTGAGTTCAAAGTTCAAGAGATTCATAGTCGACCTGGACACTAACCATGAATTACAGATTTTCTTCAAACAGGTGATTATGTGCCTGCTGCTGATGCTGCTGCTGCTGTTGATGATGATGATGATGTCACTGGCATGATTATGATGACGATCATGACGTTGAGTTATGATGATGATGATGGTGATGGCGTTGAGGATGACGATGATGGCGTTGAGGATGACGATGATGATGGTGATGGCGTTGAGGATGACGATGATCATAATAATGATGATGATGATGATGGTGGTGGTGTAGTTGATGATGATGATGGCGATGACGACATTAATAGCGTTAGCGATGGTAGTAATAGTAATAATGTCGATTAGGATGTTGTTAGTGGTGATAGTGGCAATAATGATAATGATCGTGATGTCGGAATAGTTGCCTATAGTGGGTTAGATTGTGATCCTGGTTGCCAATGGTCACCGATGACGCCATTAGCATCGATCTCGGGTCGACCAAATTCCGTCGTTTTAAGGTCATCGAAAAAAGTAATTGCTTAGTTCCAACTGTTTTCGTTGTTTATTATAATTTTATTATTATTATTTTATTATTATTATTATTATTATTATTATTATTATTATTATTATTATTATTATTATTATTATTATTATTATTATTATTATTATTATTATTATTAATTAATTAATTGATGATAACGCTGATGACTACTGTGAGAACATGTTAGGCTTCCATCGATGGCTAAAACAAATCCAAAATTAAATTTGAACTGAATTACCTGAGTTACAATTAATGATTGCGTGTGGTCCAAAAATGATTCCAGACTGAGACTTGAACACCGTACATAGCACTGACATGGAAGCTATTTCCATTTCTCCGGGTGTCAAGACCACTGTCGAGGTTGTAGACATAAACCTGATGACCTTTCTTTCAGGTTCAACGGGTTGGAATGAACAGGGATCGTTATCATTACCTCGTCTCAGGATTGGTTGGTTTAGATATGGATTGGTTTTGCTTCATTCTTTCACCAGCTTGTCTTGCTGTCGTTCATGCTTTCTTTCTTTGTCGTTTCTTCCTCGTGT
>JAJTWR010000007.1:190000-197500 GCA_021613335.1 Whitmania pigra
TATTTCTTGAGGCGTAAATTGAGGTCTCAAGTGTTCGTCGGTGCGTCCCTTAGGGTGCAGAATGACCTTTGTGTTTGACCTTTTATATTTGTTGTTGTTCACATCATTGTACTCTCAATTATTCAGTAATGTCTACTTAATAATTCATTATTGCATACTTAATTATTCATTATTGACCACTTAATTATTCATTATTGTCCTCTTAATTGTTCATTATTGTCCACTTAGTTGTTTATTAATGCCCACTATTGTGCACTTAATTTATTAAACGTTTATTCAAAATTTATTTTTCAAGGTCAGGTTTCAGGGTAGGTCAGGGTTCGTGTCCTTTGACCCTGAAGGCAACAGGAACGATTTCGAGTATTCCGTCGTGGAGTTCAACATCGACAGAGGAAAAAGAGAGGTGACGATGATGATGACGACGACGACGATGATGATGATGATGGTGATGACGACAAGGACGATAAGTATGATGGTGATCAGGATTATGGTCGTCACATGATAAACAATTAGAAAATTTTATGTCACCTAAATGTCATCGTCTTAATCATCACCGAAGGTACTGACATCGTCACCGTCATCACCATCTTACAACCACAATTATCATTGCTGTTGCTTATCTTCTGCTTATCCCGTGCTGACTGAATCCACTCGTAACCATGACGATAGGGATGAACCTTATTAATGGATCGGTCGTTTCAAGGATATGTTCTGCAGTCCTTTGGCCATGCACTGCCCCAATTGGGTACCCCCCTCGATGTCTCAATCCTCGGTTTATCGACCACCTTTGCCTACTTTGTCAGGATAATCACCTTCAAGATCGTAATGACCTTGATCATTATTACCAGCACTTTATCATCATCACCATTATCATCATCTATGTCATCGCGTTATAACAGTGGGGTGAACATGATAAATTATGTTGGTGATAATGATGATGATGACGACCACGACGACCACGACGACGACGATGACGATGACGATGATGATGATGATGATGATGATGATGATGATGACTTATGATGACCAGATCGGCACCTGGCACAGCAGAGACGGTTTCACGTTGACTCGGGCGACAGACGACGACCATCCAACGACACCAACCACAACGACTTCCAACGCCACCAAACTCGTCACAACGATTCTGGTTATTTGATTTTCCACTTTAGGTTTTGTTCCTTTTTTTTTCATTTTGGAAATTCTTCCGTCATTAAAGATCGCTCGGCAACCTTTGAACTTTCCATCGACCTTTGATCTATCCGCTTAAACTCTACCTCTATTGTATCCGTCATCGATATCTCATGCGGACAACTCTGTTGTCATGTCATTGTGCGGACCGTTGTCATGGCAACGTCATCACCATAGTAACAACGACAACAACCAGGTTATTGTTAGCTCATGTTATGGTAAGATGCAAAAGACTACCACGCACGCCATCTTCTTTGAAGTCATTCTTTTTTCATTTATTTTTCATTTTTTCATCCTTCACTCCATCTTTTACATCTGACGTCATTATTTCCGTTAGAGGAATAGCGCGTGCCTGTTTCTTGTTAAAATTCGTCTTGAATATTTTAAAACTTAATAATCATTACCATTATTATTTTATTTATTTGTTTGTTATTATTATTATCATCATGATTTCTAATAATTATTTACGTATACATTTACAATTAGGCGCCACTAACATTACGCACATGGCGCTTATAAATTTATTATTATTATTATTATTATTATTATTATTTATTATTATTATTATTATTATTATTATTATTATTATTATTATTATTATTATTATTATTATTATTGTTATTATTTAACACATCCATCCATCCATCCATCGTTATAAATCCTTCTCACACCCCACTAGTCAGCCCCCTACTTGATGATGAAGAAGAAGAGAAACACTGAAAATCCAGACGAGAGTCTCACGGGCAACCAGCGCTACGAAGGGTACTGTGCCGACCTCGCCCTGGAGATCGGCAAACTGGTCGGCTTCGACTACACCTTGAAACTGGTGGCCGACAACAAATACGGTGCCAGGGTGGAGAACAACCTGTGGAACGGAATGGTTGGAGAGCTGACCAGACAGGTGATTATGACGGATGGACACGCATCGTTGCTTTCCGGCGACCTTAAATTTCTTTCCAATTGTTCTTTTATGGAGTCCCCTAGGACGTTTCCATGACTTAGTGCAGTCATTTATTTTCTTCTTCTCTGCCAGTTTTCTAGCTGTTGACGTAACCGGTGATGGTTTAAGGTGACGTTCCGAAGGGAAAGTAGCGACTAATTTTAGCACCGTTTCATGGCACTAGAGCACTTGTTATTGGACTTGAGTTGCTAAGATTGCTGCTGCTGAGGTAATGTAAGTGATCTTAATAAATATCCTAATTGGGCTTGATGGGGTTCAAGTGATGCTAGCGACAACTGCGATTGCTGTCCTTGCGAAAGCAACCACTTGTCACGCTGACTTTGATTGACAGGAAGCTCACATTGCAATTGCTCCCCTCACGATCTCCTCCCTGAGGGAGAGGGTCATTGACTTCAGCAAGCCCTTCATGGACCTGGGGATTTCCATTATGATCAAAAAACCAGAGAAACAGAAACCTGGTGTTTTCGGTTTCACTCAGCCTTTGTCCAGGTGAGATTAGCTCAGGTGATATTATAATTATTATAATAATTAATTATTATAATTATTTGGTTATAAATGGATGTGATTACTAAATTTGAACACGTGAATCAATAATTAATTGGATGATTAGATACCAAATAAAAGATGACTAGTCAATTATTAATAGTTACTTAATTTATACGATTAACTAAATATCGTAATAACAATAATAGATATTATAATATCTATCATAATACTAAACAAAATAAATACCACATTAATAACTATAGCAAAAACTACCGTAACAATCACGAAATTAATTATCTTAACAATTAGAACAATATTAAATACAATAACAATAATTATCATATTAATTACCATGATAATAATAATTATAATAACGATTAGACAGAGACATGTGGCCATTCATATTTCATGCAGCATAATAAAACAAATTATTCCTAGGTCGACCTTCAAAGAACACAAACAAGAGTATCATTATCGGCCATTTACTCGTTATTCTTTCATGAGTTTTTTATTGTTAATATTACAATTATTATTGTTATTAATTAAAATTATAAATTATTACTATTATTATTAATATTATTATTAGAACATAATTGTTGTCAAGTGTTACACTCCTCCACCATAATTTTGAATTTTTAAAGTTTTTGTACATAATTGTACAAATTAAATTAATCTGTTCCATTTATTTAAAAATAAAAATTTTATAAAATAATAACCTTAAATAAATTAATTATAAATATAATTTAATTATTTTATAATAATATTATTTTATAATTATATTATATTTAATTTTTCATATAATATATAATATAAAAATATTATTATTATTATTATTATATTATTATTATTATTATTATTATTATTATTATTATTATAAATAAACCTAATAACATTTACAATAATAAAATAAATTTAAACAATCAATGTTCTACCCTCAAGGGAGGTATGGTCGTGTATTGGAGTATCGTATCTGGCAGTCAGCTTCGTTCTGTTCCTGGTGAGCAGGTTCAGTCCGTACGAGTGGCAGATGGAGGAGACGAAAAAGACAGGACCAATCTTTTCCAACGATTTCACCGTCCTCAACAGTCTCTGGTTCTCACTGGGGGCAGTGATGAGGCAGGGCTGTGACATATCACCAAGGTCACTGGAAGTACAGATGGACGGATATGAAGACAGATGGGCGAATGGATGGATAGATGATGGGATGAATCGATGAACAGATAAATGGATGGTTAGATGGATGGAGGAATGATGAAGTGAACGAATGAAGAAATGAATGAATGGACTGACGAGCAAACAAATAAATACATGAAACTGATCAGATTGTCTATAATAGTCAATTAATTATTTTTTCAGGTCATTCTCTGGTCGTATTGTGGGCAGTGCGTGGTGGTTTTTTACCCTAATCATCATCTCATCCTACACCGCTAACCTGGCTGCCTTTCTCACCATCGAGAGGATGCTCACCCCTATCAACGGGGTGGAAGACCTGGCAGACCATAAGGAAATCCAGTACGGCACCTTGGAGGGTGGTTCAACCAGAGAGTTTTTTAAGGTGAACTATGATCTTTAAAAAGTTATTCTGTGATTGATTTGTATGATTGAGATTGATTGATTTTCGATTGGTTAGAAGATTGATGGCTTGCTTTAATCTCGATTTCATGTTATAATTGTGCTTTTTACAACTAATTATAATTATTATCCTAACTATAATCCTCTTCATAAATATCCATCAAAAAACATTCCAGTCGCAATTTGGGTTATTTAACTATTTTTAATTTAATTATTTATTAAGGAATAGATTCATTTGAATATTGAAAGTCATGATGCTTCGAAGATAACAAAAATAACCGCGTTTAATTAGTTATTACTATAATTAGTTAATTGACTTTTATAACGATAACACTTTTGATTAAATAAATTTAAATAAAAAATTATTTTCACTAGAAAATGCATCATCTCAATTTTATTTAAGCTACACGTAAAAAAGTCATTTCTTTGGAAAAGTTATTTCTTAAAAATTCTTCTCTGGTGAAAAGAGGATGCAAAAGGGAGGGAATGCAAAACCATGGGGAGCCAGGTTCAGCCCTGTAAAAGTAATGGCGCCACCCAGATGGATGGGAAGTTTTTTATGGAGTGGACGAATGAGTATCATGACGCCCTTGAGTGTCGTGAGGAGCAGAAAGATTGCAGGTGCTTGTAGATGGACGACGCGCGCATTTTTATTTATGGATCATGGAAACGCAGTTTACCAGTTTCGCTTTTGAATCCAATCCAATAGAATTTTTGCTAAACATTTTCTCCTGGAATTTCTAATTTGCTAGGCTATGATTTCGATTTCAAATGAATTGTTTGGGTGCATATTTGTTACTTGTTATACATTTAGTTTGTTTACAAAATTTGTCTAATACATTCTAATTTTAACACTAGTCACAGACAAATCCAGATAACCAATATCAATGCCACCATCTCACCTATGTCGCCCTTGTCATTAGCGAACGAAGGGGTAAAAGTGCGCTACACAAACGTACAAATATTTTTACCTCGTGGCAATGATAAAAACAAATCTCCTATATTCCACCGTTCCGACAGACGTCAAAAATTCCAATCTACGAGTTGATGTGGAGGAGAATGTCGGCGGCAGATTCCAACGTCATGGTCAAGACGACAGAAGAGGGCGTCAAAAAGGTCAGGGAGTCAAAGGGCAAATATGCCTTCTTACTGGAGTCCACCATGAACGACTACCACAATCAACGCACGCCCTGCAACACCATCAAGATCGGCAACAACCTCGATGCCAAAGGTTACGGGGTTGCCACGCCATTAGGGTCAGATCTCAAGTGAGCCTTCTGCTCAGTGCAGATTTTAATTTTGTTTTTGTTCAATTTAAAAGAATTTTTCATCCGTTTCTTTGGAGAGTTGGATTACTTTTGATGGGTTTTTAGTGCACGGAATTTAAAAAAAAAAAATGAAATATTAATTTCAAAACATTTTAGAATTTCTTTCCTAATGTCGAATGCATTATTTTAAATTTAAATTAGTTCAATTATCTACATTCGCGCTACAATGTGCTTAAATATTATAATTGAAATTACTAATATTTTAAATAGAGCAATTACATATAATAATAAGTTCTAATTAAATTAAAATTAAAATAAATTGTGTAATAATTATGAGCGGATATTTTAAAATAATTTTAACTAGAATTCAAATACCATTAGATGTAATCATATAAATCAAGACTCGATTACAGTTACACAAAGACTTTTATTTCATTAAACAAAAAACTAAATAATGAAATAATGTATAATATAATAGAATAAATAAAGTAAAAATTTGCACAAGCAAAATATTATTAAATACAATAAATATTTAATAAAATTTACAAATTTATATTATATATATACATTTAATTAAAATAAATTAACATTAATTATGTGTCAAGCATTAAAAATAAAGAAGTATTTTTCCACAACAAAACCTTTCACAATCGGTCGTATGATTAAGTCAGCACACCAGTGAACTTATGGCACTGGTTCACAACCCGACCTGTCAATAAGGTAATTCATAGGCATTTAAGGCGTTCCCTATTCAAGAGCTTGTAAAGGCAGCTTAGCTGGGGATTCCCCAAAAGTTCACGAGGTCAACTTTCCACGTGATCCAAGCAGTTCTATGTCCTTCGTCAGAGGGAGCCATGGGTGGGTAAATTAATTAGTTAATCAATTACCTGAGAACTACCTAGGGGGGCTTGATTGAATTATTTTGAAAGCGAAAAAAATAACCCATCATCAAATTTTCAAGTGAAAATTTTGAAAATTAGATTATTCGACACACTCAGGATGAGTATCCTGAAGAACTTTTATCTTTCCAGCCATACATCCATCTATCTATGTATACATTCATCCGTCCATCTATTCATCAAGCTCTACATTCATTCTTTCTTTCATTCATTCATTCATTCATTCATTCATTCATTCATTCGTTCGTTCGTTCGTTCGTTCGTTCGTTCGTTCGTTCGTTCATTCATTCATTCATCCATCCATTCATTCAGTCAATTGTAACATGTGTGGACAGAGAACCAGTTAGTTTGGCGGTGCTCCATCTGTTAGAGACAGGTGCCCTGCAGAAGTTGCACAAGAAATGGTGGTACGATAAGGGAGAGTGCTCGTCAGAGGAGACCAAGGTTTGAGGGTTTTGTGACTTCATGACGTAGCTTTAAATGAATCATTGTAATGTCATGCAACGTCATCAGTCAAGTATATGAAATTGAAATGTCATTGATTACGTAGATTATATTGTAATGCTTTGTAATATCACGTATTGTGATGCATTGTCATGCAATGCCATTAATTAAAGATAATTGTTCTATAACTTGAAGATCTCACACGATGCCATTTGTAATAATAATTACAATTAAATAGTGCGATGGGGTGGCCAGCAATGTTCTGCCTATAGGCTAAATGTCGATTGCACAACACGCATGTAACGCAGAATTTAAAAAAACGTCAATTAATAATTAATCACCTCTTATTAGTTAATTAATTAATTAGTTATATAACTAGTTAGTTAATTATCTCTTACTCGTTAACTAATTAGCGGCGTTAATTCACTTTCCAACAATTACCGTCAGCATGATAATAACTCGGACATTACAAGCACTCCTCTCTCAAAAATTAATCGCTGCAATGTCTCGAAGGTGTCGGGTTCAAAACCCAGGCTGGGCAGATTCATGTAGGAGTGGCTGTGAATGTTAACATCCGTAGGGCAGAATTGATGGACAGCCCATCGAATGTCAAGGACGAGTCTGGAATGAATGGCAGGGGATGATGAGGATTTCAGGGCAATCGGTTTATGACCTGTGCGCT
>JAJTWR010000007.1:200000-217500 GCA_021613335.1 Whitmania pigra
AAAGTTTTTTAAATCGCGATGATTAAATACTTTACAAGATGTTATCTGATGTCTAAACAAAAATTTATTTGACGGTTAATATTTGGCATTCACGTTAATTTTAATTTAAAAAATTTTATTTAATTGTAATTTATGTTAATTTCAATATAAAACATTTTTGTTTAATTCATATTTATGTTAATTTCAATTTAAAAACATATTTACTTAATTGCAATTTATTTTAATTTCAATTTAAAACTGTTTTATTTAGTTGTCGTTTAATTGATAAAAACTGCATTTAAAAAGTAAAATGTGACGAGTGCAGTAAGCATAAATTAGATATTTATCAAATTTGAATTTTAAATTTTAAAATGAGATTCGAATATTTTTACTTTTACTGTGACAACATTTCCTAGGGAACTTTTGTGTGGTTTTCCTGAAATAAACATTATTTTGAACAAATATTCTTGCGAGAGTAACTTTAACATCGTCTAAATTTTATCATTTAAATTAATACCGTCATCATCGTCATCGTCATCATATTATTAGTTTTTTTAATAATATCTAAATATTTATTTTAATATGATTATTAATAATATTATAATTAATTTTACTTTGACTGCATATATCAAGCCCTGGAACTCCCTACCTCTTGATGTAATAAACTCCTCAACATTATCTCGATTCAAATCTTGCATCTCGTCTACTGACCTTAACAAATACTTATCGATTTAAAGAACTTGCTTCTGCACTTTATTTGCGCACAATTTGTTGAACTTACCCAAATTTGTGTAAGTGGTCATCGAATGACCCTTCAATTTGTTGCGTAATAAATAAATAAATAAAAACATATAATTATAATAATAATAATATTATGTTATTTTAATATTACGGTCATTAATATTTTTCTTCTTTTTCTTCTTCTTCCTCTTCTTCTTCTTCTTCTTCTTCTTCTTATTATTATTATTATTAATGTTATTATTATTATTATTATTATTATTATTATTATTATTATTATTATTATTATTATTATTAATGTGTGTGAGTCGAGCGAAGCGAGCGAACACCAAGCGCGCGAAGCGAGCGTCTGGGCGCCCCCAACGCAAGCGTCATCTTTTGGATTTTATCCCTCGAGACCATTGTTCATTGACCACACCTGACGTACGTCTTACAGAAGGGGATTTCACCCATCCAGGACCAGTGGTCTAGTTCAAATCATTATACAAGTTCCGGTGCACACCCAGACTATGTCTTACAGGGGGGAGTTTCACCCTCCCTGGGAATTTTGTGACCGGTTCTAGCGTCTCATATCATGGGACCGCATCCAGGGCGGTTAGTGTATCTGGCCATTACAACCAGACGATACGTAACCCAATTACAACTGATCGCTACGATAACAATCGTACAGTTCAAATGTAGTATCGTACACGCGCTCCCATCTTTCGACGAGAAAGGTCCCACCTACTCAAAAAACCTCCGTAAAATGAGCGCTTAGCGGTTACAGGGTATGGCAAAATACCCCGACCTCAAATGTTATTATTATTATATTATTATTATTATTATTATTATTATTATTATTAGTATTATTATTATTATATTATTATTATTATTATTATTATTATTATTATTATTATTATTATTATTATTATTATTATTTATTATTATTATTATTATTAATTATTATTATTATTATTATTATTATTATTATTATTATTATTATTTTATTATTATTATTATTATTATTATTATTATTATTATTATTATTATTATTATTATTATTATATATTATTATTATTATTATTATTATTATTATTATTATTATTATTATTATTATTATTATTTTATTATTATTATTATTATTAAAGTTACCTTTGCCAAAATGACATAAACTTACGCTGAAGAAATTAAATTAAAGTTAAAAATTACAGTAAATTAAAATAATGGTTGCTTCTTGTGTGTTCTCGTGTTGAAAGCAAAACAGAAGTTCTTTTTTTGCCTCGTCCTCTGCCATTATACACCGACTTTTGTGCCAGAATTATCCAAGAGCTCCATTAGATTTGCACAGAAGGAAGGCATTTTGTGTCCAAATAGCTTTTGCGACTGAAAACCTTATTTTTGAAAATATTAGTTTAATTTAAATATTAATTTAATTTAATTTAAAATTATTTATTTTATAGTTTTCATTTTTTGATTTTACAATTATTTAATGTTTTATTATTTTTGTAATTATTTAATATTTGTGTTATTATTTTATTATTTTCATATTATTTAATAGTTTTATTATTATTTAAGTATTTTTAGTAATGTTTTATTTTTATTAATATTTTAATATTTTGATTGAGATGTTTTGTGATCACATATGTCACAGGCTCCATGTTAGGATCTCGGGTCGTATGTGGTCGTGCTGTTTTCTATAATATTATGAGTTTATTAGAAGCTCGATATTATTGTATTATTTTTATTCTAATTATTTTATATTTACTTACATTATATTTATTTCCTATATAACTTTATATTATACTCACAAATGAAGTCATGTTTGTTTGCCAATGACAGATGTTGTTCTTAAGAAATGAAGGATTTATTTATAATTACAATGATGTTTTATTTAATTATTTATTATAAATACTAATACTTTAAAAACACAGTCATTTAAACCTTATCTATCATTATCCTTATTTAATTAATTGAGCCTTACCATATAAATATTATCTAATAATCAAATAATCATCAATACTAAACTTGTTTTCCATGTTAATTAGCTAGTTCAGTAGAATAATTCATGGCAAATCAACAAAGTAATTAAGTAGTCGATTAACAACCAGGTAGTTGATAAATAGATTAACTAGTTAATTAGTTGATTAGTTAATTAACATTCAAAATTTGAATTCATTTAAAAAATTCTCATGTCAGATGAAAACACTGGAAAATTGACAAATTGAAATTTTCATTTTCATGTACCGCGCTTAAATAAATAAATAAAAGTTGGATTTTAAAATATTTTCGAAATTAATTTAAAATTCTTTGTCGTCGCAAAGAAGTGTCTTCCTTGTTAAATTAATCCGCATTCTAATCAGCTTGAATATCTCGTAATACAATTTTGTTTCTACAATTTAATCCATACATAATCCATTTTTATTGTTATTATTATTATTTTTTAATTAAATATTTTTTTTCTTGTCCATACAAATATTAACATTATAAATCGTTAAAAAAAAACAATCTAAAAAGTTTAGTGTTGCGCAAAAGGGTAGGAGATCTCCCTGGACATATGAATTTAAAAGACGTAAGTTTAAAATTAATATTATTATTTATTTATTTTTTATTATAATAATAATAATAATTATAATTATTAATTATTATTATTATTATTATTAATTATTATTATTAATTATTATTATATTATTATTATTATTATTATTATTTATTATTATTATTATTATTTATTATTATTATTATTATTATTATTATTATTACTATTATTATTATCGTAATTAAGAGCATCAACCATTAATGTTAACGAGAGTTCGAAATGTGGACTTCTATCTTCGATGGCACCTATGAGCCCTCCTTATCTTGTAACTCTGACAGCACAATTAATATTATTATAATTATTATTATTATAATTAATATTATTATAATTATTATTATTATGAGGAGACAAACAAACAATTGAGAACTTTTGAGTCTCACAAAACCTGATGTTAGCAACAAGTTCTCTTTATTTTACAACAATCTATATATCTATATATTATTCAATCATCGCATGATTTTGGCACATTTGGTCCATATATAATAATAATAGTAATAATAATAATAATAATAACATCTTATTAACATTTTAAATAACACCTTCATAATAGCTTCATAATAAGATCCTTCTAAAGCTCTTCAGCATCCCTCCCATGGACACATAAACGATCAGTTCTATTCAAACGTCGACCTCACAAAGTACACACCATAAGTAATTGCAAATGCAATCGTGATAGTCAATGTTAATGAGGAGGCAATATTCATTGGGGAAGAAATTGGGTTGACCTGAAGACCATTTATAAAAGTTGATGGGTAAGTATGGCTCTCTGCCATCCTTCATTAGATACGGTTTCGAAACGAAAGGTAGTGTGTTGGGTGCTGTCATGTAACCAGACATCCAAGTGGCGCGAAAACAACCTGGACTAACACCTGGATAGTCCATAAAATCATATATTACGATAACAAATATTCAAAAATATTTTTATCGATAAGATCGTACGTTACAATAATATTATTATCAATATTTATTGCACAAAACTATCAATTATTTTGAACTGATGGTTGAATACTCATTACTCATTGTACTCATTGTTGTTACTCATTATTGTAAGATGTTGTTATGTAATGTAGTAGATTAATTAAATTCTATCATACTATTACAATCATGAACTTGATAATCGCTATGTTACCGTTTGGTGAAGAAAAGAAATAATTCAAAGCTTCATATTCCTTGTAGTCATCCACAATGAGGAGATGTGAATTCATTTCGTTGCATTTTTTCCGTCCTTCAGACCAATTATATTTATTGCCTCCTTGCATCAAGCGGTAACATTTGTTGTAATTTTTAAGATATACGAAATCAGCTGGACAATCTGGGAATAAATGCAAGTAAAAAAAGTAACACAATTTACATATTGTTATTCAGATACTAAACCTGGTGCTCTTCTGAATGTCTTATTGAAGATTCTATTCTCTGACACCAGCATGGAAAATATGTGACACGATCTATCTCCGGATTCATAAGCAAAAGCAATGCATTTAAAGTTGGTGTTGGCTAAACACACGACGGAACACTGTATCGAACTTTTAATGCCAAAAACAGTTTTTGTTCGGTTAACCTCGCTGGGATTAGAAGCAAGGAATTCGTAATAGAGGTTCAAGACATCGACATTTTGTGGCACACTTGACGTAAATCGAGTCACTGCAACTGTTAAACATTGATGGCTCAGCAAAATCACGAAGAATGCAGAATACATCACCACATTGCCTTTCGTCGCTGGAAACAACATTCGTACTATATACCAGGTCAGATAGGAATTTGAAAAAATTCTGCATTTAAAATGCTTTCTCTCTTTTGTTTTATTTTCTTGAATCGTATTCACCGATGCATTGATGCATTGATGAACTTGATGCATTGTCGAGAATCTTCGAGATGAATGGCGATTTGCTTTGGGGAATGCCTTTTAGAATCGGCAAACGATTAGCATGATAATTGTGGATATTCCTTTGATAGGACCAAAGACTCAAAAATTAGAAATTCTGTCTTTAGAAAAGCATGGTATGTACGCAAAGATGATATTTTATGAGGGCTGCGGATCGATTAATTTTGTAAATTATGGTTAATAGTGAGATTAATTTTTTATCTCGATCAAGCAGCAGTTTTTTTGAATTGTCTAGTTGATGTTATTGGTAAATGCTGAATTATTCTGTGATGAAAAGTAAATTTATCCGAGCCACTGCTTTCACTAGGGGCTGATCGAATGTTTTTATTATCATTTCTCAGTAATTTAAAGCAATTTTGATGAAAATTAAGTAATTCTTGACTAGATATGATCTCTCCCATAAAGAAAGGCAACTTCAAACTTTATAGGTCATGATTATAATGTTTGGAAGTCTTCAAAGAAATGTGTCGTTTGATTGTTGTTTGAATTTAATTTATTTTGCAATGTGATTATATTAATTAGTGTTATGAATTATGACGTGTATTGGAATTCTTCACATTGACGGGGTTGACATAAGAATCGAGGTGATCTTTGCAGCTCTAAAAATGTTCTTTAAAGCCTAAAACCATCCATTTGTACCAAACATTTCTGGTCTAATATTTTTGACGCACCTGATCTTTTCGTGAATTTAACTTTTCAATTTTAAGTTATTGAAATTATTAAAATAAATTAATTAACTAATTGAGTGGATCTTGAATTTATTATTAATTAATTATCCAATTAAGTAACTATCCTTCATTGACTCATTAATCAGCTATCTGGTTAATCAACTGGTTAGTCGTCTAATCGACTACTAAATTACCCGCTTGATTAATTAATTATCTAGTTAACTAACTAACATTCAGACGCGAATTAGCAACGCTTAATTATTATATAATATTTATTTAGTGAGGCTTAATTAATTGAACAATTATTTAAAAATAACGATTTTTTATTTTTTTATGATATCAAACTCCAATATTAGAGGATCTACCTAGAAAAAGACCTTCGCTTAAAAAATTGATTAAATGATTGATGCTCTCGAAAATTGCTTCAGGATTCGCTTTGCCATGTAAATTATAATTTAATCTTCTCAACTCATTTTTTTCTGCAAACAGCTGAACCTTGGTGATAGGTTTGAAGTTTTGAAGATTGAAGAGAAAATTGTGATTTTTAGAAATCATTTTTGATCAAACACTTAGAAACAACTGAAAAAGGAGACGTTAAACTTACAAAAACATTAAGTGCTTCCTTGATGTTAGACCTGGAAATGAACAATTTTTGGTATAAAGCGATGGTGGTAGTAGGCACTGGACTGAAGATTGAAGAGATGTAAAGATTCAAATGTCAAGCTCTTAAAGCGAGATCTTGGAGGATTCTGAAACTTAAAAAATCAATCAATTTCTTCATTCTTTTCATGATGGAAAATTAACTCATAGCACTATAATATCAACTGCAACATCCAACTGCAATAAATCGCGACTAATATAAAAATTTGGTGCCAACTCTGAAATGGTGCAGTACCCGTAGTGAAGCCATTCTCTCGCATAAATTCACTTTTAGTCACAGAGTAATTCGGCTTATGATAATAACATCGAAAAGCCATAAGACCCAAAAATTTAAAAATGCTCGATTTAGGGAGGCAAATTTGATAACCATTGGTGCTTTGAAAATCATCATCATGATCATCTGCTGCTTGATCTAGATAAAAATAACTTAATATAATATATATATATATAATAACCATAATTTAAATAAATAATCGATCTTAATAATAAATCGGTAGACGCCATTCTATTCCAAACAAAGAGAGAATTTTTGAATACTAAGCCCTATCAAAGAAATGTCCATTATTATTATTAATATGCTATTCATCTACAGATTTTAAAAAGCATTCTTTTATATTTAAAAATAAAACAACCCATAATTTATCTCGAAGATTCTCGATAATGAATCAATGTATCAAGGCATACGTTTCAATAAAATAAAACAAAAGAGAAAAAGCATTGTTGCTAATTCCTGTCTGACTTGGTATATAATACGAATGTTGTTTCCAGTGACGAAAGGCAATATGTTTAGCCAACACCAACTTCAAATGCATTGCTTTTGCTTATGAATCCAGAGATAGATCGTGTCACATGTTTTCCATGCTGGTGTCAGAGAATAGAATCTTCAATAAGACATTCAGAAGAGCACCAGGTTTAGTATCTGAATAACAACTTGTAAATTGTGGCCATTTTAGAATTTCCTCTAAGCAAACATAATTTTATATAAAAGTTACTTTTTTTAATTGCATTTATTTCCAGATTGTCCAGCTGATTTCGTATATCTTAAAAATTACAACAAATGTTATCGCTTGATGCAAGGCAATCAATATAACTGGTCTGAAGGACGGAAAAAATGCAACGAAATGAATTCACATCTCCTCATTGTGGATGATTACAAGGAATATGAAGCTTTGAATTATTTCTTTTCTTCACCAAACGGTAACATAGCGATTATCAGGTTGTAATAGTATAATATAAATTAATTATTTTACTATATTGCATACAGTAATGAGCACGTATTCGACCACCTGTTCAAAATAATTAATAGTTATGTGCAATAAATATTGATAATAATATTATTGTAACTTATGATATTACCAATAAAAATATTTATTATCGTAATATATGATCTTATGGACTATGCAGGTGTTGGTCCAGGTTGTTTTCGCGCCACTTGGATGTCTGGTTACATGACAGCACCCAACACACTACCATTCGTTTCGAAACCGTATCTAATGAAGGATGGCAGAGAGCCATACTTACCCATCAACTTCTACAAATGGGTTCCAGGTCAACCCAATTTCTTCCCCAATGAATATTGCCTCCTCATTAACATTGACTATCACGATTGCATTTGCAATTACTTATGGTGTGTACTTTGTGAGGTCGACGTTTGAATAGAACTGATCGTTTATGTGTCTGTGGGAGGGATACTGAAGAGCTTTACAAGGATCTTATTATAATGTTATTATGAAGGTGTTATTATAAAATTATTATGATGTTATTAATATTAATATATATGGACCACATGTGCTAAAATCATGCGATGATTGAGTGATATATAGACATATAGATGGTTGTAAAATAAAAAAAACTTGTTGCTAACATCAGGTTTTGTGAGACTCAAAAGTTCTCATTTGTTTGTTTGTCTCCTGGTTAACGAAATCAGTAGATGTTACTTAATATACATTTTTATAATAATAATAATAATAATAATAATAATAATAATAATAATAATAATAATAATAATAATAATAATAATAATAATAATAATAATAATAATAATAATAATAATAATAATAATAATAATAATAACAATAATAATATTAAGAATAATAATGAGTCATATTGCATGGATATTTGAATAAGTATCAGCGAGCTAGAACTGCGGGTGTTTTGTTTGAAAATAACTTAAAATTGAAAAGTTAAATTCACGAAAAGATCAAGTGCATCAAAAATATTAGACCAGAAATGTTTGGTACAAATGGATGGTTTTAGGCTTTAAAGAACATTTTTAGAGCTGCAAAGATCACCTCGATTCTTATGTCAACCCCGTCAATGTGAAGAATTCCAATACACGTCATAATTCATAACACTAATTAATATAATCACATTGCAAAATAAATTAAATTCAAACAACAATCAAACGACACATTTCTTTGAAGACTTCCAAACATTATAATCATGACCTATAAAGTTTGAAGTTGCCTTTCTTTATGGGAGAGATCATATCTAGTCAAGAATTACTTAATTTTCATCAAAATTGCTTTAAATTACTGAGAAATGATAATAAAAACATTCGATCAGCCCCTAGTGAAAGCAGTGGCTCGGATAAATTTATTTTTCATCACAGAATAATTCAGCATTTACCAATAACATCAAACAGACAATTCATCTGCTGCTTGATCGAGATAAAAAAAGTTAATCTCACTATTAACCATAATTTACAAAATTAATCGATCCGCAGCCCTCATAAAATATCATCTTTGAGTAGATACCATGCTTTTCTAAAGACAGAATTTCTAATTTTTGAGTCTTTGGTCCTATCAAAGGAATTTCCACAATTATCATGCTAATCGTTTGCCGATTCTAAAAGGCATTCCCCAAAGCAAATCGCCATTCATCTCGAAGATTCTCGACAATGCATCAAGTGCATCAATGCATCAATGCATCGATGAATACGATTCAAGAAAATAAAACAAAAGAGAGAAAGCAATTTAAATGCAGAATTTTTTCAAATTCCTATCTGACCTGGTATATAATACGAATGTTGTTTCCAGCTACGAAAGGCAGTATGATGATGTATTCTGCTTTCTTCGTGATTTTGCTGAGCCATCAATGTTTAACAATTGCAGTGACTCGATTTACGTCAAGTGTGCCACAAAATGTCGATGTTTTGGACCTCTATTACGAATTCCTTGCTTCCAATTCCAGCGACGTTAACCGAACAATGACAGTTTTTGGCATTGAAAGTTCGGTACAGTGTTCCGTCGTATGTTTAGCCAACACCAACTTCAAATGCATTGCTTTTGCTTATGAATCCAGAGATAGATCGTGTCACATGTTTTCCATGCTGGTGTCAAAGAATAGAATCTTCAATAAGACATTCAGAAGAGTACCAGGTTTAGTATCTGAATAACAACCTGTAAATTGTGGCCATTTTATAATTTCATCTAAGCAAACATGTTTCTATATTAAAATTACTTTGTTTACTTGCATTTATTGTCAGATTGTCCAGCTGATTTCGTATATCTTAAATATTACAACAAATGCTATAGACCGATGCAAGGCAATCAATATAATTGGTTTGAAGGACGGAAAAAATGCAACGAAATGAACTCACATCTCCTCATTGTGGATGATGCCAAGGAATATGATGCTTTGAAATATTTCTTTTCTTCGCCAAACGGTAACACATCTAATATCAAATTGTATGATTTTGTAATCACATATATATTATTATTTATATGATTACATGATTTAATTATTATACTATATTACTTAATAACATCATAATGAATTGAACGAAGCATGTATTTATGTCATATATATATATATGTATATAAAACAGTGGCTCCAGTTGACATAAAAAAAGAGCACAAATTATTGTATCATAATTTTATTAACTTATTATTTTCATTATGTTAACCAACTACTGTCTTATTTGTATTTTTTAATTTTTTTTTTATTTCCATTATTTCTGTTTTTTGGGAAACCCTTAGTCCGCCGACATAACCAGGATCGACTGTAGATACATATTATATACACACATTACCTATGCATTTTATACACTTTAAATATTTAAATGATTGAAATTGAAATTGAAACAACAGAAATTAACAATTCATAACGAGGGAGATTGAGAGAATCGTCACAATGTTGACAACATGGCTTGCATCACCACCAGCTCAAAGCAAATGAGACTTAGATACAATGCAAGCACTTAGCATAAATTGAGCCCAGGAAATTATTACTATTGTTAATAATAAATATAAGTATTATTAATACGTAATATATATATAATAATAATGATATTATTATTAATATATATTAATAATACGTTTTAATAATATTATTGTATATGTATATCGTATACGATCGAAATAATAATAATATTGTTCTACGTGTTTTATACAATCCTATGGACTAAGCAGGTGTTGGTCCAGGTTGTTATGACGTCAGTTGGATGTCTGGTTACATGACAGCACCCAACGCACTACCGTTCGTTTGGAAACCGTATCTAATGAAGGATGGCAGAGAGCCATACTTACCCATCAACTTCTATAAATGGGTTCCAGGTCAACCAAATTCTTTCCCCAATGAATTTTGCCTCCTTTCTGGTGGTGGCTTTCACGACAGTGTATGCGGCTACTTGAGTTGCGTACTTTGTGAGGTCGACGTTTGAATAGAACTGATCGTCTATATGTTCGTCGGAGGAATTGAGAGCCTCTTATTATGATTTTGTTATTATATTAGTATGACATTGTTATGAAGTTCATGTTATCATGAAGTTATTATGTTATTATGAAGCTATTATGAGATTATGACGTTTATGATGTTTTTATTAATACTAAATGTGGATCTCATGTGGTGCCAAAGTCATGTGAAACATTTGAATGGTGTCCGACATGTGACTGTTACAAAATAAAAAGAACTTGTTGTTAAATCTAATGTTAATTAGGTTGGTGAGATTCAACATTTTGTATTTGTTTATATTTCTCTTGATGGTGTTCGTTATGTGAGGCGTTCGTTAATCGGGGTATCAATGTAAATTAAATTTTAAAAAATAACTCCATTCAAGCGATACATTCCTTCAAAGTCATTCCAAACTCTGTATTCCTCACATTATGAAATCCAGGTTTGAAGTTGCCTTTATTCGTGGTAGAGACCATCATTTCTAGTCAAGATTTACTTCATTTTCATCAAAATTGCATAAAATTACTGAGAAATGAGGATAAAAATTCGGTCAAAGCTAATGAGCATCAAATGCAAAGTAAGCGTGAATAGATAGCGTCAATAGAATTATTGAAGGCCATTTAGAAGTCGTTCATTTATTCCTCTTCAATGCTTCAATAGAGCTCTATCGGTCATGTCTCTCTTGTTTGTCATGCCTGAAGTAATCATCATCATCATTACTACCGCATAGTAATTAAAATCGTCATCATCACCAATCGCAGTGATATTGTTGGTTCAAGAAAGCTCTTCTCTTTCGGGCATTTCGGGCTACTAACATTTTAGCTGCAGATAATAAAACTTTTGATAATAAAACCCAATTATTATTATTATTATTATTATTATTATTATTATTATATTATTATTATTATTATTATTAGGATTATTATTATTATTATTAGTATTATTATTATTATTATTATTATTATTATTATTTATTATTATTATTATTATTATTATTATTATTATTATTATTATATTATTATTATTATTATTATTATTATTATTATTATTATTATTATTATTATTATTATTATTATTATGATTATTATTATTATTATTATTATTATTATTATTATTATTATTATTATTATTATTATTATTATTATTATTATTATATTATTATTATTATTATTATTATTTATTATTATTATTATTATTATTATTATTATTATTATTATTCTTCTTATTATTATTATTATTTTATTATTCTTATTATTATTATTATTATTATTATTATTATTATTATTATTATTATTATATAAACCCAATTTTGATAATCAAACCGAAGGTTATTTGACTTTGACAACAATACTTCACTCGACTTCTTGTTTCAGGATATTTTTAAAAACAAAAGAACCAGAATTTGTTCACCATTTGAGTGTTTCAAACGAATTTGTTGTAAATGTTACATGGTTATTACTGGAGACAATCAGTAGTCTTAGTCATGAATGAGCGTTGCCTCCCTGACCTAAGGTGACCTATGTTGACCTATGGCGAGAATTTAACTAAGTTGCGAGAGGGTTTGTCCCACATCCCCCCAAAAAAGGTCGGAATCCAATTTGTTGTGAAAACAATTCACATTTATTGACAACCACTGGAGACAGTGGAACGAAGGCATTGCAATGGAAGACTGGAAACCCCAAACAACAGATAATTCAGTCAATAAATCAATCAATCAATCAATCAACTAATCAATCATTGTCATAGTCTCTTGCTCATTGCTTCGGGAGATCGGCAACTGAATCGACTTGATCTTCAGTCAGAACGTACTTTTTGGCGAGAGTGTTGATACCGCAGTCAGCGATTCTGATCTTCTTAGCGGGCCAACTGCTGTCCTCAATCGTCTCAACTTCGTTTATTGTTTTCACGTTTTTCTGGTGAAAGTCAACAATGTCATAATACGATGATGTTAGTCGATTATTATTGTGATAATAATAATAATAATAATAAAATAATAATAATAATAATAATAATAATAATAATAATAATAATAATAATAATAATAATAATAATAATAATAATAATAATAATAATAATAATAATAATAATAATAATAATAATAATAATAATAATAATAGTAATAACAATAATAACAACTAACGTATCCACGAACGACTTTTCCAAAGACCACGTGCTTTCCGTCCATCCACCTGGCAGGTACCATGATGATGAAGAACTGAGAACCATTCGTATCCTTGCCTTTGTTTGCCATGGAAACCATTCCAGGTGCTCTGTGGCTCAGGATGAACTGCTCGTCGTTGAACTTTTCACCGTAGATGCTGGCACCTGGAAGAACGTCGAGGTTGATCTTAATCCATCCGTAAAAATAAACATCTTCCATCCATAATTCCGTCCGTCCTTCCATCCATCCATTAAGTCATCAATCTAATCTATTTCTCACCCTTTCCTCTATTTGCCCATCCATCCATGCATCAATCCATCCATCTATTCATCTATCATTTATCCATCAATCATTTATCCATCTATCCATCCTTCTGCTCATACCTCCTGTTCCATCTCCTGCCGTGACGTCACCCATCTGGATGACGAAATCCTTGACAATCCTGTGGATTGGAGTGTTCTTGTAGTGGAGAATTGGTTGCTGATGAATGGAAGTAAAGTGTTTTTGGAAATTAATTTAATTAATTAATTAAAAATTAATTTGAATCAATAAAAATATTTTACAATTAAATTAATATTTAAACTATTGTTTGTAATGGCAATTATTTTAATTAACATTGGCATCATAATTATTTAATAAGTATCATTATCATCATCAGCAGCGACATCATCTTCATCATCACTATCGTTATCGTAATCATCGTAATCAACAAAGTTCATCACCTTTCCACGCTTGTAACCCTTGACGATGTTGACAAAGTTCATGACGGTCATCGGGGCACTGTCTCCAAAGAGTGCAATTTCGAACCTCCCCTTAAAGGGCTGCCCGGGGCCGAGATAATCCTTCACCTCAACTTCGAACCATGCTTCCTCGGTTACGGTGTAGTTGTTGACCTTATCTGTGTCAACCACTGCTTGACCTTTTGCTCCCAGGGCACAGGTTAAGAAGTAACCAACAAAAATGGCGATCATCATTTTCATTTTGTTCTGGCAAATAGAATATATTATAAAATAATTATGTATTAATAATAACGATGAATTGTACTGTTAAATATTGGAATACAATAACAATGTTAAAGCCAAAGTTTTGATAAACTTTGTTTAAAATTATACTAATTCTATTATTACTATTAATTTTTAAAAAATTAATAAAAATAATAACAAAGATAATCATATTTAAGCAATAATATGACTAATAACATTAACAACAAGTTTAATAATAATAATAATAATAATAATAATAATAATAATAATAATAATAATAATAATAAATAATAATAATAATATAATAATAATAATAATAATAATAATAATAATAATAATAATAATAATAATTTAAAAAAAAAATTGCATGTCCACAATCAAACAAGAAAACAATTATTTACCAAAACTAACCAGTAATTCGTAAACATTAACTCTTAAAAATTAAAAAATAAATTATTAACACTTAACAACTTAACACTATCTTCAAATACCTCTTCCAAACAAGCATACAAACCACAAAAGGAAAAGGCTTGAAACTGTCAGCCAGAAGATCTGAGAAGAATTAAGAGAAGCTAAAAGTGAATCTTCACCTGATGAAAGTTGACTACCAGAGCGTGTCTTATATAACCTGCAAACCTGTTCAACGTAAGGGGCACGTGTTCGATCCACGTGTTCAACCTTTCGCGTGTCGCAACACATGTTCCCGCGCTGACTGATCGAGTCGGGAATGGTGCGGATTTGAGGGACCGCATCTGCAGGTGGCTAGACAGGTGACGATGATGATGATGATGATGATGATTATGTTGATAATAATAATAACAACAATAATAATATAATATAATAATAATAATAATAATAATAATAATAATAATAATAATAATAATAATAATAATAACAAAAGAAAAGCGAACAAAAAATATTTTAAAAGATTTAAATCGTCAGTTAAATTTGAACTGAAAAGTAAATGATCAACGATGAAGGCTAAGCCATCTGTCGTTCAATGAGATTTGAACTCGGAGACTGATGACGCTTTCATGATATTATCGTCATCATCATCATCATCAGCAGCAGCATCATCATCATCGTAATGATGAATGAATGAATGAATGAATGAATGAATGATGAATGAATGAATGAATGAATGAATAATGAATGAATGAATGAATGAATGATGAATGAATGAATGAATGAATGAATGAATGAATGAATGAATGAATGAATGAATGAATGAATGAATGAATGAATGAATGAATGAATGAATGAATGAATGAATGAATGAATGAATGAATGAATGAATGAATAATGAATGAATGAATGAATGAATGAATGAATGATGAATGAATGAATGAATGAATGAATGAATGAATGAATGAATGAATGAATGAATGAATGAATGAATGAATGAATGAATGAATGAATGAATGAATGAATGAATGAATGAATGAATGAATGAATGAATGAATGAATTGAATGAATGAATGAATGAATGAATGAATGAATGAATGAATGAATGAATGAATGAATGAATGAATGAATGAATGAATGAATGAATGAATGAATGAATGAATGAAAACCTATCGATCAGAACAGAATGTAAGTTGCCCTCGGTTGCAACAGATTGCAGATGACGTTGCAAAGCGATACGATCGAATCTTAAATTGACGACGATGACAATGACGATGTATTATCAGGCGATGATATCGTGGAGATGTTGGGATTTTATTATTTGTTATAATTTATTATTATGCTGATAAAATTATTGTTTTTCTTTATAACTAGTCGTTTAGCTCATAAGGATTACTTTAATAATCACGTCAAGAGAATGTTTTCTGGTTGAATTTTGAAGAAATGATTTTTGTCATGTTATTATGATAATATTTTTAAATTAAAACCAGTTAATAAAATTGATTTATACGTCAGTTTTGATTTTTTTTTATTTAGTGATTTTATAAGTTCAGAAAAAACTGCATGGTGGTGCGCCGCTGAATGATGACGATGACTACGATGACGTCGACGATGACGACGACGATGTTGGTGATGATAATGATGACGATGACGATGACGATGACGATGACGATGATGATGATGATGATGATGATGATGATGATGATGATGATGATGATGGTGGTGATGGTGACATGAAAATGGAGATGGTGATCCAGTTGATGCATGACACGTGTTCCATCCACGTGATAATGTGGGATTACTGGGTTAATTACACAATTACTTACTTGTGGAATGATTGTGACTAGAAGATTTTTGCTTTAAGAATGGTAGTCAATCATTGGAGAATAATAATGGGTTGAGTTAGATATATATCTTTATATATATTTATATTTAGATTTATATTTATGTATATTTATTCTGAATTATTAATTGATACTTAAATTTTCAATTAAAAATTATTGTTAGACAAAATATCGTTTATTCGTATTTTTTAATGTCACTGCTGAGCAATTACCAAATGAATATATTTAATATTATGTCAAATGTGTTAAAATATATTTTTTAATTTAATTAAATTTCTTAATTAAAAATTAAGGAAGTACAATTTTACACTTACATGAATTTTAATTTACAACCGATAGCAGAGATTGATCAATTAATCAATCACTGGTCTTTGCTTTAGATTTTGCTTCATTCCATAATTGTTTTAATTATAATAAAAGATTAAACGCAAATTTTAATTATAGCAATTTAATAATTTAGTAACTTTTACCTAATTATAAAAAGTTAATTAACTGCATAGTTTTCTCCTAAATTCATAATCAAAATAATGTAATACGTTCAACAAATTATGAAATTTAATTATCTGAATTTTAATAAGTTATAAAAAAAAGTATAAAAACTATAAAAACAGATATTCGATAAATATTTATTTCGGGTATATACGCAAGAATGGATTGCAATAAGGATTTAATGATCAACATTTTAAAGCCAATGACACCTATGGAATAAAAAATAAATTAATTATAGCGACTAATAGTAAATTATATTGCCTTACCTATCGAATGTTAGAAAATTGTCGGGTTGTATCGAAAATATAATTTTCTTCATTTTCTAAAGTTTAGAAGCTTAATAGCACAACATTCTAATTATTAATTATTAATTATATTCTCAGGATCGTGGTTATGGCGCTAAATAGGCCTTCGATCAGGAATATTGATGGTCGATAAAATA
>JAJTWR010000007.1:222500-282912 GCA_021613335.1 Whitmania pigra
GGTTTCGTCAGCAGAGGAGACGCTATACAGAGCGAACGACTCGGCAAGAACAACAACAAAAATGACAACGAAAACAACAACACTAACACCACTAGCGGCAGCAACCACAACGACAACAACAGCAACAACAACGCCGACGACGATGACGACAGTGACGACGGCGACGACGACAAAGTCGTGAAAAATCTGGCAGCGGACAGTCCGATCGTTAAGCGAAAGCGAAACTTCGACTGGAACTGGATGAACGGATCGAACGAGGCCAACCGTGGCGATCCCGGCAGTCCCGCGGACGATGACGACGACGACGACGATGACGATGATGATGTCGCTCTGCCAAAGGAGGATGAAGACTGCGCGGATGAACACTTTATGGAGAAAGATGGAGATTACGAAGAGTGCTATCAGAGATACGTCAACTTGGATTCCAATTACCACCGAAAGGGCAACAGGTACGTCAATGTCAACGTCACAGGTGGTGGACTGACCGAACCCGACCAGGGGGGAGACGCGGATCGCCCACTAGGGACGTCGGAAAGCCCAAGAGATGACAAGTTTGTGCTCTTCGAGAACGAAAGCTATGACGATGACGACGACGACGACAACGGCAGCGACTACGACGCTGGAGGGGCTGATAATGATAACGTGACACGTCACGACTATGACGTCATCGAGGCGAGTCTGGAAACCACAGATGGAATTGCATTGCCTATCGGAAGCCATGGAAAAGAGAAAAATGACGACAACGACGACGACGATGAAAACGTCCTCCATGCTGCTAACTCTAGTGATGATGATGATGTTGATGACGGTCATGAACGGCAAAGGTCCGGAGGAATCGGCCTGGAAAAGACGGCAGACGAAAGGCACGGGTGTAAGGACATCGGGAGCAATGACGTCATCATGCTGAGAAGGAACGACGTGGAAGAATTCCAGTTCGGTGACGTCACCGAGGATTTCCAGACCTGCAACCAATCAGACGCCACGTCGGCCAATGACGTTGCCGACAGAAACGACAACGACGTTCGCGGCGACGACGATGGTGTTGATGACGATGCTGATGATGATGATGAGGATGATGGCGTCGGTGCTGATAATGATGACAGTCCCAACGAGGAAGTCGAGGACCAAGCTGATAAGCTGGATAACTGGAAAACTGTCCAATCAACCGATGATTACAATGATGATGATGATGTTTCAAATCTCACCAACATCACCATCACCATTCTTCAGGCTCCCCAACATCATTTCTACGACGACGACGACGACGACGATGAAGTTGGTGATGATGTCGGCTATGATGAGCATCATGGCGGAAAACATGTTGGTGGTGATAAATATGGTGATGAAATCTTTGCTGATATTCGTGATGATGAGAACAGTGGTGGCAACTACGATGCTGATAATCATGATGGTGGTATCAAAGATGATAGCTATGATGTTGATAAATATGATGAAATCGGTGATGATGATGGTGGTGAAAAATTTGATGATGATGTCAGTGGTGATAACAATGGTGGTGATATCAGGCATTGTAAATATGGAGATGATAAACATGGTTACAACTATGGCGGTGATAACTTTGTCGGTGAAAAATATGGTGATGTTGTCATTGGTGATAAATGCGATGGCGAAAAATGTGGTGATGCAATCATTGGTGATAACTACGATGGTGATGGTCACCATGGTGACGATGACTACAAACAACGACAAAGTCGTGAGCATGAAGACGTCGAAGAAGATGTGGAGAAATGTGAGGAAAAGGTTTTCCACCAACACGATGATGATGATGATGATGATGATGATGACGACGACGACGGTCTTTTTGGTGATGATGACGATCAAGGAAAGCACGGTGATAATGATCCTAGAAAGCTCAGCTTTGATATCGACCATAGAAAGAATGGTGCTGATAGTGATCTAGAAAGACTAGGCTATGATAGTGATCCTGGAAAGCAAATTGATAATGGCGAACCTGAAAAGAACGATGTCGATAGTAATGATCTTAGAAAGCTCGGTGATGATAACGATCACGAAAAGCTTGTTACCAGTGGTGGTAGTGGTGGTCGTAGTGGTAGCGATTTTTGGGAGAACGGAGGTGATAACGCTGACCTTAGAAGGCGAGCAGACGACAATGACAACAAGAAACGCGCCAACGACACTGGCAAAAAGATTCCACCAACTCCAGCGGAAAAGCCGAAACTGAAGATTCGTGGAGCGTGGAATTTCAGGACGATTTCGGAAGAACTGGAGACGAAGCGCACCTCGTTCAAGAAAGGTTAAAGTTCATCATCGTAATGAATAATACAGTAATACGTTAATTATAACAATTTTTTTATTCATTGTGATAATTTATTCAGTCAGTCTTTGGTTTAGTACTTTACTCGTCAAATTAATTTATTCATAATTAGTGCTTTATTCATTATAATAATTAATTCGTTTATTACAATAATTTATTAATTTTAGTTTTTTTGCTATTCGAGCATTATGATAATTTATTCAAGTGAAATACTATTTTTCGAAAGGATTCGTTTTCCTGTCGGATAATAATCATTTAAAAAATACAATTAATTCAATACCATTCTCATTAATTCAAGTAATAGGCATCATCGTCATCATTTTCGTCGTCATCGTCATCATCATCATCGTCGTCATCGTCGTCATTATCATCATCTCTATTGTTAATATGAAAATCAATGAATTCACTCGAATGGCACGAGACAGATCGATATCTTCCATCGACAAAAAGTAAAAACGTCATTAGAAAACAAAACAAACCTCCAACCCTCCAAAAATCGTTGGTCAATGTAGCTTCGGTTGTCGATTATGGTAATGGTCACCATCATCACCATACATTATCATCATCACCCTACATTATCATCATCACCATATATTATCATCATCACCCTACATTATCATCATCACCATCGACGTCGTCATCATCACTACCACCATCGTCATCGCCATCATCATCATCATCACCTCCATCATCATCGTCGTCATCATTATCATCATCATCACCTCCATCATAGCCATCATCATCGTCGTCGTGGCCGCCATCATCATCATCATTGTCACCATTGATTCATCGATCTAACGTACAATGGACGACACGAGCTGCATGTGTAGAAGAAGCAATTTATTTATGGCTGTTGATCGTTATTAAGGTCATCAGGTGATGATGATGATAATAATAATAATAATAATAATAATAATAATAATAATAATAATAATAATAATAACTAATTTTTAAACTTTTAATTTCAGGAATTTGTTGTACCGAACCTCAGCAAGCTTTGGAAATCCTAAGGACGAGTTATAAACTGCGTGCGTTGAAACATAATTACATTATGTAATATGATTACGGTTTCCATCAACATGATGTAATTAATACATAATGTAATTATACTATATGACATAATTAATTACTTCATTTGTAAATTTATAATTATGTTATGTTTTATTATATGAATTGAATTATTATATGAGTTGCTATTCTTATATTTGTTGTTGTTATTCTTATTATTACTATTACTAGGTATAATTATTGCATCTAAAATTCAATTACTTATGTCATTTTAATTTTATTAATATTAGCAATTACCTCTTTGAGTAATTATAATAAATAATTACAATGTAACTATTATCATAATCGATTTTTACATGCAGACGATGTTAACAGAAGGTCGACAAAGTCAATATGTAAGGAAAACAATTTATTTTCTGAATATTTACAACCGATAATGTGATGGATGAATGAATGAATAAATAAATAAATTATTTAATTAATTCATGAATTGATGAGCGAATGAATGAATGAATGAGACAAGGGATTAATGAATGAATTTGATAAATGGGTGACTAAAGGATGGAAGGATGAATGAATTTATTGAGGAATGATTGAATGAACAAACCTCCTCCTAATCCCAATCATCATCATCATCGTCATCGTCCTCATCATCATCATCATCATCATCATCATCATCATCATCATCATCATCATCATCATCGTCGTCGTCGTCGTCGTCGTCGTCATCATCATCACCATCATCATCATCGTCATCGTCGTCATCATCACCATCATAAACTCTCAATTTCATGAGTGATCCTTATCTGATAAACCCATTTCCAATAATGCCTTCCACGTGTTCGCACCGGAAACTCCAACCTGAATTTTAATCCAGGTTTTCCGATTCCAGGTATGAGCAGGTGAATTGCAAGTGGCGAGGTGTCAAATTTTTGCTGTAATAAATCTGAATATTAACACTTCGATTAAGTTTTTAGTGCGATGGTTAACATCATCTTCATCATTACCATCATTGTTCTAGTCTTGTTTATGATGTCATCATTATCAACATCGTCGTCTTTTCTTCCATCCTTCTTTCCTTCCATCAGCATTCATCTCCATTAGCTTCGTATCCATGGTTACAAATGAAAAACAGACGCTTCGCTATGCGCTTAGGAATTGATGATTGATTGGTTTTGGGAGATGGATGGATGGGTGGATGGGTCATCCCTAAGCTAGCTAAGGAATAAAAGTGTTTGTTGATGACAAATGACAGAAATATTGGGGTCATATATTTTGCTTGTGTCGGGTAATGATAATGATCGTGGACATGATCATGATGATGATGTTTATGATGATGATGATTTAAAAAGTCTCCATTTGTTTTCCAGGGACCAGCGTCGAACGGCCTAAAAGAATGACAGGTGTGGTGATGATGATGATGACGACGGTGATGATGATGATGACGATGACGATGATAACGATAATAATGATGATGTTGATGCGTAGTTGTTAATGATGACGGTGATGAATTTCATTATCAGTACAATTTAGAATACTAACTATAGTAATTCCGTAGCCGAACTTATGATTATCGTGACCATCGACCTGTGGTTGTGCCACTTGTTATTGTCGTGGCTGTTGTTGATGATGCTGCAGCTGCTGCTGATGCTGATGATGATGACGACGATGATGATGATGATGATGATGATGACGACGACGATGATGATGATGATGATGATGATGATGATGATGATGATGATGATGATGATGATGATGATGATGATGATGATGATGATGATGATGATGATGCGCTTGCCGTCCTGGATTTAGTTTCAGGAATTACTTGGGCAGCCGATACGGGCACCTGCAAATCATTGGACGCCCAAATCTACTCCGGAACCAGTAGACTCTCAGGTTAGGATGTTTCACACTCGCGAGGGATGTCTGAGGTCATGCGAAGGTCAAACTGAGGTCATCAGTGAATGCAAATAAGTGTTACGGTGCAGATGGAATGTACCTTTATTAAAATATGTAATGACATTTTATGTGCTTTGCAGAGAATCAGGTTACTTTCAGTTGCCATTACCTTTTTAAACATTGCATTTTACGATAATTCCGAATAAATAAGAGATTGGAAAATAAATTAATAATACTAGAGTTTTTATTGTTGGTAATATTAGCAATAACGTCGCTGATATCAAATCATATCAATAATATCATAAATTAATTATATTAACAGTCAATAACAGTCAAAATCATGATTCTAATAGAGATGAGAAAGAAGATAGAGGCAAGAGAGCAAAAACTGAATGACTTGACAATGAAAATAATCGAAGGACGGAGTAGGCCAACCAACGAACGATCAAAAAAGAAAGGCGATGCTCCAATCACCGAGGGGGATGGAGCCCCCAGTAAAGCAGCAATTGTCAGCCGTGGTGAAGAACAGAAATCCTTTGGCCAGAATATCATGTCTAGATGGTTATCATTGATTTTATTGTTTTACCTACATGTTGGAATACGCGATATAACCAATCAAAATACATTCTACCGTCCATTTGAGCTTGTTAATTTTAGATCCATCTCCAGGTAGTTCTGCCTTCTTTATCAGTAGATGCATACCATTCTTGTGGAATTTTTACAACGTCGTTATTTGCTTTATCCTGGAAGAGTTCACTTAACATCACTTTATTGCTATTCCTGAAATTAATCTGATCGTAAGACTCCCATAAAAAGCCCTCCAGATGGAATCAATTAAACAAATTCCCAGACGTTTTTTAATCATCTGCAACGATCTGATTTTAGCCGATTAGCTATAAAAAAATTTGTAAAGAATTGTTAAGAAAATTTTTAATCAAAACGCTATTTAATGCCAATAATTAAAAAATTATAAATAATTTATAGTTATGAAAATGTTTTTAAGAGTAATTAGTTCTAATACGATTTACTTTTCATTTTTTAGCGATCTAGGCAAAGCAGACGAAATAACCGTGGTGAGAGAGGAAGTGGTGATGGAGCCGACCCCTAAAAAATCGAAAACTAAGAAAAAATCTAATTTCTTCATCAAGACGTTTCGATCGATCAAGAAGAAGTTGTATAATTAACATTTGTGTCGCCATTGAAGGCGGAAGCGATGGACTTCTGCCGATAACCTTGGAATTATTTTTCATCTCATATTTTTTAAGCGCTGCAGATTATTTTGGGGAAGTTCGTTTGATGACTTCTGTAATTTCTTCTCAAGTTGCCTATTTGGAACGGCATTTTATTTGCTTGAGATTCATTGTCCATAACGTTGCTTCTAAGGAGTTTTCCTGGAAGCAACGTATCCTTTCACCATGGAAAGGTCTCTTTTCAAAATTTGTTTTCACCATCCTCTCCAAACCTTGAAGCCTCGTCTGCTATATATATATATATATATTTATACTACTAAATATATATATATATATATATTTTTACACTTTGTGGCCACATTAACGGACTGAATATTGTGCATTAAACTTTGAAAGGCTGTCGTGTATACACAAATTCGTTTGTCTTACATTTAATAATAGGTTAAATGCAAAACCCTAGACCTTCGATATCTGAAGATCCATGGCGAATATCTCTTCTCACCTCACTCAACTTGCATAGGAATAGCACATACATTTGATTTCTTATTTGGAGTGCCCACTCAAAATTAAGTGGTTTGGAAAGAACTGTTCATACCCATAAAAACAATTTGAACTCATTATGAGAGTTATTGTCCAGTTCTAAGGAAGGCCTGGCATTTGTGAATACCTTCAAGGAGCACATAACGTGCATACAATAAAACAATATGTGCATCAAAAAAGCTTGAAACGGATTCAATCTCCTAACCAAAAGAACCATTGTAACAGTATTTATCTCATCTGCGAAGCAGACTTGGGTCTTGCAAACTTGAGGGGTTTGCACAGCAAGAGCCACGAGAAAACGATGTCAACCGGCATGGGAATCGAAAAATTTGCATGCAAACGACAATCATGAATGGTTTACGTTTTACTGATCTATTTCAACAATCAATCACTGATGCTTTCAGAATGCAATTTTATTTTGAGGTACAAAGTGATTAATAAAGTATGCTCAGTCCTTCTTTTGAATATAATCAGGACCTTTCATCGTATTTGTGAGCTTATCATCTTGGAAAGAGAAGTCTGGCTTCATAGTGCCTCTCGTATGAGGATGAAAATGTTCGATGAATTTGACTTTGGCAATAGCCATTCTCCTTTGTTTGGCTCTCTCCCTGAATATCTTTTCTCTCCACAACTTGAGGAAAGGAATCTGCCATGCGCCATGGAAATTATTCTTTGTGCTCAAGTGGATGGGCTTGAAGTGTTCTTTACACTTTTTCCAAAATCCAATGCCTAGATGGTTGTACGCCCATCTGCGCCCGGGTTCGCCCGTTTCCCCCGTTTCTAGGAGGTTGTACGCCCTGTTCCTTTCTTGCACGACGTCGAGCAAGTTTTCCATGCTTTCTTCAACTTTCTCCAGCCTCTCGGGACTAGGCATCAACTCGAGCTGACGTGCGTGCTCTGCCTCCATGGTCAATATCATGTTTCTTTCCTTCAGAAGGACGTACCTAAAGATATGTAGGCAAATATAGACTTCACAGTTAAAAGACATTCTAAGATTCTAATGTTGGGAATAATCACGACCGATAAAAAAATTCATGGTAATGCAATGATAAACATGATCAACATACCAGAGCTTGTGAAGATCGGAATTGCTTTTTAGTCTCAATTCATCGTGCCTCCATGGTCTTCCTTTATTGTAATTGTTTATTTGATTTTAGATACAAATGAGCATGTCCAATATTTGTGAATTATAAAAATTGACTAACCAACAACAACTGTAGAATCTCCCCAATTGTCCTTATTATCGAAGAATTCCATCAGGCCATTTCTGCTGTTAGATGTACTAATGTTTGCTGATGTCGTCCATCTTCCGATTGAGAGAAATAGCAGTCCATAAGTTAAAATATTGTGCTTACACGCGCTAATGATGCACACATGTTTTTATATCAATCAATCTCAAAAAAGTAAAACAACCTTAGTGTTGCGGTCCTCGTGACATTCTGAAATAAATCTGAACTGTGAAGAGAAACTTTATTTAGAACATTTGGAGAAATCAAGCGGGGAAGCACTCTCGTCAAGGAGGAAGCCATATTTATGAAAACAAATCAAAAAACGGGATGTGCCTGTTGACCTTAAACCATTTAAACATTTATTACGATTGACGTGAAAACACATTATTTTTATAAATTATTTAATTTAAATTAAATAAAAATTGTCATAAATTAAAAAAAATTAACAGTATTTATAACTTTTTAAGCTATCGCTTTTTGTCACCTGTCAAAAACAGCACCTGTAATCGCAAATGTTTTGATCATGGCTCCGGTTGGTTGTATACCACACGGTACTTCTGCTATTGTCATACAGACAATTCTCTATTTTGCCGGGTCATTTTTGGGATTTTTCGTTACCATACCAGTTGGAATAACGCTGGTAAGTTTTCAAATCTTCAAATCAATCTCACATAATAATGGTGTTCTGTTCTCTAAATAAAACTTTAAGTAGAATTACTATACGAATAATCATCCTTTAATATAAATGATTATATGATATTATATTATATTATTCATTAAAATATTGCTAAGTAAAAGTGCTAAAATCATGTCAGCGAAACTTTCATGGAGCCTGCATCCTATATGCCGAAGTGGTGAGATGGGAAAAGGACATAATCTGGCCCTGGAATGAGCCATCTTGCCTCTACGTCTTGTACATGAACTTGGCAGTCAACATCTTCTATGCCACGTTCATGGGATTCATCAATTTATTGATCTACTGCAAGAAGCCACTGGAATCAAAGTCATCCTTGAAGTGAGTTTGGAGTTCATTGTTTTTTGTTTTGGTTTTTTTTTTAATATTAATTTGAATGCTAATCTATTCGATTTTTTTTTATTTAACTGATTTTTATTTAATTGATTTCTTCATTTATTGTGCCTCTGAATGACTCTTACTATTTCTAATAATTTTCACATATCAATTTGATGAAATCTATCAATGAAATGCATTTAGATGCTGAATCTAGTGTGTAAGAGGTAATTTTTAAGATAATTTAAGAAATAACTAGAATCAGATAAAATTATGAATGTTTGCCCCTCATTGCTTGAATCATTATTGATACCAACTTGTAAAAAACCACAACAAAATCTAAAAAATAAAGTAAAATCTTCACACATCAAAACCTGTTCCAGCCTCCTCCTTGATTGGAACATAAGCTACATTCTGAGGGCTTTCAACCCCGTCTTCCTTATTGTCAACTTCTGCATCATGTTCTTCGAGATTGCAAGCGCCAGCATTTTGACATCAGGCCTGGCGGAATTTTGCAACAAAACCGTTTCGTATATCAACAAACTTCAAAACAAAATGGATAAAGGACTCTCTAGAAACTCGAGGTTAATGCAGCCATTTTTTCTGTGATTTAGAATCTTTGAGAAGTTCATAAGTATTTTAATATTTTTAAATGTCATAATTTCATTTGAATTTGGAACAGTTTTATTGCCAGATTTTTAAATACAGCTATTGTTAAAGCTATTTTTCAATATAAAAACTTATTGGAAGATAGGGTATATCATTCATTAATTTTCAGTCATGGCATCTAAATTATAACATTTTTCTCATATTTAACAACATTACTCTTATAATTAACAACATTTCCATAATGATCAAAGTTAATTAATCACATAATCATGCAATAATAATAAATACCACGTCTAAGGCTCACATAAATTGCATCGAAACAGTTACTCAAGTTGTTCAGAACTCGGAGTAGAGAAAGAGTTTTGGAGTCAACTGGACGTGGTGAGAGGCACTGATGATGGTGTCAGGGGTCACAGCTTCTATGGGTGCCTTGTCGTGGCTTCGGTAGGTTTCGATTCTCAAATTAACGAACAATTTACATTCGATCAAGAATTATAAAAAATATTTTTGTTTTATTGTTAAACTTTTTTTTAGTAAATGTCTACAAATTTCGAATTTTAAGAGTTGTGAGCAATAGATTTTCTTTAAAATAAACGTAAACTTTAAAGAAAATATCACAAAATAGGAAAACTAGTCCTAATTAACTCTCAGTAGAATGTATTATTTTTTGTTATATTGGATCAAAGTCACAGTTTGTATAAAGATCCCCAATGATTTTTTGTCAACAGTATTTTCCAGTTGCAAGTATAAATTTAAAAATAGCGCAGTGTCACACCGACACCTTCCTCTTCAGAAATCGATAATGCCAATTTATTTTATCCTCACAATTAACTTTGAATCATTTATATTAACAATTATCAAATTTATTCATTTCAGATTGCAGCTTGGCTCCTGTTCATAATCTGGTTGGCTCAGTTTGGACTGAATGTACTCATGTCGTGCAGAGTTTGCTCCTGCGATGTTGCTGAGGAGAAGAAGAAACCGGACAAGACGGCGATCATTGCCCAGAGGAGATCTCGTTTGGCCACCCCGATAGCCACTCCAGGAGGAATGCTCACCCCTTCAAGAGGCCTGAACCTTCCAAATCCCATGGGCAACCAGTACAGGGGCATGGCTCCTATGGGTGCGGCCTCTTACCAGCAGTACCCTCCTGCTCCACAAGCTGCAGCCCTCCCCGGCAAAAGACCGCCCCCAAGTCCTGCAGAGTCGAGCACTCCACCAAAGCAAGATATATCTCTGGCGGACAGTTCTTCTCCAAGGCAGTTGCCAGCTCCAAAGCAGAAGCAAGTCTATCGCAAAAACCCACAATCAACGTCGCCAGCCGCGCATCTAGTTTAGAGGGAAATGATAATGTGGAAAAAAACGAACACGGAACTCCTTCGATTATTATTTGTTTGCTTCGTTGTGACCGTCAAATTCGTGTGGAATTCATCAGAAAACTTGTGCGATGAGTGTAGTGTGATGAAATGTGTGCGTGAAATGTTATTTAATAAAGATTTGATGCCAGCTTTTGTTAAGGGGACTTTGATACCAGCAGTGGCTTTTTCGTCTATTTCTAAGAAACCTGCCGTTAAGCCAGAGAGAGAGATTACTGCTTTTCATGGTTTTCCACTGGGTAACCGTTGAAAGACGGCAGAATACATTGATAATAACTAAAAAGTCATAAGCTGATTTCTTAAAATATATGTTAAATATTCTTCAGAATAACGAGTAAAATTTACTTGGGGTTTTAAATGTAAAAAATAATGTTGTTTTACGAAGATTAATAATTGTAATATTTTAACCTTAAAAAACGTTTTTATTTTTAAAATGTAAGAAAATAATGTAACTATACTCTGAAGACAAATTGTTTATTTACGAAGCTCGTTCCCGCCATTATACCGATATTTCATTTGTTGATTTTACAAGTACCGATATATTGACATGGCCGTGAGTGTCCAATCTTTACTTGTTTTAATTTGAACTACAAATTATTAATGCGGTGATAATTTGATCGCTTTTCGGCTTCAGGACGAAGCATCATCCGAACCATTCTTCGCTGCCAGTCCATCCCAGGATGGTCAGGGACGGCGTAGACGTGTGGTCGACGCTTCGAGTCCTGGCAGGGACTTGCCACCATTTGAAGATGAAGTGGAAGTTTTAGGCGGTGATGAGGTTGATATGGAAGATGACGAGGGAGAGGAGCTATTTGGTGACAATATGGAGAGGTTTTAGTGTTTTGTTTTGTTTTTTCAGTGGAACAAATTTAAATAAGAATTTAGATTTTGATTTGGTAAAACTGCCGAAGCAGTAGTTATTATTATACATCAGGGCAAATATTTAATGATTGACAATTTATTTACATAAACTTATTAAGTGATAAAATAGAAATAAGTCAGTAAATTAAACCATGAAATTAAAATTTTAAGGGTGATCCTAGCTTTTTAATATGAATATTAATAAGAGCAACTTTACTGGCTAATTTTATAAACCTGTTTATTAGTATTATCAATCATACAATCAATCAATTTCATCTTCACTTCATAATGATCATTTTATTTACACAATCTTGTAATCCATATAATTTAAAAACTAAACGTATTTATCAAATTTCACTTTCACTAAGTTGGGTTTTAATGCTCGTTGGCTGGTTATCACTATTCATTTAATTCTACAAGCTCACTACTGACTTAACTTAATTGCTATGAAAATAAATTATTTATAATTATTATTCATTAGTCATTATCATTATTAATATCGATATCTCGTCTCCAGAGACTACCGTGCAATCCCAGAACTCGACCGTTACGAAGCAGACGGACTGGACGTGAACGACGACCTTTCCGACATCTCGATGACCGATCGAATGGCTGCCGAGCAGGAAATGAGACGCAGGGACAGGGAGGAGATGGTGGCTGCTGGGAGGATGAGACCGGGACTGCTATACGGTTGTTGTGGTGTTTAGATCTTGTTGTTGTTGTTTTGCAGTGTCATTTGTTGTTGTGGAGTTTATTTAGATCTCATTGTGCTTAGAACTTGTTGTTTTGCAACTGTTTGTTGTCGTGCTAAATGTGATTCTTTGTTGTCATAATTTACATTCCATACATGCGTTTACTTCTGCATATAGGTTACTTGATTACATTTATTAATTGTGATTTTGTGCTTGTCAGTAATATCCGAACATCTTGCTTCGTAGGCATTTGTTTTCCTCATCATCATCACCACCACCATTCTCATCTTGTCTCGCATCATTATTTTGGTGATAATAACAAATATTTTCATTACCAAATCACATAATTGCAGAACAACATGAAATTACATAATTTCTAATTACAGTTAATTTTTAACTTTAAGCAATTAATTTAACCATTCAATCGATCGCGCAGATGATTCCGACGACGACGACGACAGACCGAGCAGAAGAAGGAGACTTGGGGAGAGAGCAGCAGAAGGGGGAATGGATGATGATGATGATGAAGGAGTGAGTGGTTGTTCGGTGGTTATTTTTTAGAGAATTCTATTTTTGTTATTGCCAACACAAAGCTGTTGAATTTAAAATCATTTATTATTATTATTATTAGAAATTATTATCATATGATGTTAGCTCTCCTGAGACACTGCCATCATCATTATCAACGTCACTGTAATCATCGTCGTCATCATCTCGTTGCACAAACAACAACAACGGCAACTGTACCGACATTGATTGTTGCAGAGGGTCGAAAGCATAGATTTGGAGCAGATGAAAGGTCACAGCATATCCGAGTGGGTGTCGATGGTGGCCCCGAGAACCGAGGTGTACAACAGGTTCGTGAACTTTCTGAGGACGTTTGTTGACGAAAAGGGTCACAACTTGTACAAGGAGAAGATTAGACAGCTGGTCGAAGGTTTGTTGGTGATCATAATCATAATCATTCTCATTTTATTCTTTAATGGAATGGTGGTCGTAATTTTATTCTTTATTGGAATGGTGGTCATAATTATAATCTTAACCATGTTCACAGTCATAATTATAATCTTAATCATGTTCACGGTCATAATATTTAATATTAATCGACTAGAATCAAGTTCGTGCTCATAATTGCGTTTACATTGTCTCGTTACGATCGGTCGTTCTTGTTGCTCGGGGTCGGATCGGTCCATAAGGGTGCATTAAAGTTGAATCGTTCGCGAATCGTTTCAGCAAACAAGGAGAGCCTTGTCGTCGACTACAACCTCTTGGCAGGTGCAGAACACACCCTCGCATACTTTTTGCCAGAAGCTCCTGTCGAGATGTTGAAGATCTTTGACGAGGTCAGAAATGTTTTTGTAGTCACACAGGGCGGGGATTGTATTTGTGCTTCGATGGATTTTGTTGTCTCGTGACCGCTCGATTTGTAATTGGCTTTTGACTGAGGATTGGAAGAAGTAGAAAATTATATTTTTAATTATTTCTACGTTTTTCTCACTGCTTTTCACTGTAACTTGCATTCATAATTGATATTATTAAAGAATAATTAATTTATTTATTAGTATAGGAATTGAACTTTCATTTTTTTATGGAATCATTGTTTTTCACTATGGAGGGGTCTGTAAGATAAGGATGCATTCGTTTTCAATTTGATATTGTTCCGACAGGCTGCAAAAGATGTCGTGTTTTCCATGTATCCGAGGTATGAGCAGATCGTGAAGGCGATCCACGTGAGAATCTCCAATCTGCCGTTGATCGAGGAAATTAGATCTCTCAGGTTGGTTTTGATGGTACAACAAAATTATATTAGGTTTTGATGATAGCATTAGTGAAGGTGATAATGATGATGATAGTGATGATGATAGTCACCATCAGTGACTGTGATGATGATAATCAGTAATGTCACAAGTTGTATTTCTGATGATGATTTTCAATCCATTCACCAGACAGCTCCATCTGAATTTGTTGATGAGGACAACAGGTGTGGTGACGAGTTGCACAGGTGTCCTGCCACAGCTGAGCATGGTCAAGTATGATTGCGTCAAGTGCTCATTTGTGGTTGGTCCTTTCTTCCAGTCACAGAACAACGAGGTCAAACCGGGTTCGTGCCCTGAGTGTCAATCAACAGGACCCTTTGAGATCAACATGGAGCAGGTTGGGTTGCCCTTATTTGATTGGATGTCGATCCGTTATTGTCCCATTTTTTAAGTGGACTATCTAGAAATCATTTATTCCACCAATCAGACATTGTACAAGAACTACCAGCGAATTACGCTTCAAGAAAGTCCTGGCAAGGTGCCGGCAGGTAGGTTGCCCCGCTCAAAAGATGCGATCCTATTGGATGATCTTGTGGACACCTGCAAACCAGGAGATGAAATTGTAAGCAGCGATTTAATTTTCTAATTAAATGACATATTTCCACTCACGTTCAATAAACAATTTTTTCTACAATTTATAAATGAATAACCCATTCTTGTTGTAAATAATATTTAGGAACTGACTGGGATCTACAACAACAACTACGATGGCTCTCTCAACACCTCAAATGGCTTTCCTATATTCGCCACCATCATCCAGGCCAATCACATCACTAAAAACGATGACAAGATGGCAGTAGCCAATCTCACTGATGACGACATCAAGGTCATTATGCAATTGGCCAAAGATGAAAAGATTGCAGACAGGGTGGGTGGAGCTTTCCCATTGTAGACTGATTATTATTTTGGAGATTTAGTATTATTGGTTGCTATTTCTAGTTTTGAATATTTATAATAATAAATGAACATGAATAATTGGTTAAGTGATGAGTCTTTAATTATTCAAGATCCAGAATAAGAACTTTGTTAGCATGCTTGATTTTTTTTCTTAGTTTGACCATCACATTATTAAATAATAATAATAATAATAATAATAATAAAAATAATAATAATTGTAAATTAACAATTAAAAATAATAATTATCAAATACCTTGACCTTTCAGATATTTGCCAGCATTGCTCCTTCTATCTATGGTCATGATGATATCAAAAGGGCAATTGCCCTTGCAATGTTTGGGGGAGAGGCTAAAAATCCTGGTATGTCAATCATTGTGAAGCTTCAGTCTGATTGGTTTCTTGGTGGACATTTGAATAATTTATTCAACTTTTACAATTAATATTGGCTATAATATGCTTATTCGTCATATTAATTAAAATAGCAACTAATACAAAAACCTTGGTATAAGTTAATATTTTATTGACTTTTATTATAATTTACACATTTTCATCACAAACATAACCTTTTCAGAGCTTATGCTTTTCACATTTCATCACAAATTACATTCAGATTGCAATCTACCTGTATGATTTCATCATCAATTAAACTCAAATCAAAATTTACCTGTTTCATGTTCATCAGGTGGAAAACACAAGGTGAGGGGAGACATAAACGTCCTTATCTGCGGTGACCCTGGCACTGCCAAATCCCAGTTCCTCAAGTATATAGAGAAGACCGGCGCCAGGGTAGTCTTTTCCACTGGTCAGGGAGCGTCCGCGGTGGGTCTGACGGCCTACGTCCAAAGGAACCCGGTATCCAAGGAGTGGACACTGGAGGCTGGTGCTTTGGTTCTTGCAGACAAAGGCATCTGCTTGATTGACGAGTTCGATAAGGTCATTCTTTTTCTGTAATTTGATGTCCTCTGACATTTTATGAATTGATATGATGATAATGATAATGGTGCTGATAATGGTAGTGAGGATAATGTTAATAATAGTTGTAATGAAGATAGTAATGATGCTGATATAGTAATTGTGTAATGATACTGATAATGATTGTGATGATGATGATGACGATGCTCCGTCCATCCTTTGCAGATGAATGATCAGGACAGAACGAGCATCCACGAGGCCATGGAGCAGCAGAGTATCTCCGTCTCCAAGGCAGGCATCGTCACTTCTCTCCAGGCCAGATGCACCATCATTGCTGCTGCCAACCCCATAGGGGGACGATACGACCCCTCCCTGACCTTTTCTGAAAACGTTAGGCGATGATTATAGCTGTTATTAATTAACTAGTTAGGAGGGGTTATTGTTATAATTAATTAACTTGTTTGGGACTAATATTAAGTAACTAGTTAGGGGGGTTATTATTATTATTATTATTATTATTATTAATAAACTAGTTGTGCAAAATAATTAGATAGATACAAATATAAATCTCCATTCTTAACACCAGGTGGATCTGACAGAACCAATCCTATCCCGTTTCGACATCCTGTGCGTGGTCAGAGACCAAGTGGACCCCATAGAGGACGAAAGGACAGCCCGGTTCATAGTGGAGAGCCACATGAGGCACCACCCCAATGCAGCAGATGACGAGAACACAGCCCTGGTAGGGATTGGCTGAATGTGTTGTTTTGTCTTATTTTTCTTTATTTATGATCAGTTTATTATAATTGCATAACCTATAATTAATATTACCTATTATTATAAATAATAATGTAATTTTTAACGTAATTATAATTATTATTTTCCTCGATGTTCGATGAAAATATCACATCGTTTTAACTGGCAGCCAACCGAGATGCTAACCACCTCGGGCGTGGAGTTGATTCCTCAGGAGTTGCTGAGGAAGTACATAATTTATGCGAAGGAAAAGTCGCATCCTCGTCTCGACCAGATTGATCAGGACAAGATCTCCAGCATGTACGCAGAGCTTAGGAGGGAGTCTATGGTTAGCCATTAAATAGTGAATGGTGGTGGTCATTGAAATTATGATTACGATGGTGATGATGATATATTTATTAAGCTTTTGTTTTGTCTGTTTATGACAATTTTATATTTATGGAAATGGTTTTTAGTCCAACATTGAATGCTTTTATAAAAAAAACCGTTTCGAAACAATATAATTTCTGTCATAGGTTGCTGTTGCCCTATGATCTTCAGTTTTGTAGATTTATTAACAATAAATAAAATATACTTTTTAGTATTATTCAAGCTATTCAGAATATTTTTAACCTTCCCAAAAATCAAGCTGGTTTCTACTTTTCTCTGATTGTCATTGCAAAAATATGCTTTGCTCTGCTGCGTTCCCACTTAGTAGAAAGGTTAAAGCGCATGGTTGCAGTCCATCGTGGCACTGGTTCGAATCCAGTTGCCGGTCGCTGTGGAGTCACGGTTGGTCGAGCTTCCTCCTTTCGATGGAGTGGAAGATCTGGAGTGACTCCGACATGGAAATGCAGCCAAAGTAGGCAGCATCGTCTTTCCATGACAGTGCTGCTAGTAAGGTTGTGACAGTAGTTTGTACAGTTTTACCAACAGTTGGTAATGCATGACCTGCACGGACTTGTTGGACTATTTGTTTTGATTTTTATTGTCAAAACAAATTTTAAGTTTGGAAATCTCTTAACGGACGATATTAATACTAACTATTAATTAACTAATCAATAAAGTACTTTTTTTGTAATTTTGGTCAAATGGTAAATGACGTGGCATAACTAAATCATGATGAGAAGTATTATTGTCTTCTGATAACAGAAAACAGGCAGCGTCCCCACAACAGTCCGTCAAATCGAGTCTACAATCAGATTGTCAGAGGCACATGCCCGTCTGCACTTGAGGGACTACGTGAACGAAGACGACGTCAACGTGGCCATCAGGACAATGCTCGAGAGTTTCATTTCCACTCAGAAGTTCAGCGTCATGAAGGGCATGACTAAGGTGTGTTTGAACTCTGTTCTTCTCATACATTCCATGCAAACAAATTAGCTATTATTATTATTATTATTATGACTTCTTATTTGGTGCCACCAAATATTTGTTATTTGTTTGTAATAACAAAAGTGATAATAATAATTTGTTTATAATATTTCTGCCTTCAGGTGTTTTCCAAGTACTTGGTCTACAAAAGGGACAGCAATGAACTGCTGTTGTTCATCCTTAAGCAACTGGTTTCTGACCAGATTTCTTTCCTTAAAAACCGCTACAATGGCAGGGTGGAAAAAGTGGAAATTCCTGAACAAGATCTGCTTGATAAGGTTGGTTTTAGTCTCCAATTAGTGACCTAATGCTGCATACTTGATCATTACTTATAATTAACATTGTGATTCCTGCCATCTGGCAGAATGTGGCATATGTAATATTATTATGTGATTATTTTGCACTATTTGTGGTAAAGAAATCTATGGCGATTGACAAATTTTAGGTGCTTAAAATTTTGAAGTCTGAGTAATAGTATTACTGTTTATGACGGTTATGTAATTTGAACTTTTGACCTTTTTCAGGCTCGACAGCTCGGCATCCTCAACGTGGCGGCCTTTTACGCCAGCCCCATCTTTATGACAAACAAGTACACATTTGATTCTGCTAGGAAGGTCATAGTGGGTGACCTGAAGTGATCATGAGACCTACTTCAGTTTTAGCTGCGAATAAATTTCAGTGGGTCTTCAGTGGCTAATGTTTGATGCATTGTAAGTAGGCAAGTTGGGTTGCATTATGAAATATATATATAAGAAAACAAAATTTGAAATAATTGAATTTATTAAACACCGGTAAACAACCGAAAACAAAAATACCCGTGGATGGTAAGCTGACATGATACATGACATGTCCAGCCAATTCAAGAAAAACAAAATTAGGAATTTGAAAATTACACATTATGACAACAATGACTTATGGTAACAACACCTCCCTGAGCAAACAACTGAAAACAAAAAACCCGTGGATGGCAAGCTGTACTGACACATGACATCCAGCCAATTCAAGAAAAACAAAATAACAATAACAAATTATGACAACAATGACTTATGATTAAACACTGGCAACAACTCCCTGAGTAAACAACTGAAAAAGCTGTACAGCGAGCTGTACTGACACATATGACACATGACATATCCAGCCAATTCAAAACAAAATTATGATTACAATGGCTTATGATTAAACACTGTTGATGACAAGAACTCCCTGAGCAATCAACCAAAAACTAAGCTTAAAACAAATCCATTGAATCTCCCTGTGGATGATTAAACACTGGCAACAACTCCCTGAGTAAACAACTGAAAAAGCTGTACAGCGAGCTGTACTGACACATATGACACATGACATATCCAGCCAATTCAAAACAAAATTATGATTACAATGGCTTATGATTAAACACTGTTGATGACAAGAACTCCCTGAGCAATCAACCAAAAACTAAGCTTAAAACAAATCCATTGAATCTTCCTGTGGATGGGGCGAACTTTCAAGGACTTCTCTGTCTTCATCATCTAATTCTCCTCCTGTAAGAGGAGTAAATCCACCATCAAGAAAGCCACTTATAACAGGTGCTCCTCTGAAATCTTATAAATTAATTGTTATTATTATCAGATAAATGGGATTGCTGTTCAAATGATTACTTTCACTGCTGATGACAAATTCTAATTCATATCCTCTCACGTAACTGAAACAGTCGTTAAGCCTAAAAACGGCTTTTGAGTCACCAAGCATCTCAAATTCCTGTAAATATATACAAAGTTATTAGGAATGTTTAAAATACAAAAATTAAAAAACAATTGGCCTGAACCGCAAGTTTCGCCGAATAGGAACCACAATGGAACTTGAGACATTTTGGTGGTGTTCTGTTGCAGTTTATGTGGGTGACAACTTTCTAGAGATTTCAAAAAACTAATGTTACAAGCTGAACTAATTTTTAGGCAGCATATTAACTAAAACAAATAACTATTATTAATTACATCTGTGAGTATGAAGACACAATTCTCCTGGAGGCCATCAGCACACAAAAAGCTCCCGTTGGTGATATTAACCTGAGAACATCATTTTCTCAGTAATTAATTAATTGTCAATTTTGAGGCATAAAAACTTCTCACCAGGAGACCATTCTGTTCGGGAAAAACTGCAGAAATGCAGAGTTTTCCATATTGCCTCCACCTTATAAGCTGCTCATTCCTTCCATAGGCCTCAATGGATAAGACCCTTACTTCAATCTCAAAGCAAAAATTATTTTTATGTTTAGAGAGATTTATTACACAAAAAATATTCACCCTTACAAAACACGCTTAATTTAATTAATAGACTGTTTGATTATTTGTACATAAAGATAGCAATCAGAAAGCCATTAATTTGGTAAACGTTTAATATAGAAATTTTGTAGAAGATTGGCTTGGAAAATGACGAAGAAGGAATACAAAGAGAGCGTTTTTGAGATATGTGAAAATATTTTAGTCTTGTATAAATATGGATAGATATAGCATAACATAAGTGAATGAAGTAACTAGAATATCTACACAATTAACTTAATCTCAAAATACCTTCAAGGGCATAACAACAAACTCATCCCCAACACGCAAAGGATCTTCGCCCATAAGCTTCCCATAAATGAAAACAGAACCATCTGGCATCACTGGCTGCAACAGGTAGAATATGTAGCATATTTTGATAGTATTTGTAGTGAGGTTCTTGAACAACATATGCACAAGACACAAACACTTTGTTGACAATGTAGGCAAACAATGTGGTGAAAATGGATGCATAATAAAGAGAGCCTTTAGCATCTTTAATGAATGAAATGCATGTGGGTATTGTGAGGCAGTTTAAAAATGGGATTAACCTACTAAGACAGTTTTGGACCAACTACCTATTAAAAAAAATATAAAGACATCTTACTGCAACCAGGTTATTATCTTCCTTTGTTTCTTCAAGCAGTGTCTTCTGAATTTAAAAAATAGAACAAATAATACTAAAACTAAATAAGGCAAACCAGGGAAGTTTAAACTAAGTTACCTTTTTGACAATAACAAACATTGGTGGTTTCCATGGTGAATGAGGATCAGGTTTGGCACCATTAATAAGGGCTGGTGTGTACAACCTGACACGCGCACAACAAGATTCCGGTCTTAAAGTAAAGATAACTCTTTGTAATATGACAAACAAAATTTATGCAAAAAAATTTGTGAAACGGGTCTCACTCATTTATATTTAAGCCAGTAACAGTAGACGTTGGAAGCCAGAACTTATTTGAACCAAAATCCTTTTCGAAATGTGAGCTATGGAAACGTAATCGTTTTAATTGCCATATATCAGTATGGACATTTATCCTTTTATCAAAACTACGAACAAAAAGTTACCTCAAGAAATTTAAATTTTTTTGTGACTCATCACATGGATAATTGTCACTAAAAGTGACAAGCACATAAACATTGGCTTGGTTATGTAGACCCGCATAACTTATAACGCGAAAATAGTTTTCAAACTGTTGTGGATTTTCTGTTACTGGAATACACTACAAGAACAAATTTTGCTATATGAGGCTCCCGTAGATTCAGACGTGATAAAAATCAACCTTCTAACCAGAAAAACTGTTTCTGATAGGATAACATCTGTCCACGGTATAAGTGGTCCCTTCTGAACAACTATATGTTTAAAGTTGTTATTCATGACAGCCATGTCACCCTCGTCCTTCAAGGTCGGACTTTTACGACCTAAAATTGTTTCTACTATGCTCGTCTTTCCAGATCCTAGATTTAAATAAAATATTATCAAACAATGCAATAACCACGATCATATGATAAACTTACCAGGTGGACCAATGAAACAAACATTACCAAAGCTCATTGGTTCAGCCATCAATGAGTAATTCCAGCGCTTAATGAAGAAACACGCCACTCTCCCCTAAACACGCTCGTTGATGACATCTCCGAAGTACAGCAACAATTTGATAGCATTGTTCATTTTTTTTATAAAATTATTACAAACTATAATAAACAATATAAAAAAAACTATAAAGTAATTATATTAAATAATGTGCGACTTATGTTAAAATATAGCGTTGTGAGATCTAGTCATAAAATTTACAATAAGCGGATTTGCGTTAATCTTAATTCTAAAAAAATTATTATTTTGTGCTTTACAATCCCTTGTATTCTTATATTTCAGTATATTTCAACTGAAAACTGCTGTCTCGTAAACATATTGATATTATTAATTTAATCTTCACAATTAACTATACAAATTTTATTTGCCAGTTGATACTGACAATCTTTCTTTAAAATCGTATGATTTTGCTGCTTCAATGTCGGGAGAGTTTAAAGGAGCTCAACAGAAAGTATCTGAGTTGGTTGGCCATTTTACAAGCGGATACAAGCACTGGTGAAGATTTTCTTACTACTAGTGAAGAAGTTGTATTTTTGTGTAAAAGATAGATTTTGTTTAATATTTGGGAGACATATTTTAATGTACCATGACTCTTGTCTGTTAAATTTTATCAAAGTTTTGAGTTGGTCATAATAGTTGTAATAATTAGCAAACAATTTATGCCCTCCTCCTCCCCCCCCCTATTTTGCCTTCGGTACGTCCCTGAGTGAATATACTCATTGTATCATCCACATGGAAATGCTGGCTAGCCGAAAATTGTCGCCGGAATTAAACAGGGTATTGAATAATGTCATTAAAGTTATTAACCTCATTTTGATGGAAGCAAATTAATTCCCTTAATTCGCGCATGTTTGATCAGCTTTGTGAGGAGCTGGACGCAGAGCACAAATGCCTGCTCTTACACACAGAAATAAGATGACTATCCAGAGGCAAATCGCTAACCAGAGCATTTGAATTGCGAGAGCCATTGCAAAGATTTCTCTCAGAAAAGAAGTCAACGTTGGCAGCACATTTCGGTGACAAGGTATGGGTTGCAAAACTAGCTTACCTGTGTATTCAGCCTGCTCAATGAACTCAATCTGTCCCTTCAGGAGAAAATGGCAAATGTTTTCAAGTTGGCAGACAAAGTAGCTGCATTTAAAGCCAAACTGGAGTTGTGGGGAAAGCGCATGAACAGAGTCATTATGGACATGTTTCAAACATTAGCGGGAGTTTTATGCGAGACTGAACCTGAGCATTCATTCTCTAATTTGGTGACGGATCACCTGTCTTTGCTTTTAAAAGAGTTCGAGCGTTACTTTCCAAATTCAAAAGACCCATGAACTGATAAGGAATGGATCCGCGACCCATTTGTCAACCAACCAGGCGAATCTAGCATGTCTGTGCAAAAAGAAGATCAACTGCTGGAGATTAATATATACTAATGACGGCGTCCTTAAAACTCCGTTCCAGACAACAACTCTACCGGTGTTCTGGATTAAAGTAATGGCGGAATACCTTGATATTGCAACCATAGCACTTAAATCCCTGTTGCCATTTCCGACATCCTATCTTTGTGAAGCGGGGTTTTCTGCAGTGACAACAACCAAAACAAAACAACGGAATAAACTGGACATAAGCAACACGCTTCGGGTGTCATTGTCTCCGATTACCCCAGATGGAACCGTCTCGTTGGAAAGAAACAAGCTCAGGGTTCTCATTGGTTTAGCGTTCCAACGAGTTAAATTTTAAATCACTTTATATTCATTTTTTGGTGTAGCTATATGTATTTTGAAGGCCTGTGCAAATACAATTAAATCAAAACAATCTAAAATTCAATCAACAAGAAAATAAAATAAACAATAAACCCCCCCCGTCCCCCGAGCTGTCCGCGGTAAAATTATCAAACATTAACCAGTCCGCGGGGATAAAAAGGCTTGGGACCACTGATCTAAGGGATTTCCTTAAGTAATTATATCATTTTATTCTTGTGACATTAGGTGAGTTTTAATGTGAACACATATAGGTAATCATTTCCAGTAGCTTTCTTTTAAGTCCTTCGTTCAAATCTTTATGGAAAATATCCAGCACTTTAGGAGCAACGGGATCACTTCCGAACTAAAAGTTTTGTTAAAATGTTTCAAATCTGACATTAAAATCCTTACTTTGTTAGAATCAACAAACTTACAATTTCTCTAATCATTGCATTCTTAAATTTGCCCTAAAAAGCATCCGAGTTATTAATATATGATATTAAATCAAGATAGAAATTATTTTAGATATAGTTAAGTAATGGTATTTTTAAAGAAAGATAAGTAGCTCACAAAAATATGAGTAGCTCTTAAACCTCCCTTAAACTTAAAGGCCTCCCATTGACTGCAAGTTATAGCAATCACTTTGCTAGGAATATAAAAATAAATAAATGTATGTTTGAGTAAACAATTCTGTGGAGTACCAGCTTGTTTTTCAACGGACTGAGGCTTGTTTACTTACCTTACGAAGTCATCCGTGCATCGACCACTCCTAATATGCTCTAGCACATCTTGTCTGTGAAGTCCATTAATTTACGAATTACTTTCATGCATTAATTTGGGTATAATGTTTAAACAAATAATTACAAAATAAAACTCCCCTTACCCATTATTATAATTCAAGTAGTAATCCAAGATAACCTTCATAAATGAAAATAATGTATTATTTATATATTCTAATTTACCAAAGCCATTTCATTTGTACTAATAGATTTGTTATAATAAATTTATTAATTTTATTAATAATTAATTCAATACGCATTTTAAACATTCTATAACGAAGTTAACACCAACATCAAGTAAAATTATTTGGTTGTATTACTTACGTCTTCAAATCTTGATATTTGGTCTTGAGGAATGAGAAGAATGTCCGAGATTAACTTAACACTATATCCGGCAGGCCATAAGCCATTTAGCATGTAAATTTCAAAGGTGGACAGCATTGTTTGTTCAAACAGTCCAAATATCTGCAAATATCGATTTGGTAGATTTGAGCTAAAGTTATATATATATATATAATTAATTGATCGTTATAATTTCAACGTCAATTCAAATGTAAGATCATCAATTTATCGTTTGTTCATGTGTCTCTTACCTGGTCAGCATGGAGAATGAATTTATCGTAAGACGGTTGAAATGTTCTTGCACCGAAATCAAACAACCCGAAGTTCTTCCACTTTTTACATTTCACAATCTGTAAAATGTGTTCTTCCCTATAATCAACCAAAATTATCAATTAACAAAGTGAATGTTCTTTCTATATATTAGACAAATTATAAATTATAAATTATTACAAATTATAAACTCACTTTATTTTTGAGAATATAAATGACATGTCAAAATTCACTAAATTAGGCATTGTAGATATTACAGAAATTAATTTTGAAACATATTCATCCGTAAAGAAATTATTTTCAAAACATCGTATGTCCAATGTCCTGCCAACATATAAAAACTTTAAATTCCAATACCATATGATTATCTGAACTCCTTTGTGAGCTTACCTTAAATTTGTCATCGAACGCAAAGACTCTATGAAGTAATTAAGATCTCCTTTTGTAAATGGAAGAGACAATACTTTAAGATTCTTAAGACAAGCGAAAGACTTCACTTGGCAATCACTAAGATTTACACTTTCCAACTTAAGTTCTTCCAATGTGTCAGCAAAACGGCTGAGATCAAAATGTAACTGTCTAAAACTACGAAACTGTAATTCAATGTAAGAGTTATTTGTCAAGTACAATTTTTTTAAATTTGGAAAAGAACCGTCAAGAAAATCCATTGTAAATCTAAAATTGAAAAAAGCGATTGCCAAGTTAGACGAATTCAAATAATCCACTAAATAAAAACATATTTGAACCAGCTTGTTGATCTAACCTATTAAACGAAAGTTTCAAGATTTCGATGGTGGATCCCATCGCGCAGAGATTTTTCATGACCTCTTCTGAGATATTGTCCACGGATATCGAACAAACTTTTAATGGATATTCAACCTGACTCATCAATTTAATTGTTTCATCTTTCGTGAATATGGAGGTTTTGTTTTCTATTCTCTTCCAATTTAAAATATCCCTAAAGGGCAATAACTTTTCCAAGTGACCTTTGTATATGCCCCATTTCATTGCTTGGCTTTTGTGTAAAATCCTCTCAAACAGACATGGGGGAAGTAACTTTTTTTGTCGGATAGAAAAACCTGTACGATATTAAGAACAAGATTTAGTTTTTAATTATGTTATACCCAAAAATTAACTTGTCCTTAATCAATTTTCATCAAAAGACAGACATCATGTCTTAAAATTCATGGCTAATGACAAGAATGGTTGACATGTAATTTGTGTCACAAAAATTTGTGACTTCAACAACGAACCATAAACCACTCGGATACCTAGGCTTACACTTATTATATATATATATATATTATGTGCATTAGGGATTAATAATATAAATAATTCCAATAACTCAAAGTTCTTAGTATCGTAATAAGTTACAAAAAACGCTAAAATTTAAAATGAACCTGTCAAGAGCTTTGCAAAAACTTCTTCGAAGTTTATGACGATAAACTCTAACATGCTTTCTTGCATACTTTGAATGCCCTTGTCAGTCATATTAGTGAGTATATATTGTAAGCGTGTGTGCGTATGAGAGATATAGTTTTTATAGCAGCTTACTATAGACTCACTAACTAAAGATTGTTGAACAAGTAAACAATAATTAATAAATTTTTGAAATTAGTTAATAAATTTTTAATATAGTTCCATTTTTGTCATATCATTGGACCTCCAACAGTTTAAGTCGTTACCTCTTTGTAAATAACAAGATCGGAATGTTGTTGTTTTATTAATGTCCGTTGCTTAGCTAGCAGACATGTTTTGAATTCGTTTATTTCTGAACAAAATTTGGAGCCGAGAAATCGAAAAACATAAAAAATTTACAACTTCACAGTGTATCCCAAAGGGATTATTATTATTATTATTGTTATTGTTATTGTTATTGTTATTGTTATTATTATTATTATTATTATTATTATTATTATTATTATTATTATTATTATTATTATTATTATTATTATTATTATTATTATTATTATTATTATTATTATTATTATTATTATTATTATTATTATTATTATTTATTATTATTATTATATTATTATTATTATTATTATTATTATTATTATTATTATTAAATTTTATTATTATTATTATTATTATTATCATTATTATTATTATTATTATTATTATTACTATAATTTTTCTAATATTCCTGTAAAGTATTACATCTATTAATAAATGATTTACAGTCACACTTAATAATTTGTTTAACATAAAAAGTTCTGGTGGATTGTTGATAATGAAAATATAAGACATCCCCCGAAAATAAGCCCTAGCGCGTCTTTTGGAGCAAAAATGAATAAAAAACACTGTCAACACCCTATAGTTATGCAAAAGACTTTAATCAAATAAATAAATAAAAGACATGCCTTCTTAATCCGATATATAGGGCAGTCAAAAAATGGGCTAAATACTAATACAAAATGTTATTAATTTGGTTGATCATAATTTTAATTAAAAACTTAAAATGGGGAGTCATTTTTATGAGATAAATATTAGGGAGTAAATATTGTAAGCGTGTGTGCATGTGAGAGATCTAATTTTTATAGCAGCTTATTATTATAGACTCACTAACTAAAGATTGTTTTATCAAGTAAACAACAATTAATAAATGTAATAAATTTTGAAATTAGTTAATAAATTTTTAAAGCAGTTCCAGTTTTGTCATATCATTGGACCTCCAACAGTTGACGCATTTATCTTTGTAAATAAGAGCAGGAGCGGTTGTTGTTTTATTAACGTCCGTTGCGTAGCTAGCAGACATGGGATCAAGTACTCAAATCTCAAGCACAAATACAATTACTTAAGTTCCAAGTGCGAGTGCAAGTACAAGTACTCGAGATTCCATAAAGTATAAGTACCTATGATTATGAACAAGTACATTTTTTAAGGGTTTTGAATTCGTTTATTTCTGAACAAAATTCGGAGCCGAGAAAGCAAAAAACATAAATAATAAAACAAATTCACGGTGTATCCCAAAGGGATTATTATTATTATTATTTTTCTTATATTCCTGTAAAGCATTACTTCTATTAATACATGATTTACAGTCACGCTTAATAATTTGTTTAACATAAAAAGTTCTGGTGGATTGTTGATAATGAAAATATAAGACATCCCCCGAAAATAAGCCTTAGCGCGTCTTTTGGAACAAAAAATGAATAAAAAACATTGTCATATTTTTGGGAAAACACGTTAGCATAATCGAATTATTGTCTTGGATCACATGTTTCCTATTGTTGTCATATCTCTGCCAACAGGGGCGCAACCAGCGAAAAATGCTGGGGGGGGCTCAAGTTTAGAAAAGCCCGACGCAGTCGAAAAATTTTTGAAACTGTTCAAATCAATACTACTAGTTTTAATTAATAAAGAATTAAAGATAGAACTGATTATTATTATAAATTTTTATTTATAAGTCTGCAGTCTTTTTTTGTATCTTTAATAATTTATTAATGAGCTTGACTATCTTCTGTTTCAAAGTTTCAAGCCAGTTAAAGCAACTGTAAAAAAAAACAGTTTAAAACAATTTTGAAATGTTGTAGTCTAAATTACATTTTGATGTGTTTGCAGTTACAAAATAATTTTTCGATCAGTCTGTGAAAATCTGTTCACCATTTTATTTACTGGAAGAAGTGCAGTAGTTGTTTTGTTCACAGATATTCTCAATAAACTTTGCAAACGACAGGCAGACATAGTCGTCCCAAGATGACTTTTAATAAGGCGAAGTTTAGAAAAGGCCCTTTCTGCATCTGATGATGTAAATGTCTGAGTAAGAGCAACATCGAGTATATGCAACTCGGGCTGAATGCTTGTGGCACAGAAAAGATCTTGCAGTTCGATACATGCATTGGGATCAGACTGATCAGCACGTAAACTTGTCGATGTGAATTGGAGCTGTCTTTGCACAGTTTCAGCGTCTTTTCCACGAAGGTTGCAGAATTCCGAAAGCTCGGGAGTCATTGTGCCATTCTGCAAAGCATCAAGAGCAGCCAAGGCAAGGTTGTCAAAACGACATTATCTGATCATCAGATAACCAGCGAAAAATGCTGAGGGGGGAGCTCAAGTTTAGACAAGGGACGAAAGCGAAAAATTTTTGAAACTGTTTAAATCAAAACTACCAATTATAATTAATAAAGAATTAAAAATAGAACAGATTATTATTATTATGAGTTTGACTATCTTCTGTCTACAGTATTATTTTGTATCTTTAATAATTTATTAATGAGTTTGACTATCTTCTGTCTCAAAGTTTCAAACCAGTTAAATCCCATTACCCCCCCCCCCCACCAAAAAAAAACTCATCGGATTTGGAAAAATTGCAGGGTCTCTCCTATTAGGCCTGGGGGGGGCGCAAGCCCCCCCCTGCCCCCCCCTAGTTGCGCCACTGTCTGCCAACAACATCCTTGTGTCACATCATCAACCAAACTCTTGCCAGGAATGAACTTGGAACATCATCCATCCCTGGCAATTGCTTGTTTGGCTAACAAACGAGAGCTCACCGTTCCAAACAGGAGTTTGTTAGCCTTTTTGGTTTTGACCAACTTCATCTGCGAAAAAAGTCTTTCACGAAAACGGAACATTGTGTTCCAGTGGCTGATCTAGAACACTTTGGCGGGAGATCTAATACTGGATTGAAGTCCTTGAATCATATTATCAAGAAATGGTATGAAGACGGATTGTCGATAAAAAGCAACGGGATCATTGGTTGATATGTTTCTAAACCTTTTACTACATTTGACTCATCTAAGATTAATGAATTATTTGAGTTCAGGCAGCTGTTGTGTTGAGTCTTTGTAAGAATATTCCAAGTCTATAAAGCTGAACAGAAACTTTAATGGCAGCCAAATACTTCGAAACCGAAACGCGACTGAAATATGTCGCTAATATCTACAAAGTAGATATATAATATGTATATTATATATATACTATAAAATCGTCAAACTTGCAATCCCTATCGGACTCGAATTTCCCGCCTTCTCGAGAATTGTTACTCCTTCCTATGTTCTATGTGGATATTCCTCGTTTTTTACAGTTAAATATCCTTGCGTCATGTTTGAAGACCCGTTTGATTCGGGTTTGTTGGAGTTCTGAGGTTTGATAAACTTGTTAAAGAATCGACTCTCTTACAATGTCTTTATCTGCTCAGTTGACTGCCTTTCTCCGTCTTAGTGTTCATATCATCGCTACCCTAAGCAAGTTTCGCATGTTGCTAAGTGGTGCTCACATCTTTTGTCATTGCGGAGTCATTGATTTAGTTTGACGTACTTAACCATCGATATTTAGGAAATCATTTTCTGACTACGGCCCTGATCGATAAGCTATATTAAATTGCAGATTCAGATCAAACTCTTCATTTTTCACATTGCTACCTGAACTTAGGGAAGGATTAAAAGAAAGACGAACTGAGGAATCGGCATGACTTGATGAGTGGTGATTTCTCAAAATTCACTTTGTGCAGCTCGCAAATTTATAATTGTCAATCGATAAGTTATATTAAATGCCAACCTGAAAAGTCCATGGATGGGGGAACAACAGAAACTGAGAGATTGGCTGGATAATATTTTAGACGATAAATCAATCATATATAGAAATTTCCTGAGATTTTATCGCCGGACTATTTTGACGGGTCACCCGGTGTGGACACACCATAGTTTCTCGATAACCCTGTTAAATATAAGTTCAATGTAACTCGATTCCACACATGGCATCACTTTATTGTACACAGCCTGAACCAAGAATAATTGTTACATCACAATATGTGATGATTGTTGCTTGGATCACAACGCTAGTCACCACTAGGTAAGGCGTGCAAGAGTTGTGTTCATAGCCCCGAAGCACTATAGGGTTAGAGCAATTAAAAGTAAGGTAGCCAAAGCATGGCTAAATACAACACTAACCGTTGCATACCATTCTAGCTTCAAGACCACTATTTATTTAGAGCACAACTTCCGCAAAGTAAGGCAGTTCGAAACCATACGAATTGCTGTAAAGATCATCTCCAACAACCATTTAATCAACGCCACGCTTCATAACATATTTCACCACATCTCATTTCACAACAGAAAACTTTGTTTTGCTGATTGCATCATCAAGTTTGTTTGTCTGACCTTCCGTAACACCGAGCACATTCCCAAATGTAATAAAATCTCTTTGATATCTGTCTAAGTTACTTTTCCAGCCTGAGTAGTTTTATATTCCATGAGCACGACATTGCAGCACGTTGCGCCTATTTGAGCGCATCCATTACTTAATTGAAAGAGTATTTTGTATTTTGATTATGACTTTGTTCTCGATCCAACATTTTGATGCAGCAATTCACAAAATGTCGAAATCTCTTTGGCAGGGTAAAATCACAAATTTATATTGTCAAACAAAATCGACAGCATCTCCATATACTTCAGATCCTTTGGGTTTTGTCCAATAGGGAACTGGCCATACTAGAAATGGGCAGGTCGACTAGATGTAAATGTTGGTAAAATTGGGACTTCAACAGAACTAACTTGGTGGTGGCTGAGGATTAATAGGCGTGGTTAAAACTCACAAATGTAAGCAAAAATGAAAGAAATAGACGTTGCAAGCATTTGTTGGGGCTTTGAGAACAATTAAACGAATAGAAGCGTCGTTTAGAAGTAGCGAGATTTGGAATTGATGCATCACTACAACGATGAGGAATTGAAGTAGAATCACAAGAGAAAAGGGATCTTAGTGACTAGCCACAAACAGGCGGTGTTTGGCTTGAAGAGAGTAAGCAACCTCAGGAGAGTAGATGCGATGCGTTCAATGCGATTGTGCAATGTCCGAGAAGTAGCCCAGGAGGTCCTCGATGGTGAACTCGAACGATATGCCCGAGTCGGGGTAGCACTTGGCGATCATGTGCTCGTAGTATTTATACTGCTTTATGAACTCGTCCTGCATAGAATGCCAGACAACCTGAAAGAAAAAAGTATTTTACAATGGTTTCTTTACGTATTAGTCGAGACAGGATGGTATTTTAACGTGTCATTATCAGAACTAACATGGTGGTGGCTGAGGATTAATAGGCTTGGTTAAAACTCACAAATGTAAGCAAAAATGAACTTATATAATAAATTAACTATTATTTCTTAACATTTAACTAAAATCATTACTTGGAGAAGGCTCTCCTCCTCACAAAGATGTTTATCAACTTTCTTGTATAGCAGCTCCAGGCCTTTCTTGACCTGTGTATCAATAAATAATCAATAAATTATCATAATTAAACTGTGCCAACATAATCATAATGAATTGGTATTAATTCCTGTACACTTAAAGTGTTATTAACTAATTCAAACTAATTGCTCAAAAATCAAATGTTTTTATCAAATGACGTCTTAAAAATCATGTTTCAAAACTCTCAGCAAATTGTATTTTACAAAGACTTTTGAGATTGCTATCCTAAACACAGGGTAATCTAAGATAATTTTAATAAAATTGGTTCACATCTTAAAATAGAATGGTGACCTCTTTGCCCGAGTATTCCTTGATTATCTTCTTGAGTTCCTGCTTGCTGAACTGAACTTGATAACCCACATCTTCCAGTCTCATTCCGGACGAAACTTTTGCCTCCACTCCAAGGAAGAACAACTGAAATGGGATGCAGATGAATGGATGAATGGATGGAGAGATTGATGAGTGGATTGACAGATGATTGATGAGCGGCAATGAAAACCAACAGATGGAAGGACTGGTTATGGTTTACAACCAAATTGTCAAGTAAATACGTAATAACTCCGTTCATTCAAATGAATTTTTCATTTTCATTACAATCAATCAAAACTAAGATAAACCAAACAGCCATTGGAACCACAACGACGATCATCATCATCATCATTCTCGTCACCATAATCATCCTCACCTGAACTTTTTCAAGCGGTTGTCCGAGGTAGGTAACCATGTAGCTCTGCAACCAATCCTGGTATTTCTTCTTGACTTCCTTTTTCTTGTTTTCAAGACTCGAGATCTTCAACTCCGACAGAACGGCTGACAAAAAGATTCAAAAGTTAACTTTCAATTGATTGAGAATATTTTTTTAAATATATAGTTGATTAAAAAGTTAACTTAAAATTGAATGAAAATAATTTCTCCTGGCTAAAAATCTGTAAAAAAAAATACTCTGTAAATGCACTAATAAGACTACTTATTTTGCTGATTTTGAGATTCCGGATGTTACAAATTTCATTGTGAAATAATAAGTAATAAATACATTAAGTAATAAACTTTCAATGATGAGAAATTTAAAATAGAATTAACTTCTAGGTATTTATCAATTATTAATAGAAATAAAACAAAAATTCTTTAAATTCAAATACTAAAGTGCGTAACGGCTCACCAAACAATCTGTGGTAGTTCTCTGAAAAAGAAAAAGATTTGAGACTGAGTTCAACAGGTCAATTCAAATTGCCTCGATTTCGTTTTCAAACAAGCACAATTTTTATTAAAAACATTTGTTTATTATTATTTTCCTTTTGACATAATACATCTTTTCCTAAAGACGTTTTATTCCTTTACATTAAGCCATCATTTTATCCAATAAAATCAAATTATCACCTTATTCCTTTATATTATCCAATCAAACTGAATTCAGAAAAACTCACCAAAATGGACGACCTCGATGGGCGTCTTCTGGCTCTCTCCTGCCACCCTGGCAATCTCGACAAAGAGCGAATCCATCAACTTGGCGTAGGACACGTCCAAATCCTTCCTTCTGCTCCGATCCTTGAAGATCCTCTCCGAATGGCGGGCATAATCCTGCATCGAGACTCTCGTTGTTATTATAATTGTTATGAATAATTTACCTTTGCCATCATCTTCCTCATTATTATTGTTGTTATTATTATTAAAATTGTAATGAACAATTTATCTTTAGTGTCATCATTATTATGCAAGCATTATTTTTATGAGAAGTTTTTCACTAATTTAATTTCACGGTAGCATGGTCCTTTTTCAGATAAAATATTCCTTCATTTTAGCATCAACGTGAATAAGTAACAATTCTAACAGAATGATCCAATTATTTTTATTACTAAAAATTTTGGAAGAATTTTTGAAGAAAGTTTTTAAGAATTAAATGATCAATAGTGGCTGACCTCAAATGAGTGCACAAAAGGAATAAGTCCAACTTTGGCCTTCTTGTTTGTCTTGAAATCCTTCATGACTTGAATTTGTGAGTCCTTAATTGATGGTTATAATCAATAGTTAGCATAATCTATGTTAAATAATACTAATAAATAGTAATAATAATAATAATAATAATAAATAATAATAATAATAATAGTAATAATAATAATAATAATCATCATCATCATCCTCATCATCATCATCATCGTCGTCGTCATCATCTTCATACTTGTAGTGTGTGGATGCATTCCTGCATAAAATGCTAAAGTAACAGTCACACTGTACTACTCTAAAGACAGTTTGCACTTAAGAATGGGTGCAACTTAAAGGACCGAGATCCACTGGTTGTAAGTGCATAAAAACACAGCACTAAATAAATTAAACTATTCCACATTTTATAATTTAACATTTTAATAATAGAAAACAATTACTAAAGTGAAGAATTGATATCCATTCCAGTCACCGCTCTGAGCGGAAACATACAAAAAAAATCATAATTTCAATTGTTCAATCAATAAAAATCAATATCCACATCAACAACAACGAGAAAATAATGCTCACAGTTCATTTAGTGCGTCGAATAATTAAAAAAAAAAATTGTTTCTTGTAAATGCGGCCAGAAACTCACGACGAATTTATCAAAGTCCCTCTTGATCTGCACGAGGCAGTTGGCAAAGGCCTTGCTAAGGAAGGACCCCGTGTCCTCTGCCGACATGACATGGTCGCCCATTCGGACAAACATGTGCAAAATATTGCTGTGATAATAGTAAATAAATTTGTCATAATATACAATAAATAATAGATTTGTTAATAATTCAAATTATTAATTATTATTTAATGAAACTTAATAATAAATATTAATTCTAAAGATTAATTTTGTAAATTTTAAGCATTAAATAGATGTTAATTCTATTTGTTAAATATTATTATTGTCATTACTGATAGTTTATTCATTAACAGTTAGTTTCTTTTTACATGGAATCGACATCAGTCAATGTTGATGACATTTCAGTGAGGGAGGGAGTTATAAGAAAGATTTGATTTGAAACGTTTGGAGTGCCAACAGGCATGAATGATGCTCCTTTGCATTTCCATCTTTAAAAACCATGAAATAATTTCATTGAAATGACAACAACAGCAACAACAACAATAGCATCGGCAACAATAATGAAGATGACAACAACAACAACAACAGCATTGCCTGTGGCAACAGCACCAACAACAACAACAACAACAACAACACCACCAGGCACTAACTAAGAGCTGAGTGCAACTCCAAATGACTCCAATCCCATGAGTTCAGCCTCGAGGGAGATGAAGAGGTCCGTCATGACACCCCTCACGTTCTCGTTGATCTTGTATCTGATGATGCAATCGGATTTAACGTATGCGGTTAGTTGGTTGATGCAATCATATTTAATGTACGCATTAATTTGGTTGATACAATTATATTTAATGAATACAATTATTTTGTTGATGACATCACATATGACATAATAATGAAAACCACTAATTGAACATAACTGCTTCAATTAAGTCATTGACCTCAACCTCATTATAATAATTGCCCTCATAATCATCATCATCATCTTCACCTTCCACTACTGGGCGGCTTCTGATTTTGCACCCAAGGACCTTCGGAATCAGGAGGTTGTGGCTTCTGGTCGTCATGGAAACCGTTGTCGAGGAGATTGAAAAACTTTACGCAAAAGTCCTGCTCGGCCACGCACCAGACCTCCAGCTCTGCTATCACCCTCTCGAACACCTGCATCATCAACTTCACATGCATTATCATCTTCACATGCATAATCATGATTGCTGTCATATTTTAATTTGATGAGCAATTATATTACTATTAGTGAAGCTTTTAGTTGGATTGCCAACTGGAGGTTGAAATTATAATGATATAATTATAATATTAATGACCATAAAGATAATTCAGAGGATGATGTTGTTGGCGATGATGATGAAGCAACATTTGTGACCTGCAGGTATTTATTACATTGAGTATCAGAAATGTAATGTCCCTTAAACACTTTCCACATATTTATTATCTTAACATATTTATAAACTTATTCACTTAATCATAAAAACAAACCAAAGGAACCATTAAACTAATGCAAATTAAAATTAGTTCATGAAAGACATAACTTGAAGAGCATAACATTAATCATTAGTAATGATTCATTAATCTACATTGTGTCATCAGTTAAATATTAACGAGCCAAGACATCATCGCATAACTACGCAGACCACTTAACGAATAAAAACACTGGCTCCAAACCTGATCAAAATATTCTCCAACCTCCCGGACGCCCAACTCCACGTTCTGAGAACTTGTTCTCGAAGGTCGAAGGGTCGGGGTCAACAGTAGCCTGTGTTAGGTAAGAAGGTCACGACCTGATGATGATGATGATGATGATGATGATGTGCTTGTTTAATGATCTTGTTAAATGAATTTTAAGATGACAACGTTGTTTACATTTCATCATAACTTTTGGGAGCACACGGTGCAAATGTTTAGATTCACGTTGGAATTAATTTCATTTTCACTTTTAGTGTTGAAACAATAATTTGTTTGCACATGAGTTTTCCACTCGAATATATCCATTCATCCAATCATCCATCAATCTATTCATCCATCCATCCATCAATCCATTCATCAATCCATTCATCAATCCATTCATCCAATCATCCATCAATCCATTCATCCTGTTTGTATGAATATTGCAACAGTTTTCAGTGAGATGCTATTGCATGATGATTTGCATAATAAATTTTAAAAATTAGACATTCACCAGGAAAACATGTAAGTCGATGTTTTGAAGATTAAATAAATCAACCAATAAAAAACCTGCTGCTGTCGATGATCACGCCCCCATCTCCTGATTTGTTGAGGCTGGAGGTGCTGCTGTTGCGAGACACTTTCCTCGGTAGTGTGGATGAGCCAGGAGTGGTGATGATGCTGGCTGGTTAAGTTGATAATAATAACGATGATGATGATCAAATATTATTAACATAAATGAAAACCGTTACACTTAACCTTTTTTTAAAATTGTTATTTACCAACATCACGAACAATATCATCATCAGTCTATCAGGACTGCTCTCATCTTTAAGCATCATCATCGTCATCATCTTTAACCATCATCATCGTCATCGTCATCATCATCATCATCATCATCATCATTATCATCATCATCACCATCATCATCATCATCATAAACATCACCATCTTCAAGCTCAACCATGATCACCTCTCTTGGTTGAAGCATTCGGATCCACCTTAGTGCCCAAGTAATTGGAAAGGTGCTGCTTGGCCTGCTGTATGAAGTCCTTAACTTGCTGGTCGAAGAGCTTGCCCAGGTTTGTGGAATACACCTGCATTGGTAGGCATTGCAGATGAAGACTTAATCAGAGTGATTATTTATTTATTTATTTTATTTATTTATGATTATTTTTGGGTGAAAAGATAGAAAATGTGGTGATAATGACAATAAAAGGTGATATTTTTAAAAGATAGATAGATGTGATAATGATGGCGATTATGACAACAAATGAAGACAATGATTTACGAATGAAATCCAGACATACATTCTTCAACTTGAGAAAGCTCTCTGGATCGACGACCTTGAGCCAGCACATGAGGTCGCAGTAGGGCATCAACTCCTTGTGGCAGGAGGAGTGAGAGGGCAGACGCAACTCGTTCAGAACGTTCATCATGGGCAGCTGCAACCCGCCCAGCTCGTTACCCTGGCAACGGGAGAGGGGGTTGTCAATATAATTATTTTGTATATAAACATTCAAATGCAATATTCGGACAATAATAATAATGATAATGACGACGATGAAGATGATGGCAATAAAAATTTAACAAGATAATAAAAATAATAAAAATAATAAAAACTTTTGATGACAACAACAACAACAACAACAACAACAATAATAATAATAATAATAATAATAATAATAATAATAATAATAATAAATTGAACCTGCCTGGTGTATGAAGAGGTTATTGAGATGATGTGAAAGCCTCTTGGCAAAAGAACTTTTCAATTGGTTCAGCTTCTTCTTCTGATCTTGAACTGCCACCATCTTCGTCAGGGCTTGAATGAGAGAGTGAATGGTTGGATAGATAAATGGACAGATGAATAAATGGATGGATAAATGGACAGATGAATGGATGGGTGAGTATTTGAATGGATGCATGAATTACGCACATGGCATGAACATCAATCCAAATAACTACTGAAGTGACTATAATTAATAACATATTAAAAATACTTCATTTGCATAAATAGAATATTTAATTAATTAAAATTAAAACTAAAATAACGATGCAGTATTTCAATAACTATAGATATGTCCTCCTGCGCCAAATAGCCGGCACTCACCCGGTTTGATCTCTGCCGAGTGGCACTTAAGGATTGCTTTTGCGGCAATGGTACAGTCCTGGATTCCTTTAGCAGTGGTCAGGTCTGAGTCCAGGAGAGACTTTGTGTGCTGGTGATCAAAACTCAGCTTTTTCTGACAAAAAGAGAATTTGATTGCTTTGGTAAATGTTAACCGAAGGTTTGGATGTTGATTTGATGAATCAATCGGTGCTTAACCAACAGAGAGACCAATTTGAAAAGAATCTTGCTTATTTGCATTTGCTCAATGACAACCCAATCATTCAACAAAATGTATTTAATCGCGGTTAATTAATTATTAATCAATAAAATTAATCATTAATCAATAAAATTTAATAAATTAAATTAAATTAAATAATTGACCAATCAATTGACAAAATTGTTATATAATAAATGATGTATTACTAAAACTTACGCTAAGACTCTCGAGTTCATCGAGAAGTTTCTTGTGGTTCTTGTTTCTGATGCCGATGAGTGCATCCTTGTCCTTCATGGTGTCCATGAGGGATTTCACGCTCTGCACGAGTTGACGTTATGTTACAAATAAATGTAATGTCAATGTGATGATTAACATTACGAAGGTACTTTAACTTTTAAATAAGAATTATTTTTAAATAAAACTCATCGACGTAATGAAAATAACGTTTAAATGCTGTAACACTCAAAGAATAATCAATTTAAAAATAAGCATTTAATGCTTTTTAATAACCTTTAGACAAGCTCCAATTTAATGCTCAAAAGATTAATATTTCTTACAGGTACAAAATAATGTATTTGCAAGGCCGTAAAGATATTTTTTAAATATAATTTAATATTTTTGAAGTTTTCTAAAAACAAGAATTGACGATTAAATTCAAACCAAGCATCTGATTTCATCGAGTCATTTGAAATATTTGCATTTGTTTGGGTTCTTCAGGATTTTGGAATTTTGGATATTGAGTTACTTTTAAGAGGAAAGGAATTGATTCAATGTGGTACCAATCTGGTTATGCATTGATGATAATGACAGTCATGTTGATGATGATGGCAATGATTATGATTATGACGACAATGATGATGGTAGTTAAGGCAACAACGAAAATGACAGATAATATTAATATATATTATCTAATATAATATTAATATATATTATCTAATATAATATTAATATATATTATCTAAGAAACACATCAATACTAGTCTGAGTCAACCCAAACAAGCATGACAACCCAGACTTAATAATAATAATAATAATAATAATAATAATAATAATAATAATAATAATAATAATAATAATAATAATAACACTAACGACATCAATGGCAGTAACAATAATAACAATAGCAATAGTAAATTTGTGACAATGTTCATTGAGATCTCCCTCACTCAACACTCGACAATTTCTTAATCACACATATGCACACTCACTAATGCGCACATACACTCGAACACCCTCAAAACCCAAGTAATCCTCATCGCTCACCCCAATGATATCCTCATACTCCTGCAACTTGGTCTCAATCTCCTCAACTGCTTTAATTCCGTCGTCAAGGAAACCCATCAGCTCCAGTACCTTTTCCTCTGAGCTCATGATGGTGTGGATGTTTTCCTGGATAAATTATGATAATGAATGTCGTTAAATAATATCAGGTGCTATCAGAAGCCTTACTAATTGTAAAACTATACAAATAAAATAAAATAAATAAATATGGTTAGCTGTATAAATAAATTACCATATTTATTTTATTGTAATGAAGTTAATCACCTAAAGTAGTTAATGACATTTAACTTTGTTGAATGTTAAAGTTTATGTCATGTTTTAACCAATAATTTTCCACCAACCGACCAATCAATCAATCAACCATTCATCACCAACCAACCAATCAATCAACCAATCAACCATTCATCACCGACAATCAATTCAAACAACAGTCAATCAACCATTTATCACCAACCAATCAATCAACCATTCATCAACAAACAACCAATCAACCATTCATCACCAACCAACCAATCAACCATTCATCACAAATCAATCAGTCAATCAACCATTCATCACCAACAATCAATTCAAACAGCAGTCAATCAACCATTCATCACCGACAATCAATTCAAACAACAATCAGTCAAAATCACCCCGTCCAATAAAGAAAGCTCTTTCGATAGATCCTCTGTGAAGACATCAGCCCTACTGATGGCATATTCACACTGGGACATAAGGGCCTCCAAATCTGACTGTTCCTTCTCTGAGAGGGCCCTCCAGTCAGAGTCCCCCCCACCGGTGCCACCCTGGTCTGTGGGCATGGTTGACTTTATCAGGACACCTTCTTGCTCATGTACCAGAAGGCTTTCTGGAGTTAATGGTTATGATTATTCATATTATTATAATAACTGTACTGGCAATTAAAAGAATGCCATTAATTTCCTCGTCATATTGCAGCAAGAAATAGTATTGGTATATTACTAAGTACAAGTGTCCATTATTCATCTTCAAATTGTAACTTTTAGAGTTTATTAAAAATAATATTGCTTGTGAAAAAATTTGATGCCAATGAGAAGGCACTAACCATCCAGCAGACCAGGTTGTACATTTACAAAGTCTGGCTTTTGCACCAGGTACATATGACTGAGCTGCAAATGATCATTTAATTAATAATAACCATTATTCTAAAGTTATTTATGTCAATACCTTCCAAATGCTATGAATAAAGGCATTCTTTTCTGTAACACTACTGGCAACCCACTTGTAAAGTTTGTCAGCATGAATGTCAAATTCAGATGAATCCTGTCATATACAAAGGGTTGTTAATTTCACTAATATACCATTTTAACATTCATCACATTTTTTATCAAAGAATAAACCTTATCAGAAAACTTTGCATCAAACAATCTGATTTGCCTTAGAGGCCATGAAAGCTTTTTCTTGTAGGAATCAACTTTATCTGATTTTTTTACTTGGTACAGTGTCACTTGGACAGGTTTCTCGTTAGTAACTGAAATGACAAACATATCCAGAATATAATCACGTAGCATATCTAATCGTACCGTTTATATTTTAAGTCACCTGCGGCACATAAAAAGCAGGCCTTTTTCCGTTTGCCTTCTTTAGTTACATGAACTACAGAAAATAATCTTTCTTCGTTAGGAAAAAATACTTCTCTTTGAAGTTTATGTTTAATTGCCGTCATTCTTTGTACAAATTTAAAGACCCGCAGCCAAACAAATAATAACAATCTACTTACAGACTGCAAAGGTAATACGCCCAAACATTAGGTATGAATTTATTTTAAATTAAATCTAAAACAATATAACTTAAAATTAAAAATTAAAATCAATTAAACAGCTAGATTTGATATTTTAAGCAACTAGTTAATTGCCAGTAAAACTAATTTAATATAATTACATGATGTAGCAAAATAAAATTCTTGGCAAAAAAATAATTATGACGATGTCGATAAAATGTCAGACAAAATACTTTTCTTATTACTTATCTTCTACCATTAGCTTCTTTTTTAGGATCGTATTGTTGTAGGAAGGCTCGCGCGCGTGATAGGACGAGACATTGCAGTTTTACTTGTACTTTGACTTTTTCCGCTTATAAATAACTTGTAATGGATACTCCGGATAGGTGGGATGAAAACCCTGTTGACAGGGTTACCGAATCATTTGGGGACCAAAAAATAGACACGAAGCTACGACCGGCTGTTACGCCCGGTCAAAACGTGTTCGCCAAAGAATTCGTACCCAACTTCGGTCCAAAGGTAGTTCAGCCGACCCCAGCAGAACAGGGTATGGATTCCGTGAACGAAGAAATTGCTGAAGAAACAATTCAGATGCCTGCTAATGGTAATGAGATTGTTTTTGAACGAACAGCGATTCTTTTGCGCATTTGAATTTACGCCGTTCGTGTGTTTTAGAATTCCTTCTAAGCGACGGGTGTAGTTTGCGTTTAAGAAACGTATCGACCTGTTTATTATGAGGAGAGTCGTTGCTATGAAAACTATCAGACTGGAATTTATATGTTGCACCACTGAATGTGATCAGTGGAAATTATGGCTGTAGCGACGTGATTGTGTTATTAGATAATGATTATGATTATGGATATTTCTGCTGTTACTTTGCTTTGAACTTGAAGCTTGTTGTTTATGAAATCATTAAATAATGCAATTGATGTAATAACTTAAGTTGTGCAACTCCTTATGCTCACCATTTTAGTTCAGTCAGAGGTAGACAGTTCTGCAATGGAAGCTACCCAATCAGTGCCCCTTACGTCTGCCGAAGTTTCAGGCTTTGGAGAAGGTCTGTGAAACATTATTATTATTGGTTGCTAAAAATTTTGCAGTTTCTGTCTGAGGAGTTTTGTTAAGACAATTACCCTCTCAGTCATATTTTTAACTTGACATTTGTAATTGTGTTAACTAAAAAAAAAGCATGACTCACTTCTTAATGTGGTGACATTTTTATTTGGCTCTATTGTTGAACTGTATCCACTTGGTAACTGGCTAGTGTAGCCATCACTGTCATTAGGAATATCATGAACTGTTATTGGCTTCTAGGTTGGTGTCTAAGACACATTGCATGGCATTATAACTTGAGGTAATGTTTTATCCATCAAAAAACATGGCCAGCAGAGGATGCATACTGACTAGTTATTGTGTTCAATAGCAAGGAACAGAAAGAGTTTGAAGCTCTTTGAAATTTTTCTAAGTTAGGGGGCACCAGATGTGTGCCATGTTGAAACTACTTATGTTACATTTTTATCGATTTTGTACTGATAACAAGCTTGTGTATTTGTTGCAATGATGTCTTGGATCAGGGAGTCCCCAGAATGGCATCGAAAAAATGGATGACGATGATGGCGGTAAATGGAACTTGAAGATCTTCATTGCAATTGTATATCGTTGTTTTTTTTGTAATTTCAAAATTAGCAAAGAATGCTTCTTCAATGTGTTTTCGGTCACGATGAACTCAAATACAGCCTAACAAGCCTATTAGGCAGATGTCTCACTGGCAGCTAGTGCCACACAAGGAACAGAGTTAACGTGTTCAGACAATGGCTGGGTGGGGCCTGCAACATGGGGAATTACTTGAATTATGTAATTTTATGTAGCCAGCACATGTTTATTTTGCTTTTAGTAAGGGCAAAGTTTTTAACAACTTACTGCCTCAAGAAGTTGGTAACATATACAGCTTCAAGCCATTTATTTTGTAAGTCCTTTCATTTCTCTAATTATCTCCTGCCATATTAGGAACTTGGTCGGACAAGGCGTCTGAGTCGGGCAGCGTGAATGACGAGGGTGATTCCGATGCTGCCGTTCCGGTCGCTCAAGTTATCAAGAGCAAGAAACAAGCCCAGCCCGAGAACGCACTAACTGTTAGGAAAGACCACCTCAATATTGTCTTCATCGGTCACGTTGGTCAGTAAAACATGTTTTATTGTTCTGCAAGTTGAATTCTGCACAAGCACACTTCTGCTTCGCTGAATGTCTTTGAATTCAATAATATTTCCCTGTGATGGACAATGAATATGGATACAATTGCAAGATAAATTTTTGTCGACCATGGACAACTGTTTTTGCGTGGAGTAATTTTTATTCATTTTTTATTTGTTCTCTACACAGATGCTGGCAAGTCTACCATTGGAGGGCACATAATGTGAGTACTTTCATATTTTGTTGCAATCTAATTTTGTAAGAAGCCTTCAAGAATGATCTCATGCATGGACGGGCCACTACTGACCTGCAGCAGCATTCAGCTATGATATTATGATGTAATTTACACTTCGCAGTGAAATGTAATACTAACCAATGAATGCGATCAAAGTGGCCCAGAGCCAAACTCGTTGCTCAGCCCTGAACTGATGGCATTAACTGCTCGACTTTATTGGCAGGTACCTTACAGGCATGGTCGACAAGAGGACGCTGGAGAAATACGAGAAGGAAGCCAAGGAAAAGAACAGGGAGAGCTGGTAAGTTTAAGAATTCAAATGGCTAATTACCATTTAATTACTACAGCATAAAATGACTAATTACCATTTAATTACTACAGCATAAAATGACTAATTACCATTTAATTACTGTGGCAAGTTCTGTTTAATTTCAACTTTGTGAATCACAAATGAAATCGTATTTTATCAACCACACGCGAACTTATTTCGATGACCGAATACTCACATGATATGAATACAATACGAATCTTTCCAAAAGGTACCTGTCTTGGGCTCTCGACACAAACCTGGAAGAGAGGGACAAAGGAAAGACCGTCGAGGTCGGAAGGGCCTTCTTCGAGACAGATTGCAAGCACTTCACCATCCTCGATGCCCCTGGCCACAGGGGCTTCGTTCCCAACATGATCGGTGGAGCCTCTCAGGCCGATATTGCAGTTTTGGTATGTGGCCTTCTCAAATTCTTTTTGTTAGATTTTGAAATTATAAATCCAGTCAGCACTGCCAGGGACAGATTCATAGGGGTACTGTGTTGAGCATTTGCAACCATTCTGATATATGAGTCACTCAAACGATCAATAAAATATAAATTGACTGAGTCCTACAATTTTTTTTCTGGGTTAGCTTTCACAGTTAGTTGGAGGAGTTTGTCTTGAGTGCTATTGGCAGTTGTCCAAGAAATAAAGATTTTTCTGCTCTTCCAGGTCATTTCAGCCAGGAAGGGAGAGTTTGAGACAGGATTTGAGAGGGGAGGCCAAACCAGGGAGCACGCCATGTTGGTGAAGACTGCCGGTGTGCGACACCTGATCATCGTTGTCAACAAGATGGACGACCCCACCGTGGAATGGGACGTTGCCAGGTGCTCCCTTGTTGCTTGTCTTCGTACTTGTTGCTTTTGATGTTTGTGATTTTTTAGAACAAATTTTAATATCACAATTTTAGAATGTCATTTGTTTTCTGTGCTGCACACACTAAGCGTGTGGTGCCTTATAAATTATCTATTATTATTGTTATAAATTGTTAGAGATTAAATTTTATTCAATTCAGGTTCAACGAGATTAAAGACAAACTGACGCCTTACTTGAAGAAATGCGGCTTCAACCCAAGGACTGACATCTATTACATACCCGTGTCTGGTCTGACGGGTGTCAACCTGAAAGAGACCAACAGGGAGGTCTGCCCCTGGTATGAGTGAGTATCCGGGTGCAAATTGTTTTGTTTGATACACTTTGAAGTGATTTTGATGATAGGGTTTTACATAAATATTATTATTATCATCATCATCATCATTTTCTTAGTCAAACTAAAACTAAACTTTCGACGTCACTTGCGTCTTGAACTGCAGGGGTCCATCTTTGATCAACTATCTCGACGACATGCCTGCTATCAACCGAATGAGCGAGGGGCCCGTCAGGCTTCCGATCGTCAGTGGCTTCAAGGTTAGTCATGTCACCTTTCACCTTTGTTGGTCATTAGCCAATATCATCATTAATAATAATAATGATAATATTACTTGTAATAATAATTATAACAATTACCATAATTGTTAATAATCACTACCAGGACATGGGTACCATTGTGCTTGGAAAGCTAGAGTCTGGCTCCATCCAGAAGGGACAAGTATTAACAATGATGCCGAACAAGGTTCGTGCATTTTCGATGGGTGCTGACATTTTAATTGGCAGGGATTTCTAGAATCGAGGATGAAATAATTACATTTTATTATGTCAGAATGCGTTAAGTAAATGCTTACTTAATGTGAGCAGCTGCTCGATTGTCTGTTTCGATAGCGTTCGAGTGTTCGTTATGTCTCGTTAAATGTTCATTTCGATGGCAGTGTTCAGTGGAGGTGATGATGATCTGGTCCGACGATGACGAGACGGAGAAGGTCTACCCTGGCGAGAATGTCAAAATAAAGTTAAAAAATGTCGAGGAAGAGGTCTGAGTAAATTGATTTTAGCCATTAATTTGTTAGTTGATCGAGCCTTACCATTCGTGTTCGTGACAGGATGTTTCACCAGGCTTCATTCTGTGTTCTCCAGACAATTTGTGCCATGTCGCCAAAGTCTTTGATGCACAGGTTTCAGCTTTAGCTTTTTAATTTAATTCTGTTGTTGAATGACATCATTAAAAAATATCATCATTGCCTAACAATTAGAATAATTATTATTGTATGCACACTGCTGAAGCAATGGAAATTCTTTCTATTTCCTGTCGTTGTTTTTTACAGGTCGTAATTTTAGAACACAAATCCATCATCTGTGCAGGTTACAATGCCAACATGCATCTTCACACCTGCAACGAAACTGTAAACATCAAGGTGCGTTGTCATTCGTGTCCTCATGATGGGTTTCACAACCCAGAAACATTGCATGTGATTAAATTGACCAATTTGGTGTTCGTTACTTTTAACTATCGGATAAATTGTAAGTGTCAGTGATGTCACGATCACATCGTTGAGTTACATGCCTCAACACTGACCCTTTTAATTCTCTGCAGGCCTTGATTTGTCTGATCGACAAAAAGACCAATGAAAAATCCACAATAAGACCCAGGTTCATCAAGCAGGATCAGATTGCCATCGTCCGATTGGAAGTTCTCGGAGGAATGATCTGCCTCGAGCCATTCAAGGACTTCCCACAGATGGGCAGATTTACGCTGAGGGACGATTGTGAGTCCAGTTTCTTTCTTGTTCATCGTAGTTCGTATGTAGAAACTGTTTTCAGTTCATCGCAATTGTTGTTACTTAATGCTTGATGTTGTTGGAAGTAGATTTTCATTTGCCCTTTGTAAGTACTCTTTCTCAAATCGAACATTAAACTTAACGTTTGTTGACCCTCGATCATTCCAGGTCACACGATTGCCATAGGAAAGGTCTTGAAAGTCGTGGCCTGAAAACATCCAAAATTCCGGTCCGTAGATTGGATGCCTCTCATCGACATTTGTACGTCAAATGAGCGTCAGATTCTTGCTAAATAAACGGAAGACCTTTCATTTGCTTCGATTGGAAATCCTGCCTCGTTAATTCGTCTGTTGATCACTAGTTGTCTCGATTATAATTTCCGACTCACGAGTTTTGATTTTGCTGGGAATGTTCTCGTTCATGTGGAGTAAATAAATGCAATGCTCGTATGTTTGGGGTCTCACTGCTGTTGCAGTATGCCTGATTAATGGTTTGGTTGTCTTAGGCGGGGAGGAGATGGGAGCCGTGTTTTTTGATGTTTTTGTAGGCTCACGGTTTCCGTGGGAGGCGAACTGTCTTTGGTTTTATTTAAAACGGCAACGTATCCTAATCGGGTTGAAGTTGGTTGGTTGTTTAAATTAATTTAAATAATCAATTTATATTAACTAGTCAATGGAACTAACTATTTCACTTTGATTCAGAGATTACGTATTGATCAATTCTTCAAGACCCAGCATTTTCTTTTATAATAGAATATAATTTGGGAAGCTTTATTTTGTTCTGTTAGGTAAGCGGCGACATTATGAAGAAGTTATATCCAATTGCATTTGCAAACTAGCTTGCGCTCACTCGAGCCCTTGGGACGGAGCGCTGCATAAATTCACCGTAGATGAGAGCTGAGAGTTTCGCAAAAACCGTAAAATGTTCATCAAATTTTATTTTGACAATATTTATTTTTGTATCACAATATTAATATCATATCAAAAATCACATAAGTAAAGTTGTGCTGAAGTAAGGCACAACAACCCGCATTTTGACACTATGAATAATAAAAACATTCGTGAAAAAGTCGAACCCCAAGTGCCAAGTGGAACAACAGATGTTCTTCATGACTTACTTCAGCCACGAATTTAGTGGTGGTCAGGCCGCAATAGGCCACAAGCTTTTTGTCAGGTATTTCTTGGGCAACCAATTCCACTGCCTCCAACTACTTAGTTTCGGCCCGACTTTAAATTTCAATCTCTTTTAAAGAGAATCTTCATGGTTCAATTTATCCGATTACCAAAGAGAACATCATTTAATAATTTTTTAGTGGTGCATCACTGTTTTTTGATTATTATCAGATTTAACTCTTCAATGTTTTAAAATATTTTTCGTTATCTTACATAACTGTTAAAATAACTAAATTCAAAATCAAAAGGGTTGATGAAATAAGTGAAATGAATTATTTTAAAATTACAAAAGCATATTTTAAAATAGAAAATTATAACACACAGACTCATTAACAACATTTCATATTTTAGTTACCCGGCCGTATTTGAAGGGTTTTTTAGAAGCAATACTTAGGTCGAACGTATTTCACAACAGGTTATGGGAAATTTGAATTGATTTAATAAGCACCATTCTTTAATATTTTATAATCACACAATAAAGAGCCTAAACTCGCAATGCATCGCAGGTGTTTGATCAATTCCTCAGACATGCCGAGCCCTACCCACAAACAGCCGGACGGCAATCAAATTCAGTCTTCACAAAATGTCAAAGAGCATCTCAGCATTCTTTTCATCGGTCACGTGGGTCAGTTTCGTCAATTTGCTTGCGTTATAAAAGTTTCAAATGATATTTAAGAGTGATTGTAAATATTTATTGTTTCCCGAGGTTCGTTTTGAGCGCTTGACGTTTGTTTTCTGATCATTTAAAAAAATTTATTTTTATGCAGATGCTGGAAAGTCTACCATAGGTGGTCACTTAATGTGAGTATGGAAGTAATTTAGAATGGCGTTTTTATCGTAAATAAATATTTTACTAATATATTTAATATAATTTAACAAATAAACACAATTGCTAAACTACAATAATCTTAATTATCCAACAGGGTCCTCGCAGGCATGGTGGACAAGAGAACTCTGGAGAGGTATGAGAAAGAGGCCAAAGAGAAAAACAGGGAGAGTTGGTAATGGGAAAATATTAATTAACTTACTCGCAATAACTCCTTAATGTTGTTTGTCTTTGCTCAAATTTTAATCGTAATATTTATATTTGAACTGACAACTTAATCTTAAAGTAAAGATATATTTAATATATTTGTATTTTAACTAAATACTTTATGATTTTATGATTAACTATGATTTTAAATGTTACGCTTTAATTACGATTTCAAAACTACATTCTTCTAACAATCTAAACTTATTGAGCAACCTAATCAACCGAAAAGGTATCTCGCTTGGGCTCTGGACACAGACGATGATGAAAGGGACAAAGGAAAGACTAAGGATGTCGGAAGAGCATATTTCGAGACAGAAAACAAACACTTCACCATTCTGTATGCCCCTGGTCATAAAAGCTTTGTGCCAAAAATGGTTGGAGGTGCTACTCAGGCCGATATGGCGGTTTTGGTTGGCATCTTGTTTTTCTTTAACCAAAACTAAATGTTTTTCATCTTTTTTTTGGTATAACAACTTGTTATTCATCAATTATTTCATTACTAGTTTCACTTTTGATGTAATCTATTGGTAACGCTAGATAACGTAGATATTGGTAACGCTAGCCGTTATTGTAAAATAAAATATGCATTGCATCACAAACAAGGCAGTAAAGATCATTGTTTGTTCCAGGTTATTTCGGCCAGAAGGGGTGAATTCGAGACTGGGTTTGAGAGAGGTCAAACCAAGGAGCATTCCATGTTGGTGAAGACGGCCGGAGTCAAACGTCTCATCGTGGTTGTCAACAAGATGGACGATCCGACGGTGGAATGGGATGAATCCAGGTGGTTCTTAATATAATATACTTAATTGCTACCTTCTTAAAATTTATTTTTCACTTTACAATCTTTAGTAAAATGTCTGATTTGTTTTAATAAGATTATTTCTCTTTTTTTTATACTTTCAGGTTCAACTCAATTAAGAACAGATTGACTCCTTACCTAAAAAAATGTGGCTTTAATCTTAATACCGATGTCTATTATATACCTGTATCAGGTCTGACAGGTGTAAATCTGAAAGAGACAAATAGGGAGGTGTGCCAGTGGTATGAGTGAGTATCCTACAATTTATAATTATTCTTAAAGCCTGAGCTAAATAATAAAATAATTATTAATGATAATAATAATAATTAATAATAATTAACTTGAATTTGAATGGCTTTTATTACTTTTTATGTAACAGCGGTCCATCTTTGATCGACTATTTGGACAGCTTGCCTACCATCAGTAGATCCATTGATGGCCCAGTCAGACTTCCAGTTGAAAGTGTCACCAAAGTCAGTTTCATTAAATTTAATTAATGTTATTAAACACATTAATTATGTTAATTATATTAATTAATCCTACTTACCTAACAGTCAATGGTGTATCGCTTTATTGCTTTTTTAATTATTCATCCTTCGAACAGGATGAGGAAACATTTGCTCTAGGAAAGCTGGAATCAGGTTCGATCAAGAAGGGACAAGTATTAACGTTGATGCCAAACAGGGTTTGTTTAATAAAAAAATTCCTAACTAGAAGATATAATTTAATTTGTTGACCTTGTATTGTATTATTTATTATTAATATTATTTTGAGTTCCAACAAAATTTGTACTGCAATTCCAGAAGGCAGTGGAAGTGTTGACGATCTGGTCAGATGAAAAGGAAAAAGAGAAGGTCTATCCTGGCGAGAACATCAAATTGAAGATAAAACATGCAAAGGGAGTGGTGAGATGATATTCTTTCACGATTTATAGTAATAATTTCATTTATTAAAATGCTCTTAACTTATTTAATTACATATTCTTAATACATTTACTGGTACATTTACGTAAATTTAAATTAATGTTACATAACTGATCAATAGGATGTTACACATGGCTTCGTGATATGCTCTCCAGTCAATTTGTGCCAAGTTGCTAAAGTCTTTGAGGCACAGGTAAGGATTTCGACTTTTGACGATTAAGGATAAGGCTAATAATTTGGAGTATAATAATTATGATTCTGTTAGTGGGCTAATATCTAACATGTATTGAAATCGTTAACAATAGTAACATTAATATCGCCTCTGCATCACATAATTTTTTATATATTTTTAAATGCATTGATTAACACTGGCTTAACTTGCTGTGGAATTCCTAGACGCGCCGAAATCATTTATTTCATTGCTCTTCTTGCCCTCTTTGCAGATCGTTCTATTGGAATGTAAGTCCATTATCTGTGCAGGCTTTCAAGCTGAAATTCACCTTCACAACTTTAGTGGAAACGTTGAATTCACAGTATGCAGTAAAATTTATATTGAAGTGTATTAATAATAATAATAATAATAATAATAATAATAATAATAATAATAATAATAATAATAATAATAATAAATAATAACGTTAATGATAACAATAATGATAATAATATTTATCATATTTTTCATCCTATCAGGATAATATTTTACTGGTCGATAAAATTAGGAACGCAAAGTGTGCAGTTAAATTCCTCAGGCAAGGTCAGAATGCCATCGTTCGACTGATCGTTGCAAGCGCCATCTGCATCGAGACATTCGAGGACTTTCCACAGATGGGCAGATTTGTACTGAGGAAAGGCGGTAAGTTAATGATCTGATTTAAAAGTTTAGGTGCAATTTTTAGCCAATGGAAATTTTTAAATGTTATTGTTTAATAATTGAGAAATTCAATTTGGCTGGCATTCAAAGTGAATTTTGATCAACTTTATGATGATTCATTTTTGCAGTTCAAACAATTGCCATGGGAAAAGTTCTTCAAATTATTGAATAAAGAAACTGAAATGCAGATTTTCACGTCCAGCCTCTTTTTATTAGAGAATCTAAAGAATATCAGACAGTTTATTTTGCGATATATCTTTGTTAAATAAACTGTATTTCATCTTTTGAATTTGAAATTCTGCCTCTGCAATTTTTTATTGATCATTGATAACAAGTTTACTAATTTCCATGGCATGAGGTTTCATGTCGGCGGGTTAATTTTTTGTACTTGGAATGTTTGAAAAAGATCATAATTTGGTCCGAATTGAGGATTCGGTTGATATAACTGATGAACAAATGAATAAATTTCTGCAATCTTGATTCTCGTCATTAGAATCTCATTCTGTTCACTGCTTTGCATTTATGTAATGTTTGTAACTTCATTGATATAGCATTTCGAACACGACACATTACGACTGTTGCCATTACCACCTAATTTTTGAGTGCCTATATATATATATATCCGGATAGCATGTGAAGGCACTTCTTAATCGATCCACCATTTATATAGTGTCCCTACCAGAGGGCGCTCCCTGGCAGTGCAGGCTGGGTTTCGAACACGACACATACCTACTGTCGTATTACCGCCGCATGCAGGAAAGCTACCCATTCGGCCAACCTGCACGCCTTTATGATTAAAATTGATTCACTTACTGTTTTTAAAATTAAAATACAAAATAAAATACTTTAGCCTATGAAATTCTTCATATTTGTGAATTGGCATATTTAAAAATTAAAAAGAAAATATTATTAATCATATTATATTTTAAAACCTTGTAAAAAATATTTAAATGCGTTGCCAATTCATTAGTTAGTGAGCACTCCTTAGATTTAAAATTAATTATAATATCAGTTTCATTTACTCATATTTATGTTAAATAAAATATAATTAAAAAATTGTTATTGTTGTATTACTGTTATTTACGTAAATCGTAAACTTAAAAATGTTTTAAAAGAAAATATTTAAAAACAAATATCGATTTGTTTGTAAATATAATTCTTTTAGTTGTACAATGTCCATAATTACCATCGTTGAGCATACATGTAAGGACTATAAATTTTACCTTAATTATCATAATTTTCTTTAACTTATTACCTGTCAATTTATTCAGCAATTAATTAATTATTTGTTTTTGTTAAGTAGTTGATTCTTAATGGATAAAAAAAAAAATTTAGTTGTGGACAAATCTAAATGGCTCGACATTTTTGGTGCCAAGAGTGAGTTGAGCTTCCTATTTTGTAATTTGTGGAAATGCAATTAGTATAATAATTATTAATTTTCATGCAATCATGTATTTACATAAGCATGCAAGTAAGCTGGTAAATCCTTTATATATCACTTCAACAAATATGTTTTTCAAAGTTTGTGCGTATGTGAATATCAGAGGGTCGATCTTTAGAATATATTAATATTAAATTAAGAATTATTAATGCAATTTGTTTAAATTAACATAATTTATTCGAATGTAGATTCTGGAAAGTCAACCATCATGTCTCAACTTTCGTAAGTATTGCGACACATTAAATGCATTCCTAGAGATTGCGTCATGATGACGATGATAATGATTATGAGATGAGAACGGAACCTGATGTGCCTAATTGTGTGACAGCTACTTGTCGGAAAAGAAAACTTTGGAAGATTACGAGAAGAAATACAACGGGGAAAACTATAAGAACTGGTAAAGTTGACATTCCTACTAACATTATAAATAGCTATTTAATGTTATGAAACACTATTAATATTATCAATATTAATATTAATTTTGTATGTTATCGCTTTAAGTTTATAGCTAATTAATGTCTTAATCAACTAAATTATTTTCTGAGGTTTTTGGCATGGACTTCAAAAAGTAACCCCCTCGAATCTCGAAAGGACTTAAAGGAAGATGAATCAATCAAAATCCTCGTCTATACAAAATCCAATACTTACACATGCTGCTGGCCGAAGCAAATAAAAGTTTTTGAGTTGTCAATATGGGTGAGCGTGAATTTGTAAATAAATAAATAAATTAATTAATTAATTTGCTTTCGTCTGAAGTTATATTATATTATAACATGGATGACACCTGATCGTTCATATTTTTGAGGGTCCCAAAGCTCTCTATTCTTCAATTTTTAAATACGTACTCTGTTTTTCTAAAGAGAATTGCTACTGCAATGTTTCTATCAGTAGAAATGTGATATTAGGAAATCAGATATTTTAAATAGCATTAGATAGATATATGCTAATAGGCAATTTATTTATATATATTTATTTATTTATTTGACTAAAGTCTGCTCAACAACTAAGATGATAATCAGGCAATGTTAATGGCTCGTTTAATATGTAGATTATTCTTATTCAAGGTGATTTCTGCCTTGGCAGACGAATTCAAAAGTGGATATAGCAACTGTAAGATTATCAGGATGAGGATTCTTGAGCATAAAAAATTTGACATGCTTGGAAAGCTGCTGATCCTTGTCACCAAGATGGATCATCCCCTTGTTGATTGGGAATTTGACGGGTATTTTCATCATTTATTACATTAGTCGATAAAAAACGAAAGCATTTCAATCTAAATATTTTCATTATAAGGATATTTTCTGAAGTTCGATTCCCAATTTCTGACGCATTTTTTCTTCTTTCAGATTTAACAAGATTAGAAACACAATGACAAATTTGTTGAAAGCAATGGGCTTAGATCCGGTGAAAGACTTTTACTTCATACCCGTATCTGGTTTGACAGGTGTGAACCTGACAGAAACGAACAAGAAGCTCTGCCCATGGTACGAGTAAGTATCTTTTTGAGAAGTTTGTTTATGCAGAGTTTATTGAATTATTCATTTAATTATAAATTCATTTCGTGTGCTAGTGGTCCATCTGTCCTTGGCTATTTAGACAACCCGACATCGGTGATACAACCAGACTTGGCACCAGTCAAGCTTCCTATCGAGAGTGTTGTGACAGTCAGTTAAGCTTTTACTGACTGAAATAAAAGATGATATTTTCACTCTGTGATTCATTTTTTATACAGGACATGGGAATCCTGGTTTGTGGAAAGTTAGAAACAGGTTCTATTTGGAAAGGCCAACAATTAACAATAATGCCCAACAAGGTATGCGTAATGCTAATGAGTGGATCTATCTAGGTGGATCTATGTGTTTTTGGATATCAATAGAATATTTATTTATGGATTGTCAGGATATCAATGTCATTGTTCATTCGACGGGCTTCTCAAATAAGCCGATCTGAATAAAATTATTATTCAAAATTATTCAAGCAAGAACAATTGACATCAACTTATTCGATGATTTTATTAACAGGGTTCAGTCGAGGTTGAGACGATTTGGTCGGAAGAAGATCTGGAGAAGGAGAAGGCATGTGCTGGTGAAAACGTGAAGGTCAAGTTGAAGAATATTGAGGTTTGAATATTCTGAATCGTCGACTTACAAAATCAGAGATATAATAATAATAATATGAAATAATATAATAATAATAATAATAATAATAATAATAATAATAATCATAATAATAATAATAATAATAATAATAATTAATAATAATAATAATAATAATATAATAATATAATAATAATAATAATAATAATAATAATAATAATAATAATAATAATAATAATAATAATAATAATCATAATAATAATAATCATAATAATAATAATATAATAATAATATGAAATAATAATAATAATAATATGAAATAATTTTAAATGTTTTGCTCTTACAGGAAATTTCTCCAGGCTCCATTTTGTGTTCTCCAGAGAATCCGATTCGCCTGGGCCTAGTGTTAAGAATGGTAAGAAACCATTTATGATTTTGAATATTGTAATTTAAAATGCCAGCACTTGTGGATGGGTCTGTGAACATTTAAAAAACTTTTAAGCATAAATAACTGTGATAATAATAATAATTATTATTTATTTAAACCAGATATATATAATAAAATGATAAATTTAATAATGTTAATGATACTGGTCTATTAAACAGAAATATTAATATACTAATAATAATCGTGACAATTAGTAATTTGAATAAGCTGAACAAATTGAATTTCAAATTTTTTTTTTACAAATTTGCAAAGAAACCAAATATTATGTATATAATAATATAATGATGTAATAATGTGAATATTTTAACATTCAACATTTTCTTTATTAAAGCTAATTACTGTGGTTTACCAAGAACCTAAACCCCGATTTGCACACTGTTCGCGAGATGCATTTGAGAAGAGTGAATACTTAACGGAGTGTTTGAATTACCGTTTTAATATTATTGTCATGGTGAGTGGTTTATTTATTATAGCACTTTCTAGCTTTTTCCCTGGCTTTGTACGGTAATAGATTTGCAAATGAATAAAACTCATGTATATTATAAAAATTAGTAAACAAATTACGAATGACCAACGGAATAAGATGGCTACCAAAATAACAAAAAATATTAAATCATAGATTTGTATAATAAAAAATGTAAAGTTTTAAATTATAAAACGGAAAATTTACAATCTAAACTAGCTTACGATCTAAGCTTTGAAAAGGCGCGTAAGCTCTTGTGGGAATAAGCCCAGAAGAGGTTTTTTGGCAATAAAATGCAAAATAATTTATCGATTTTTTTGAAAAGTAGACTAAACTGAACCTATACTCAATGTACTCAAGTGTCTCAAGTTTCAATAAAATCCGTTCAGAATTAAAGATTTGTATAAGAAATATACATGCAAGACCCTTGTTTTATATGTATAGATTATAATAATTCATAAAGTTTATGTAATAGTAGTAACAATAACAATATTAATAATTAATAAATAAATTAAATACAAATAAATAGAATAATGCAGGGACACTTGTTAAACTTCGATCTAATAGGAGCGCGCCAATCTTTCCGTAGTTTTTAAATATATGTAGGGAACACAGCAAGTCTGAACATCAACTGACAGTTTATAAGTTTTAGTAATTTAGTGATATTGATTTTTTTCCCATGACCCCAGAGATTGTTCAAACTCGATGTGAAAACAAGGAAGATTGGTCCAGAAATGAATAGTGTCCCATACGAGGAAAGTGCGGTTGTCATTGCAAGTGTACCAGGCGGTTTTCTACACTACGAGGACATCAGTCCGCTTAAGCATATAGTCCAGATATATGGTTCATATAGGAAAAGTAAGTATAATGCTTCAACCCTTTTGAATATCTTTTTACATTTTGAATTTTATACGACTTTTAATGGTTTATTGTATGACCCGATAGATTTTTTTATAAATGTTTAATTTTATAAATACTATAAGAATACTATATTAAGTAAAGGATGTTAATTTGAAACAAATTAATTTTTACCTATCCCTGTACAGTCATCGCAAGAGGATGTATTACTAAGGAATCATCAAGTGATGAATCTTGTATGATTTTGTGACATTTTTGACGTTAATTGGACTAAAAGATCCGAGGTATGAGAGTAATTAGTTCTTACTGAACAAATAAAATTGTACTTTATTTGTCAAAGGCATTGTCGTATGTTACTGTTGATAATTAACTGTCTCGACCATAGTTTGTTCGCCATAGATGTCTGCAATTGTCCTTTCCTTATATTAGTAAACAAAATAAAAATTGTGGTTCTACCGCGAGATAAATTACTTTGTTGCCACGGGGTGAAATATTTTTGTAAAAGTCGAACCTGATAAAAACAAATTTTTTGTAATGGTCCCCCCTATGAAGAAATATGATTTCTAGGGGTCGACCAAAAATTGAAATTTTTTAAGTTTCTACCGCGGGATGAATTAGTTTGTTAGGGGTCTATCACGGTGTGAAATATTTTTCAAAAAGTCGAACATGAAAGAAACAAAAATTTTGTAATGGCCCCCCTATGAGAAAATATGATTTTTTGGGGTCGACTAAAAATTGAAATTTTTAATGGTTCTACCGCGGGATGAATTAGTTTGTTAGGGGTCTATCACGGTGTGAAATTTCTTTAAAAAAGTCGAACATGAAAAAAACAAAAATTTTGTAATGGTCCCCCCTATGAAAAGATATGATTTTTTGGGGTCGACTAAAAATTGAAATTTTTTATGGTTCTATTGCGGGATGAATTAGTTTGTTAGAAGTCTATCACGGTGTGAATTATCTTTGTAAAAGTCGAACATGAAAAAAACAAAAATTTTGTAATGGTCCCCCCTATGAAAAAGATGATTTTTTGGGGTCGACTAAAAATTGAAATTTTTCAAGTTTCTACCGCGGGATGAATTAGTTTGTTAGGGGTCTATAACGGTGTGAAATTTCTTTGAAAAAGTCGAACATGAAAAAAACAAAAATTTTGTAATGGTCCCCCCTATGAAAAGATATGATTTTTTGGGGTAGACTAAAAATTGAAATTTTTTATTGTTCTATTGCGGGATGAATTAGTTTGTTAGAAGTCTATCACGGTGTGAAATATCTTTGTAAAAGTCGAACATGAAAAAAACAAAAATTTTGTAATGTCCCCCCTATGAAAAAGTATGATTTTTTGGGGTCGACTATAAATTAAATTTTTCAAGTTTCTACCGCGGGATGAATTAGTTTGTTAGGGGTCTATAACGGTGTGAAATTTCTTTGAAAAAGTCGAACATGAAAAAAACAAAAATTTTGTAATGGTCCTCCATATGAAAAGATATGATTTTTTGGGGTCGACTAAAAATTGAAAATTTTCAAGTTTCTACCGCGGGATGAATTAGTTTGTTAGGGGTCTATCACGGTGTGAAATATCTTTGTAAAAGTCTAACATGAAAAAAACAAAAATTTTGTAATGGTCCCCCCTATGAAAAAGTATGATTTTTTGGGGTCGACTAAAAATTGAATTTTTCAAGTTTCTACCGCGGGATGAATTAGTTTGTTAGGGGTCTATAACGGTGTGAAATTTCTTTGAAAAAGTCGAACATGAAAAAAACAAAAATTTTGTAATGGTCCTCCATATGAAAAGATATGATTTTTTGGGGTCGACTAAAAATTGATATTTTTCAAATTTCAACCGCGGGATGAATTAGTTTGTTAGGGGTCTATAACGGTGTGAAATTTCTTTGAAAAAGTCGAACATGAAAAAAACAAAAATTTTGTAATGGTCCCCCCTATGAAAAAGTATGATTTTTTGGGGTCGACTATAAATTAAATTTTTCAAGTTTCTACCGCGGGATGAATTAGTTTGTTAGGGGTCTATAACGGTGTGAAATTTCTTTGAAAAAGTCGAACATGAAAAAAACAAAAATTTTGTAATGGTCCCCCCTATGAAAAGATATGATTTTTTGGGGTCGACTAAAAATTGAAATTTTTCAAGTTTCTACCGCGGGATGAATTAGTTTGTTAGGGGTCTATCACGGTGTGAAATATCTTTGTAAAAGTCTAACATGAAAAAAACAAAAATTTTGTAATGGTCCCCCCTATGAAAAAGTATGATTTTTTGGGGTCGACTAAAAATTGAAATTTTTTATGGTTCTATTGCGGGATGAATTAGTTTGTTAGGGGTCTATCACGGTGTGAAATATCTTTGTAAAAGTCGAACATGAAAAAAACAAAAATTTTGTAATGGTCCCCCCTATGAAAAGATATGATTTTTTGGGGTCGACTAAAAATTGAAATTTTTTATGGTTCTATTGCGGGATGAATTAGTTTGTTAGGGGTCTATCACGGTGTGAAATATCTTTGTAAAAGTCTAACATGAAAAAAACAAAAATTTTGTAATGGTCCCCCCTATGAAAAAGTATGATTTTTTGGGGTCGACTAAAAATTGAAATTTTTTATGGTTCTATTGCGGGATGAATTAGTTTGTTAGAAGTCTATAACGGTGTGAATTATCTTTGTAAAAGTCGAACATGAAAAAAACAAAAATTTTG